>CM062814.1:706102165-706453867 GCA_031772625.1 Pinus tabuliformis | reverse complement strand
GGGAGCGATCAAACCAAAACATATTTTCTGAGAAGATCATTCAGAATCTCTCAACCTTCCACTTCAAGTGATAGATTGGTTATTATTCATAGCACCCCTCAATACAAACTGGTGTGAACAACCAATTGTTGAAGTTTCCACAAGCTGCTGACGATATTCCAGTAGATCAAGGAGTTCAAGAGTTGCCAAGAATTTTTGAACAAGTTGAACCACATACTTCTCAGGAAAATGATGGTACAACATTAAGAAGATCTACTAGACCTAAGAGATCAGCAATTCCTAATGATTATGTTGTAATCTACAAGAATCTGACTACAACATTGGAGCCGAAAATGATCTGAGTCATTTCACAAGCCATGAGTTGCAAAGATCAGAACTATGGTACATTGCCATGAAGGAAGAGATGATTCCATAAAGAGTAACGAAGTCTGGATCTTGTTGAGTTTGCCTAATGGTGCAAAAGCCATTGGATGTAAATGGGTCTTTAGACAAAGAAAGACTCATTGGGCAACATTGAGAGATACAAGGCAAGACTTGTTGCTAAGGGATTCACTCAAAAAGAATGAATTTGACTACACGGAGACCTTTTCTCCTGTATCTAAGAAAGATTCCTTGCGCGTTATTATGGCATTAGTAGCCCATTTTGACTTAGAGTTGCAACAAATGGATGTGCATACGGCTTTTATTAATGGAGATCTAGAGGAGGAGATTTACATGAAACAACCTGAAGGATTCCCCTCTAGTGATGTGAGCAATTGGTTTGCAAGCTCAAGAAGTCATTATATGGTTTTAAAACAAGCATCCCGCCAATGGTATTTGAAATTCCATAATGTAATTTCTTCTTTTGGTTTTGTAGAAAACCTTATGGATCAATGTATATACCTGAAAGTTAGTGGGAGTAAAATTTGTTTTCTTGTTTTATATGTGGATGAACATTTTGCTAGCAACCAATGATAAGGGTTTGCTACAAGAGGTGAAACAATTCCTCTCTAAAAATTTTGATATGAAGGATATGGGTGAGGCATCTTATGTCATTGGCATTAAGATCCACAAGGCAGATTTCGAGGCATCTTGGGTCCGTCACAGGAAACCTATATTAATAAAATCTTAGAGAGATTTCGGATGAAGGATTGTTCACCAAGTGTAGCTCCCATTGTGAAGGGTGATAGGTTCAATTTGAACCAATGCCCCGAAGAACGACTTTGAAAGGAACAAATGAAGAACATTCCATATGCTTCTTGCAGTCGGAAGCCTAATGTATGCTCAAGTCTGCACAAGACCTGAAATTGCATTTATTGTGGGAATGTTTTTGGACGAAATCAGAGTGATCCAGGTTTAGACCACTGGAGAGCTGCAAAGAAAGTAATGAGGTACCTTCAAGGAACCAAAGACTGCATGCTTATGTATAGACAGACGAACAACTTGAAGTAATTGGCTACTCAGATTCTGACTTTGCTGGATGTGTTGATTCACGCAAATCAACATCAGGTTACATTTTTATGATGGCCGGTGGAGCTGTATCATGGATGAGTGCCAAGCAGACCTTGATTGCCACTTCCACTATGGAGTCGAGTTCTCTCCTGTTTGAGGCTACTTTACATGGTGTATGGCTTAAGAGTTTCATTTCTGGGCTTAGAATTATGGATTCTATCTCTAAGCCATTGAGAATATATTGTGATAATTCAGCTGCTGTTTTTATGGCTAAAAACAACAAATGGGAGTCGAAATAAACACATCGACATTAAGTATTTAGCTATAAGGGAACGTGTTAAAGAAAAGAAAGTGGTCATTGAGCACGTCAGCACTGAGTTGATGATCGCTGATCCTTTGACTAAGGGCATGCCACCATTTAAATTCAAGGATCATGTAATGAATATGGGACTTGGTTCCATTATGTAGTTTCTCATTGTATGGACAATGTTATTTTAATGAAATTCTTAATTATTGTGATGTTTTTTCTCATATTTATGTGCACCTTAAGTTGATTTGAAAAAATTCATTTAAGAAGGACCAAGAATAAACATAAGGTTTATTCATTAAGAAATTGTTGCCACATAAATTATAATAAGAATAAATACATAGTAATACATGGAAGATAATACTCGTCATTAGAGGACTTATCGCCATGATTCATGTATCTATTACTTAATACAGATTATCAATGGGTTTTAAGTTGAGACATTAAGTTTGGAAGTATGGACCAAGTGGGAGAATGTTAAGCTCCATTAAGTTATTTACCAACTGCTGCCTACAATTGTGGAAGCTAACTGCAGTCTTTCCTTAATTTCTGGAAACCAACTGCAGTAATTTCCTTAAATTAAGGAAATCAACTACAGTTAATTAATTTTCTTGTTGGGAGCTACTGAAGTGGTCCATTACTCCATCTGGAGTTCTCTACCTTGATCTATGGAACACCTGACACATAGCCATCAGAAGCTTGATGGAAGCTTGGCTATAAATTTATCTGTTTGGTCCCCAAGCTTGCATCTCAATTCCCTTCAGTTTTTACACCATCTAGCTGAGAGAGCAGAGCTTGGAAGTGCCTTCAGATTTTCTGTATTCTTTTCTTTTTGCTTGGATAGAAGCTGGAGTGTTGTTTTCAGTAAAGAAGCAAGTGGACTGTGGTTTGCATCGAACGTCACCAATGGCTGGAGGTAATTTATATTTCTGGGCATTAAGTTTTACGATTCTTTGAGTTTTTCCGCATACAGAATCGTTCTTTTTTAATTTTCATTTGGTATCAGAGCCAAAAATGTCTCTGCCTTGGTGTGCGATTCTAATACTTTGATGTGATCTGTATTTTTAATTTTTGTTTATGCATTCATTGTTTTGCTTTCGAATCGCATAAAAATTTCCAATTTATGGTGCTGCCAATTTTGAAATGGCGATTAACTTGTTTATGCATTCATTGTTTTGCTTTCGAATCGCATAAAAATTTCCAATAATGGGCTGCCGCACAGGTTCCAACTCGGGAACTTCAAAGTATTAGAATATATTTGGTATAAAATAAAACGTTTATAGTTTTTATAAGACGACTTCATTGCTAATGCAAATCACTCTGTTTTACGGGAATTTGCTTTTTTCTTGTTTTGCCTTCATAAAACTATGACTATGAGTTCCGTTTGGTATAAAATTCTAAAACTATGACCATGCCTGAGAATACGTATTCACCTGCTGTACTGCCATTTTGCCGGTGTTTCCCTCTTCGCACTCGGCTGTTCATCACTGAAACACCAACCCATAGTCATTTATACCATATACTAGATATGTTTCAATGCGCCACATTTAATACGTATTGCAATGATATCATATGGTTTACCATAATGCGCCACTTCAGCACTCTAAATATTCTGTTGTATCATATGATATTGGGTCAGGGTATCGTAGCCATTTATTTTTATAATTTTTATTGCATATTTATTGTAAAATTTACATTCCGCTTGCATCTAGATACTTGGTAGCATCTAAATTCAGTCGATTTCAATTTAAGACTTTGATGTTTTTACTAATCGAGAGACTGAGAGCACTAAATGTTAAGATGGGGAATTACGTAATTTACATTTGCTCGTTTAACACTCAATTTTATCTTCTGTATCTCAGTTTTCTACTCTTTGGCACTGTATTGCAAGAGTACATTTATAATAATGAACATTTGTAATTAAAGAAGAAATAAGAAATGGTTTATTTCTCATTTGGGCATTTTTGATTCTATGTTTATTTCGCATGAAGTTCAGATTTAGCGTTGTTGAAATTTAATTTAAATTTAATTTAATTTTATTTATCTTGTGAGCAAAATAGCTTGTTTGATGGTCTATTTTTGTTTTGTTTATAAATTGAACAATCAATTTGCAGTCATTTACGGTAATGATCACTGCTTTAATCTTAATTTTGATTTTGTGAAGAATTATTACAGTTATATGGAGTTTATTTAAAATGTCATTTTGACTTACTCCTTTCAGTAAACATTATTTTTCTCTCTGGTTAAGTTTTGTTTATGCAACAAAAATAATGTCTAGTGATCCATATAATTTTAATTAATTAGAGAATAGCCACAGCATCTTTAATTAATTAAAATTATATATTTTGATTGGTTAGATCACATAAAGATTATTATTTAACATTAAATTGTAATTAATTAGACTAAATATAATAAATTTTATCCCACAGGAATTTTTATTATATTTATGTAATTAATTAGGATAAAATTTCATAACCTACCCACAGGAGTTATGAATTAATAAGTTTTATCATAAAGTTTTATTGAATCTGTTTGAATTGAAAATTTAGCCCACAGGCAATTTTTATGTCATTAGATTCAATTTTTGAGCATGATTTACATTGGTAAAACATGAAAGTTTATTAAGCCTCAATTTTAACATAAGCATGTGATTTTTAATTTTGATGCAGTAGTACAACCTGCAAATTTCTCTGAAATTCGTTGTGACATTCCCGAACTTAAGGGAGATAACTATAAGGTTTGGAAGGAGAGGATTCTCCTTCATTTAGGGTGGATGGACATAGATTATGCTATTAGGAAAGATGAACCATCGGCACTCACTAATACCAGCACTGCAGTGGACATCACGCTTTATGAACGATGGGAGCGATCCAATCGTCTAAGCATGATGTTCATTAAGACTAAAATTTCAGCTGGTATTCGTGGTTCCGTTGATCAGCATGAAAAGGTCCGAGACTTGTTGAAGGCCATTGATGATCAATTCGTCACTTCAGACAAGGCACTAGCAAGCACCCTAATCATGAAGTTCTCATCCCTAAGGCTCACCAGTGTGAAAGGTGTAAGCACATCATGCACATCATGCAGAGGGACACTGTGGCTCAATTGAAGAAACTCGAGGTTGATATATCGGAGTCCTTCCTAGTGCACTACATCCTGAACACCCTTCCGCACCAATATGGACCTTTCAAAATCTCATACAACACACATAAGGATAAATGGTCAATTAATGAACTCATGACCATGTGTGTTCAAGAGGAAGAGAGACTGGTGATGGAACTAGGAGAGAGTGCAATGCTGGCAACGCATGGAAAGGGCAAATCTCAAGCCAATCGAAAAGGGAAAGGTAAAGTACCTCCCCAAGCCGATATCAAGAAGGATTCCAAGTGTTTCTTCTGTAAAAAGAAGGGACACATGAAGAAGGAATGCGCCAAATTTCAGAAATGGCTTGCGGACAAAGGTAATTTAATCTCATTTGTTTGTTATGAATATAATATGGTTAACGTTAATATTAACACATGGTGGATTGATTCTGGATCAACAATTCACATTTCGAATTCCTTGCAGGGTTTGCAAAACCTAAGGAAGCCAGTGGGAAGTGAGCAAAGCATCTTATCAGGAAACAAGATGGGCTCGCATGTGGAAGCTATAGGAACATGTTATTTAACTTTAAGTAGTGGCTTTGTTTTGGAATTAGAAAAGACCTTTTATGTTCCAAGTTTTTCTAGAAACTTGATTTCAGTTTCAAGGCTTGTACCTTTTGAATATTCCTTAAACTTTTCAGAAAAATCTTTCAGTCTATTCTATAAATCTGATTATGTTGGGAATGATATTTTGTCTAATGGTCTTTACTGCATTAATTTACAAAACAATGTCACTTATGATTCAATGCATGTTCACACTGGCACTAAAAGATGTGTTATTAATGAAGATTCCTCTAAATTATGGCACCGGAGACTAGGTCATATCTCCATAGAAAGAATTAAAAGATTGGTAAATGAAGGAATACTTAATACTCTAGATTTTACTGATTTTGAGACTTGTGTGGACTGCATAAAGGGAAAGCAGACCAACAAGTCAAAGAAAGGTGCCAATAGGAGTTCGGACATATTAGAGATCATACATACTGATATATGTAGTCCAGACATGGACTCACATGGTCAGAGATACTTCATCTCCTTTATAGATGATTACTCACGATATATGTATCTCTACATGCTTCATAAAAAGAGCGAAGCATTAGATGCCTTTAAGATCTTTAAGGCTGAAGTAGAGAAACAATGCGGCAAGCAAATTAAGATCATGAGATCAGATAGAGGTGGAGAATATTATGGTAGATACACAGAAGATGGACAAGCACCTGGGCCATTTGCTAAATTTCTTCAAGAGCATGGGATCGTTGCCCAATACACCATGCCTGGTTCACCCGACCAGAATGGTGTAGCAGAAAGAAGAAATCGAACATTATTGGACATGGTGCGGAGTATGCTTAGCGGCTCCAATCTTCCTAAATCCTTGTGGACTGAAGCACTTAAGACGACAGTGTATATATTAAACCAAGTTCCAACCAAGGCGGTTCCTAAAACGCCATTTGAATTATGGAAAGGTTGGAAGCCGAGTTTGCGACATATGCGCGTTTGGGGATGCCCGTTTGAAGTGAGAATTTATAATCCATAAGAGAAGAAGCTGGACCCAAGGACCATTAGTGGGTATTTCATTGGATATGCTGAAAGGTCTAAAGGTTACAGATTTTATTGTCCATCTCACAGCACTAGGAATGTGGAATCAAGAAATGCAAAGTTTCTTGAAAATGACTTGATCAGTGGGAGCGACCAAACCAGAAACATAGTTTCTGAGAAGGATCATTCAGAATCTCAACCTTCCACTTCAAGTGATAGATTGGTTATTATTCATAGCACCCCTCAAGTACAAACTGGTGTTGAACAACCAATTGTTGAAGTTCCACAAGCTGCTGACGATATTCCAGTAGATCAAGGAGTTCAAGAGTTGCCAAGAATTTCTGAACAAGTTGAACCCATACTTCTCAGGAAGATGATGGTACAACATTAAGAAGATATACTAGACCTAAGAGATCAACAATTCCTAATGATTATGTTGTGTATCTACAAGAACCTGACTACAACATTGGAGTCGAAAATGATCCCGAGTCATTTTCACAAGCCATGAGTTGCAAAGAATCAGAACTATGGTACAATGCCATGAAGGAAGAGATGAATTCCATAAAGAGTAACGAAGTCTGGGATCTTGTTGAGTTGCCTAATGGTGCAAAAGCCATTGGATGTAAATGGGTCTTTAAGACAAAGAAAGACTCATTGGGCAACATTGAGAGATACAAGGCAAGACTTGTTGCTAAGGGATTCACTCAGAAAGAAGGAATCGACTACACGGAGACCTTTTCTCCTGTATCTAAGAAAGATTCCTTGCGCGTTATTATGGCATTAGTAGCCCATTTTGACTTAGAGTTGCAACAAATGGATGTGAAAACGACTTTTCTTAATGGAGATCTAGAGGAGGAGGTTTACATGAAACAACCTGAAGGATTCCCCTCTAGTGATGGTGAGTAATTGGTTTGCAAGCTCAAGAAGTCATCATATGGTTTAAAACAAGCATCCCGCCAATGGTATTTGAAATTCCACAATGTAATTTCTTCTTTTGGTTTTGTAGAAAACATTATGGATCAATGTATATACCTAAAAGTTAGTGGGAGTAAAATTTGTTTTCTTGTTTTATATGTGGATGAAATTTTGCTAGCAACCAATGATAAGGGTTTGCTACATGAGGTGAAACAATTCCTCTCTAAAAATTTTGATATGAAAGATATGGGTGAGGCATCTTATTTCATTGCCATTAAGATCCATAGAGACAGATTTCGAGGCATCTTGGGTCTGTCACAGGAAACCTATATTAATAAAATTTTAGAGAGATTTTGGATGAAGGATTGTTCACCAAGTGTAGCTCCCATTGTGAAGGGTGATAGGTTCAATTTGAACCAATGCCGAAGAACGACTTTGAAAGGGAACAAATGAAGAACATTCCATATGCTTCTGCTGTCGGAAGCCTAATGTATGCTCAAGTCTGCACAAGACCTGACATTGCATTTGTTGTGGGAATGTTGGGACGATATCAGAGTGATCCAGGTTTAGACCACTAGAGAGCTGCAAAGAAAGTAATGAGGTACCTTCAAGGAACCAAAGACTACATGCTTATGTATAGACGGACGGACAACTTGGAAGTAATTGGCTACTCAGATTCTGACTTTGCTGGATGTGTTGATTCACGCAAATCAACATCAGGTTACATTTTTATGATGGCCGATGGAGCTGTATCATGGAGGAGTGCCAAACAGACCTTGATTGCCACTTCCACTATGGAAGCCGAGTTCGTCTCCTGTTTTGAGGCTACTTTACATGGTGTATGGCTTAAGAGTTTCATTTCTGGGCTTAGAATTATGGATTCTATCTCTAAGCCATTGAGAATATATTGTGATAATTCAGTTGCTGTTTTTATGGCTAAAAACAACAAAAGTGGGAGTCGAAATAAACACATTGACATTAAGTATTTAGCTATAAGGGAACGTGTTAAAGAAAAGAAAGTGGTCATTGAGCACGTCAGCACTGAGTTGATGATCGCTGATCCTTTGACTAAGGGCATGCCACCATTTAAATTCAAGGATCATGTAATGAATATGGGACTTGGTTCCATTATGTAGTTTCTCATTGTATGGACAATGTTATTTTAATGAAATTCTTAATTATTGTGATGTTTTTTCTCATATTTATGTGCACCTTAAGTTGATTTGAGAAAATTCATTTAAGAAGGACCAATAATAAACATAAGGTTTATTCATTAAGAAATTGTTGCCACATAAATTATAATAAGAATAAATACATAGTAATACATGGAAGATAATACTCGTCATTAGAGGACTTATCGCCATGATTCATGTATCTATTACTTAATACAGATTATCAATGGGTTTTAAGTTGAGACATTAAGTTTGGAAGTATGGACCAAGTGGGAGAATGTTAAGCTCCATTAAGTTATTTACCAACTGCTGCCTACAATTGTGGAAGCTAACTGCAGTCTTTCCTTAATTTCTGGAAACCAACTGCAGTAATTTCCTTAAATTAAGGAAATCAACTGCAGTTAATTAATTTTATTGTTGGGAGCTACTGAAGTGGTCCATTACTCCATCTGGAGTTCTCTACCTTGATCTGTGGAACACCTGACACATAGCCATCAGAAGCTTGATGGAAGCTTGGCTATAAATTTATTTGTTTGGTCCCCAAGCTTGCATCTCAATTCCCTTCAGTTTTTACACCATCTAGCTGAGAGAGCAGAGCTTGGAAGTGCCTTCAGATTTTCTGTATTCTTTTCTTTTTGCTTGGATTGAAGCTGGAGTGCTGTTTTCAGTAAAGAAGCAAGTGGACTGTGGTTTGCATCGAACGTCACCAATGGCTGGAGGTAATTTATATTTCTGGGCATTAAGTTTTACGATTCTTTGAGTTTTTCCGCATACAGAATCGTTCTTTTTTAATTTTCAAAAAGATGTGTAAGAAGATAATATCGGTCGGAAAAGCACATAACCAATTCAGTTCAGTTGAAAAACACTACATTGAATTCAAGTTGTTTTTAGTGTATTTTTTTATTGAAAAATTGAGGTGAAATTTTAATAGGTTATTTAAATTAGTTTTTTTTTATAGTGTATATAGATTCAGTATTCTGAAAAAGATTTAGAGTACTTAGATTATGTAGAGTTTTTTAATCAAATTTGTGATTTCAATAAATTTCTGAAAATTTTTAAAAAATTAAATCTGAAAAATCGATAAAAAACTTCCAAAAATTCACATTAAAAACCTTCACATTGAATTATTGAATTACAAGAGTGACCTCGAGAAGCGAGAATTACACGAGTGACCTCCAAAAGCGAACACCCCGTTCATTCGAGCAACGCGCCACCTTATTATACTCTTCATTTAAGAATTATAAACGATCAAGAGAAATAAAAATGATTGAACGAGGACTAAACAAAGAGTATTCGAAGATTTTAATTTAATAAGTTCTCACTCTATCAATTAATAGTGAAGCTTGTTGGTAGAGTTAGATCTCTTTTTCAGTCCTTCGACAACTTAGGTCATCCAGATTTAGCAACTAGTCAACGGTATTCAATACATATCCAACATTGTGACGAGCGCTTAGTAGTAGTGTCGAGACGTATCACAGTGGGAAATGCGGAAAGATGTTCAAATAACCTCAACCAATAGTATCTTCCAATGACAGACCTCAGATTTTTAAATCCATGCCTGCGAAGGCAGATATTAGTTACCATTTTGTGCCCTAGAGACGTTTTAATTGACCATGCATGCTTCGCGACGGTGTTCAAATGACACAAATATCAATATTGTTGGAGTTGAGTTCTTAGAAGTCGATTCAGACATGCGTGATAGTTACAGTTCCACAGTTTAAATTAAGCCCAAATTCAATTAACCGTGTTGCGAATTCAACATTCTATCCAAATTTCCAATGATAAAATACTGAATTAAATTAATACAGTCCAGAGGCTGTGGTCCAAAGACTAAGGTTAGAGGTTTTGTCCCCAATTGGAAAACAAAATACTGAGTTAATATTCATCACTGAAGTTTGATAAAATAATGAAATGAAATGCACCGTTCAATTTTTTCTAACTTGTCAATATAAATTCTTTATCATCGCTTCTCAGAAATAGATAATATAGACTTGCATATGCGTTTGGACAAAAGATCAAACAATCTAACTAAAAAGACACAAGTAGAGAGAGAACCCCCTCAGGCCGTTGCAAGTTATTTCCTGTAATGATGATATAGCGGGCTGAGACTTTATACGCAAACTCCCAAAGATACGATAGTGAATTGAAATGTATCACTGATTTTTTTGAACTACCCATTTTGAATTCTTTATTTATTTTGAGAAATAGTCAGACCGTTGCAAGTTATTTTGCTCTAATGATGATATAGCGGGCTAAGTACCGACTTTGTACGCAAACTCCCAATGATACGATAGTGAATTGAAATGTATCACTGTTTTTTTTTAAACTACCCATTTTGAATTTTTTTATTTATTTTGAGAAGTGGATAATGCTGGGTTATATTAGGGTTGATATGTGATTTCACTCATTATGGTTTATTTTTTTAAATAAGTGATTTGACGGTACACTCATCATCATCTATTTTTTTAATTTGTAGTTTAAATTTTAAATAAATAAATTAACAATACAGTGATCACCATCTACTCTTCTTTTTTTTCAAATTTGTAATTTAAAAAACAAATAATAAACTCATCACCAACTATTTTTTTAAATTTATACGAAATGAATTTTTTTAAATTTATACAAAGTGACTTAACCATACATCCATTATCATCTAATTTATCCATTATCATCTAAAGTGAAATTAGATGCCTTCAAGTTCCATCTGCACTGCCTGTGAATTGCCCCATAGCCAATATCGTGGGAGGGTACTATGATACCACTACACCAGTTGCCCTTTCACAAGCTCTTCACACCTTTGGTTAAATATTACTTTATGATTTTTTATGTGTCCTGTAATCATGGTCCGTAGGATTACTTAATGACTTGTTTATTTTATACGTTTGCGTATGTTCTGCAAAGCCTGTTCCTACGATGACTTTATATTTATGATTTGTGGATTTGAACTATTTGCGAATGTATTTGGATACACAATTTAGATTCATAATTGGATTGATCGCATGACAGCGTTATATTTCAAAGTACAGTAATAATTTATTGGATTCCTTTACTGTTTGCGAATGTATTTAGATCCACAATGGCATAACTAAAAGTAATGGCGTCTAGCGTTATACTTCAAAGTACAACAATAATTTATTGGATTGACTGACAACGAAAGATATTTGTACGTTGTGTTTTCTTTCCAAGATTTTTGCATATGAGTAGCACAACAGTTCCTCTCCTCTTGTAGTTTAATGCAACCCAGATATTTGTCATTATTTAGATAAAAAGAGATGGGCCCTGTCTCTATTATTGGGTAAATGATATAAAGTTGCGGTGAATGATATAATGGTGTATGATATAATGGTGTGGAGTATTTTATAGGTATATAATTTTATCATAATTAATATAATAATAAAAAATTATAAATTAGTTAATTGTGTTAAAAGGCGCTTTACAATAGTATGACAGATATGTTGTCAAGGAATTTTACATGCTGAAAATAGGTGTAATGTTACTTTAAAAAAAATTAATTAAAATAAGAGTTACTTAAAAAAATTAATTAAAAAAAATGTTTCGGTTAATAATAATAAACTTAATTTTGATAATGATATATATACAATTTAAAAAGAAATTTTTCATCGAAGAACAAAGAAAATTAGATAAATGAAGTGGAGGATTCAATTGGGCATATCCTGTAATAATAATCACTTAAATTGAGTGGCGTTTAGGTTTTCCATTATCTTGGCATACCCTGTAATAATACAATTTAAAAAGAGATTTATTCATCGAATAACAAAAAAAATTAGGTAAAAAAAGCAGAGGATTCAATTGGGCATATCATGTAATAATAACCACTTAAATTTAGTGGCATTCAGGTTTTCCATTATCGTGGCATATCAATAGTAACCAGGTAAATTTGACCGCATTTAGGTTTTAATGATATATATACAATTTGAAAAGAGATTTATTCATCGAATAACAAAGAAAATTAGGTAAAGGACGCAGAGGTTTCAATGGGGCATATCCTCTAATAATAACCACATAAATTTAGTGGTGTTTTGGTTTTCCTTATCGTGGCATATCCTTTAATAATAACCAGGTAAATTTCATAATGATATATATACAATTTAAAAAGATATTTATTCATCAAATAACAAAGAAAATTAGGTAAAGGAAGCGAAGGATTCAATTGGGCATATCCTGTAAATTTAGTGGCATTTAGGTTTTCTGTTGGGCATATCCTGCCATAATAACCAAGGCGTTTAGGTTTTTTGTTGTGTGATTTTTGTAATAATAATAACCTAGGAAATTTATATTAGGTTTTCCTACAATAATAACCAGGGTGTTTAGGTTTTCCGTTGTGTGATTTTTGTAATAATAATAGCCCAGTAAATTTATATTTCGTGGCATTTAGGTTTTTCATGTGATATTAATAACCTATAATAATACCCACTTAAATTTAGTGGGGTTTAGGTTTTTCGTTGGGCATATCATGTAATAATAATCAGGTAAATTTGGTGGTGTTTAGGTTTTGAGTTGTTTAATTTCTATAATAATAACCCGGTAAATTTATATTTTGTGGCGTTAAGGTTTTAGGAAGGTTTCTTAATAATAATAATCAGGTAAATTTATATTTCGTTGCATTCAGGTTTTAGGAAGGTAAACTCAATATAATGGAAGGTGCTCAATAAAATTTAGTAGGAGTGGGGAAATATTGAGTAGAATGTAATATTTAGGGTGGGGTGGACTTGAAATATTAAATAAAATTTAATAATATTATATTTTAATTAGTGTTTCTCCCCCACCCCTCGCCACTATCTATTAGGTAACATAAATATTGGTGGGGGTAGTTATAAAGATTGGGTAACATATAATATTGTAATATTATTTTATGTAATCAATATATTTGTAACAATTAATATAGATGTGTTCCATCTATAAATTTAATTAATAAGCGGATAAAAACTTAATATTTATAATATGACAAGATTTTTTATCATGAGTATTTACGATGGATATTATTAACTTCTAAGTAGGTTTTTTTACAACACCATAGGCCAATAGCCACAAGACAAAAATAGAGAATGGGCCATCTAGACATTTGATTATTATGTTATGGATCTAGGCTTTTAATTGTTACAATACCATGGTTCAATACGATGGCTTATCATTACCACATCCCCAAAAACAATAACTTTTTTCAAAATAAAAATATTTTACAAATATTTTATTTTAATTTAATTTTATAACATTTTTTTGAGGTATGTCTAAAAACTCCATCCTCACGACTACTAACAATATTTTCATAGAGATTAAATGGAGATTTTAATAAATTAAAAAGCGAGAATACTTTTACATATACATATGTGAAATTTATATAATATAAAAAATATTATAAAGAACTGGGATAGATGCATCTTAACCAAGGATCCAAAACATAAGTTTAATATTTTACAACCAATTATGTTTTTTTATTAATTTAGATACTTTCTTCAATACAATACAATGAGATCATATTTAAGAAAGAGAGTGAGATGGAAGGGGGGAATAGAGTGTGGTAGAGAGAATTAGAGGTGAGAGACACAGTGAGAGAGAGAAAGGAAGAGAGAGATGGATTTGGAGGGGGAAAGAGAGGGAGTCACAAGGGAGAGATGAAGATGGAATGAGGGACATTGGAGATGATGGAAGAGAGAGAAAAGGAGAGGATAAAGATAGGGAAAGAAGAGGAAGAGAGAGATAGGGAGACATAGATATGGAGGGGAGAGAGAGGCAGAGAGAGAGAAGGAGAGAGGGAGGGAGATAGTGATAGAGTTGGAGGGTGGAGAGAGAGTGTGTATGATGGGGGCAGAGACAGAGGGAGGTGGGAGAGAAGGGGAGAGAGAGGAAAGAAAGAGAGAGAGGAGCTAATAAAGAGGAGAGAGAAATGGGGAGAGAGAGATGGAGTTGGAAGGGGAAGAAGGACATAGAGAAAGAAAGGTGGAGAGGGAGTGGCAAGAGAGAGATGGCGAGTGAGTGAGGGGGAGAGAGAGAGAGAGAAGGCAGACAGAGAGAGGGAGAGGAAGAGGGAGGGAGAGATAGATAGATATGGAGAGAGAGTGTGTATGTTTTGGGGGTGACAAGGAGAGACAAGGGGAGATAGAGATATAGATGGGGTGAGGGGCGAGGTAGAAGAGAGAGGCAAAGAGAGGGAGGGAGGATGAAGGATAGATGGGAGATAGAGATATAGATGGAAGGAGGAGAAGGAGAGAGAGAGAGAGAGAGAGAGCGAGAGAAGGGGAATATATAGAGAGGGAAGGGAAGAGGGAGAGATAGATAGATATGGGGGGAGAGAGACAGTGTGTCATATGTTTAGGGGGTTGAGATAGAGAGATAAATAAGGGGGAGAGAGAGAGAGAGAGAGAAGGCAGACAGAGAGAGGGAGAGGAAGAGGGAGGGAGAGATAGATAGATATGGAGAGAGAGTGTGTATGTTTTGGGGGTGACAAGGAGAGACAAGGGGAGATAGAGATATAGATGGGGTGAGGGGCGATGTAGAAGAGAGAGGCAAAGAGAGGGAGGGAGGATGAGGAATAGATGGGAGATAGAGATATAGATGGGAGGAGGAGAGGGAGAGAGAGAGAGAGAGCGAGAGAAGGGGAATATATAGAGGGAAGGGAAGAGGGAGAGATAGATAGATATGGGGGGAGAGAGACAGTGTGTCATATGTTTAGGGGGTTGAAATAGAGAGATAAATAAGGAGAGATGGAGGGAGGTATAATTATAGATGGCAAGGAGAGAGAGGAAAGAAGAGAGAGAAAGTTAGGGAGAGAGAGATAGAGTGAGATAGGGAAGAGAGGGAAGGGAAGAGAGAGAAAGAGAGGGGGAGGGAGATAGACACAAAATGGAAGGTGGAGAGAGAGGAAAGAAGAAAGAGTCTCACAAACTATTTTAGATCTAGAAAGTCATGAATATTTTAAATTTTCACTAAAACAGATGTATTGATTTCAATATAGTTGTTTATTTCTAATCCTATTTGATGACATGAACTATATGCCTTGATTTAAGTGTAGATGTCGATTTATAATTCTATTTAATACCTTACACTAGATGCATTGATTTCAATGTCGATGTTGATTTCTACTCCTATTTGATTGCTTGCACGGGATGCATTGGTTTTAGTATAGATATTGATTTTTAATCCTATTTGATCATTTGCACTAAATGCATTTATTTCAGTGTAGATGTTGATTTCTAATCATATTTAACACCCTACACTAGATGCATTGATTTCAACGTAGATGTTGATTTCTACTCATATTTGATAGCTTGCATTATATGCAATGGTTTCCATGTAGATATTGATTTCTAATCCTATAGTGTAGATATTGATTTCTAATCTTATTTGATTGCTTGCACTAGATGCATTGATTTCAGTATAGATGTTGATTTCTAATCCTATTTGATTGTTTGGACTAGATGCATTGATTTTAATGTACATGTTGATTTCTAATTTGATGCAACAAGATGTATGATGTACATTAATTTCAAAGTAATTAGATTAATAGTGAGCGATGCATTGGTTTTAGTATAGATATTGATTTTTAATCCTATTTGATCATTTGCACATTTATTTCAGTGTAGATGTTGATTTCTAATCATATTTAACACCCTACACTAGATGCATTGATTTCAACGTAGATGTTGATTTCTACTCATATTTGATAGCTTGCATTATATGCAATGGTTTCCGTGTAGATATTGATTTCTAATCTTATAGTGTAGATATTGATTTCTAATCTTATTTGATTGCTTGCACTAGATGCATTGATTTCAGTATAGATGTTGATTTCTAATCCTATTTGATTGTTTGGACTAGATGCATTGATTTTAATGTACATGTTGATTTCTGATTTGATGCAACAAGATGTATGATGTACATTAATTTCAAAGTAATTAGATTAATAGTGAGCATTGATTTCAGTGTAAGCACATATCTGCCTCCTCCATCTATATCTCTATCTCCCATTGTATCTCCTTATCTATCTCTCTATCTCAGCCCTAAACATACACACTCTATCTCCATATCTATCTATCTCTCTCTCCCTCTCTCTATTCCCCTTCTCTCTCCATATCTACCTCTCTTCCTCCCTCCCTTTCTTTTCCTTACTCTTCTTCCCTCTGCCCCCATATGTATCTGTATCTCCCCTTGTCTCTCCTTATCACCTATAAAACATACATACTCTCTCCTAGTGTAAGCACATAAAAATTATTCAACCATAAATACAATACTTGAATTTTCATTCTAAATAAAATGTTTGCTTCTTGAAACTACAAACTATTTATAATTGGGTACATTCTTATTATTCCCATTTTCTATCATTGAACATTGTTAATTACTTTGCCTTCAAACCATGTAATAGAAAATAACTACCATTGAAAATTATTTGGGGTTTAACACTTCATAAGTCACAATGATTGAATTTAGAGAAAACAACTATTAATATTGGAGAGCAACAGAGACAAGGTATGTTGTTTACTACAATAGCTTGAGTTAAATGTTTGAATGGTCTATGACTCCAACTACTCTTTTGATATCATCCATCCCTATCTTTTCCTCTCTCTTCTTCCCTCTCCCCCATATGTATCTGTATCTCCCCTTGTCTCTCCTTATCACCTATAAAACATACATACTCTCTCCTAGTGTAAGCACATAAAAATTATTCAACCATAAATACAATACTTGAATTTTCATTCTAAATAAAATGTTTGCTTCTTGAAACTACAAACTATTATAATTGGGTACATTCTTATTATTCCCATTTTCTATCATTGAACATTGTTAATTACTTTGCCTTCAAACCATGTAATAGAAAATAACTACCATTGGAAATTATTTGGGGTTTAACACTTCATAAGTCACAATGATTGAATTTAGAGAAAACAACTATTAATATTGGAGAGCAAGGGAGACAAGGTATGTTGTTTACTACAATAGCTTGAGTTAAATGTTTGAATGGTCTATGACTCCAACTACTCTTTTGATATCATCCATATGAAAAAATGGAAAAATATAGTTTCAACTTGATTGCAATGAAGATTGTTTGGAATTGATTGTATTCTTAGTATTCACATTTTCTCCCTATCAAAATTGTTACATTGACACTTTGCACTCAAAATTTGTGTTTCATCATTTTTCATCATTCAAGTTACTAAGAGTTTTTCTCATCTCAACAAACTGAGGTAACTAAGCAAATGTTAAATTAAATTGACCAAATTAATCTTATAGACATATTTATCATATTTAAAATTATCAAAATAATTAGATGTTCAACAAATTTTGTATGACCCCACACAATTGAAACTAGCGTAGGTCCATTTTAACACTGAATCTATCAAGCACCAAGATGGGATCAAATCTCTCGAGGTGTAAACCTTTCCTTAAGTTTTGCACTCAAAAAATAAGTTTTCACCTCGAGAGATTTGATCCCTCTCGTCACTTGGTAGATTCAGTGTTAAGATGGATCTAGGATGGTTAAATACAAAATTATATTATATAATTTATATGATATATTAGTTTAAAACATTAAAATAACATTTATCTAATATAATTAACAAAAAATAAATAGAAATTGTCAATTATATATATATATATATATATATAAAACTGTAATTTAAATAATTATTTTTAATAAACTTTAGAATTTAAATAATTTTATGAATTTATATATATATATATATATATATATATATATTAAAAATAATTATTTAAATTACAGTTAAATTTAACAATAATTTTTTTCTTGTAAATTTAATACAAGTAAAATACAACATAATATTATTTTATTTTATTTTTAATTTTATATATCAATCATAAATTCTAAAAATAATAATATCCAAAAAGTTATTTTTTCTTCTTTTTAATAAATTTGAAATTGATTTTTTTTTAATGATATGTATATTTCATTAACTTTTCAAAATAACTCAATTGATAATAAAATTATTATATAATTTTTAAAATATAAAAAATTTATGAAAATTTTGATTTTTCTTAATCTTACATAAATTTAAAATAATATTTACAGTATAGTATATTTATAGTATAGATTTTTTTTAGATTTATTTTATAAAAAAATCTATACTATAAATATAGATTTACGATCTCTCTGCGGTAATAATTTACAATCTATCTGCGATGATAATTCATGATCTCTTTGCAGTAATAGAAAAACAATCTGGGGCACATGCATCTGTGGTTCGGCTTGCTGATATCAGGTGCACACATTCCTTATATTTTTCTAGTACATATCTGCTCATATATTTTCAAGTATGAATAATTCACCACAATTACCAAAGATTACCAAAGGTAGACCTAACACAGTTTCTCTACAGAGCCTCTATGAGTATATAGAGTCTTTAGAGAAACGTAGAGAAGAAAGAGAAGTCAAGCTACAAACAGAGTTAGCAGCCATGCTGGAAAATAAATTCACATCTCTTGAAGACAAGATCCAAAAATAAATAAAAAATAAAATAGAACTATTGGAGAATAAGATAGAGGCAATGGAGACTAGGTTGCAGGTTATAAAAAAAAACCAAAATATAAACCAAACATCCCGGCAAGTAGATGATGATACTTTAGAGAGTCTTAAAATGAAGGACGTGATTAAAGAGCTAGAAGAAAAAGTTAATAATTGCCTCACCTTAAATAGTGTGGCAGGTAAATTAGATATCAAACCAATTAAAGATGAAATGAAAAAATTGATAGAATTAGACCATGGGTGTAACAAAAGGGCCTTAAACCTTATAATCTTCGGTTTGAAAGAGGAGGTAGACAAGGATACTTTAGTTATAGCCCAAACAGAATTACATAACAAATTACAAATTGAAACAATGTGTCTCACAGAAGCAACAAGGTTGGGGAAACTAACTGAGAATAAAGGAACGTTGATCCAACTAAAGGTGAGCTCTACTAACCATAAATATGACATACTTAGTAAAACCTGAAGTCTAAAAGGAATGAGAATATTTATAAATGAAGATCTCATTCTAGAAGATCAAGCATAATTGAGAAAGGAGGTTCAAAAGGTAAAGGAAGCTAGGAAGGAAAGAAAATGGGCAATAATCAAAAAGAAAAAAGTCGTTATTCGAGATAGAAACCAAAAAGACAATAATAAGTAGCAATTCAACATGCTCCAGATTCTTTCTTGAAACTGTCGGGGCTTTCCATGGAACAAAGGCCCCAAGCTAAGTTGGATCTCGAATGATGTTGATATTATTTTGCTTGTTGAAACTTGGGAGCACGAAGAATCTAAGGTCCCTAACATAGATGGATTTACATTATGGTCTACCTAGAATAAGTGATCCTCCCGTAGAGGCATTGGGGGTATAGCTTGTTACATTAAGAAGAACATCTCTCCCCATGCTAGGATTTATAAAAACAACCCTTACAACCAATATAGTTGGATAGAAATTACTGACATTTATGATAAAAAGACCTACATAGCAATCTGTTATTCCCCCCCATCAATTCTAACTTCTATAAGAAAAAGAATCTAGATAAAAATAGTCCTTACAATGGTTTAGAGAATGATATTTCTAGCCTAAAAAATGAAGGCAATATCCTTTTAATGGGTGACTTTAATGCTCAAACATCAAGCAACCAAGCTATTCTTCTAAGCAATCATTCCAACCCTAATCCTCTTTGGTTAGACGAAGACCTTCCTCTAGCTAGCCAGTACAAAAGGAGCTTTGAAGACATCGAGGAGAATTTGTTTGGGTCAGAGCTAGTCAAGCTCTGTAGTGCTCAGGATCTCATAATTTGCAACGGTCTAAAGAAGTGGCACCAATTCTAGCCAGATGACCTGCATCCATGGGCTTGGTAGCAACATGGTAGATTATGTTATCTTCGATCTCCCTCTATACAATGAAATAACAAATTTTGACATCTTAAACAACCACGAGCCTGACTCTGATCATAGGCCTTTACTTATAACTCTGAATTTTTTCATGCATAGAGATCCCATAGAAGATAATCCTTATAACCAAAAGAAGTTAATATTTGATAGAAATAAAAAAGATCTCTTTCTAAATGAATTAAAAACTAATTTGCTTCCTTTATCTAGTATTGTTATGCTCTTAACCTGCAAGACGATACCAGAATACAGAATATGCAAAGAAATATACCCAGAACATAGAATAGTGAGAAACACAGCAAGTATTTTATTATTCAGAAAGCAATGTTCACTTGCCTCTTCGAGGGGGCAACCTCCAATAGAGCAGAGCTCGATTACAAAATAAGACACGATGCTCCTCGCAGGGAGTCTCTATCCTTTATATATGACTCATACATGCAATACCATGGTTCTTATTAATACCATCTATCTAATACCATGGCCCATTTGCAACTAACTGTGGTCCCGTCATTAATTGTGGGTTAACCACTTACAATTATTAATATGGGCTTTATTGACTCCTTACTTAACTATAACTATGACTTGATCCTACTACATAAATAAGGGGGTTAGGGTGGGACCCTAACATGCCCTCCCCCTTAAGAATAACCTTGTCCTCAAGGATGAAGCTGCGGAAACTGCTGAAGAATAGTTGTTGGTTCCCAGGTTGCATCTTCCGGAGAGGTGTCTTTCCACTTGAAGAGGACTTCCCTAATCATGCGGCCACGCAGGTGTCGTTCTCGTGTGTCTAGGACCTATTCAGGTTGGAGCCAGATTGACCCTTCTTCATCCAATTCAGGTAGACTGGTTTGAATTCTGCAATTGTTCCCAATCACTTTCTTAAGGCATGAGACATGGAAAATTGGATGGATTTTTGCAGTGGGTGGCAAAGCTAGCTTGTAGGCCACTTCTCCAATGCACTGAAGTACTTGATATGGTCTGTAGAATTTTGGAGATAGTTTATGACAGCCCTTGTCTTTGAGTGAAGTTTGCTTATACGGTTGCAGCCTAAAAAATACCTGATCCCCTTCTTGAAATTGGCGCTCTGAGCGACGCCGATCTGCCTGTTGCTTCATGCGGTTTTGAGCTTGATGAATATTCTCTCTAAGATGGGCGAGCATGGTTGTGCGGTTTTGTAGGAGTTGATCCACTGCTTGTACCTTGGAGCACCCCTTGATATAAGAAGTAGGGGAAGGAGGGAGTTGACCATAAACTGCTTCATAGGGAGTCACTTTGGTGGTGGCATGATAGTTTTTTATACCACCATTCAGCTAGAGGCAACCACTGTACGCATAGATGTTGCTTTTCTGAAGTGAAACACCTAAGGTAGGTTTCCAGACATTTGTTGACGGCTTCAGTTTGACCATCCGTTTGTGGATGATAGGAAGTACTGATTTTTAGTTGGGTGCCTTGTAGCCTGAAGAGTTCCTTCCAAAAATTACTGGTGAAGATCGGGTCACGATCAGACACAATAGAAGTGGGCATGCCATGCAATTTGAAGATCTGATCCATGAAAGATTGAGCGACCAAAGTCAGTGTAAACAGGTGGGGTAGGGCGCAGAAATGAGCATACTTAGAAAGTCGGTCCACAACCACCATGATGACTGACTTGTTTCCTGACTTTGGAAGACCTGTAATGAAATCCATAGAAACCTCTGTCCATATAGATGCCGGGATGGGCAACGGTTGTAATGTGCCTGGTGCTTTGACTGTCTCCCCTTTGTGGCGTTGACAGACATCGCATTCCTCTACAAAAGTAAGGATGTCCTTTTTCATGCCTGTCTAAAAAAATGATCTTCTAGTACGAGCATATGTCTTCTGAAAGCCTGAATGTCCTGCAATGGGGGATGAGTGCAATTTTGCCAAAATGCGGCTTTTGAGTGTGGATGTTGGTGATATTACGACTTTGTCCTTGTAGCGAAGAATCTCATCCTGCCACGAGTAGCCCTTGGTGGAATTTGGATCGGCCTGTAATTGAGTAATGAGTTGGGAGAGCCAGGGATGTGAAAACCATTCCCTGCGAGCCTCTTCAATCCATTCTGGAATGGGAAGGGAAATTGCGAGCATGGTACTTTCCTCCTCAAATTGGCGAGATAAAGCATCTGCTACACTATTTTCGCGCCCATTCTTGTAAATGATCTCATAATCATATCCCAGCATTTTGGCGAGCCATTTATTTTGTTGTGGGGAGGATAGGCGTTGCTCCAAAAAATATTTAAGACTGTGATGGTCTGTGTGGATTTGGAAACGTCGCCCCAATAAATAAGGTCGCCAGGTATCTACTGCATGTAAGATGGCCATCATTTCCTTCTCATAGGTAGATTGTCCCAGATTCCTCCCACTTAGTTGTTGGCTTGTGAAGGCCAAGGGTCAACCTTCCTGCATTAAGACCGCCCCAATACCTGTACCCGAAGCATCACATTCAATGACAAAAGATTTGGTGAAATCAGGTAGTGCTAAGACTGGAGTGGAACACATGGCATATTTGAGAGCTGTAAATGCCTGTTGTGCATCATCATTCGAGAAGAATGAATTTTTCTTGATGAGTTGAGTGAGGGGCTTCGCAATGCGACCATAATTGCGGACAAATTTGTGATAATAGCCTGTGAGACCCAAAATCCTCTCAGGCTCTTCAAGGTCTTAGGTTGAGGCCAATCCTGCATTGCCTGGATCTTTTTGGGGTCCACCTTGACACCTTCACACCCCACAATGTGGCCCAAATACTCAACTTCTTCTATGCCAAAAGAACATTTGGACATCTTAACAAATAATTGATGCTTGCGGAGCAGTTGCAAGAGCAGATCTACATGCTGAAGATGTGCGGCCCAAGTGAAACTATAGATGAGGATGTCATCGAAGAAGTCAAGAACAAATATCCTGAGATATGGTTTGAGAAGGTGGTTCATAAGGCTCTGAAAAGTAGATGGGGCATTACAAAGACCGAATGGCATGACCAGGAACTCATAATGGCCTTCATGAGTTCTGAAAGCAGTCTTTGGAATGTCATCTTCCTTCATGCGAATTTGGTGGTAGCCTGAGTGAAGATCCAACTTAGTAAAGAATTGAGCCCCATTGAGTTCATCCAGCAAATCATCAACTACCGGGATGGGAAATTTATCTTTGACTATCTACTTATTGAGGGCCTTGAAGTTTGGACACATCCACCATTCCCCATCTTTCTTGAGCACCATGACCACCGGTGATGAATAAGGACTAATGCTGGGACGAATGACACCTGCTTCCAAAAGTTCCTTGATTATTTTTTCTATTTCATTCTTTTGGGTGAACGGATATCTGTATGGGCGCACATTTGGTGGTTGGGCCCCTGGAACCAAGGTGATGCTATGATCATGTTCCCCTCGCGAGGGTGGAAGCTCATGAGGCTTGTCAAAGACTGGCAGATGGTTATTTAAAATCTGTTGCATCTCAGGATGAATCGGCAGAGAATTGGGTTCAACGGCCTGGATGGCATTAAATTGAGCTATAACTCCATGATGGCCCTTTTTTAGCAATTTTTCCATCCTATGTGAGCTGATGATAGAGGGAGCTCCCGCCTGGAGTCCACGGAGGGTATGTGTGGAGTTGTTCTGCTTAAAGCTCATATATAACTCCTGGAAATCCATTGTGATTGGCCCAAGAGTGTGAAGCCATTCAGCACCGAGGACAATGTTGCACCCTCCCATGTGTATGGAAAACATGTGGGTCTTCAACTGATAATCCCCCATTTGAAGTTTGACATTTCACAGCGGCCTTCACATTTCATTGTTCCCCCATCCGCAATTTGGACTTGGAAGTTAGAAACTGCTCGTACAAAACAATGCACTGCTTTCGCGACTTTTTGATGGATGAAATTATGTGTACTTCCACTATCAATCAAGACTACTACTGGGCGATGTTTAATAAAACCTCTGATTTTGGGAGTTTGAGGTGAAGAAATCCCTGCCAAAGCATGCAGCGAAATAACTGGTTCATCAGGGACATTATCCTTCGGGTTGTCCTCTTCTACCTCCTCCGGTTCCTCAAGTGGTGGGGATTCCTCTGATGAGCTGTAATCAGTGGCATCAATTTGAAAAAATTTAGGCTCCTTGCATTTATGACCTAGGGAGTATTTTTCATCACAATAGTAACATAATCCCTGTTTTTTTCTTTTGGCCATTTCTACAGGGGACACCTTTTGAACCTTAAGTGTTTGAGTCGTGCTGTGAGCCTGTGGGGGGCGACCCTTGGCGGTGAAATTTGGGCGAATGGACAGGGCTGCTAACGCACGTTCCACGTTACGAGCTACCTTGCAAGCCTCTAACCATGTGGGAGGGTGGTGTAGTCGGACGTTGGCTTCTATGGCCTCTTTAAGACCGCTGATAAAAAATTCCGTGTAGAACGCATCTGAGAGATCCCTAGTGCGGAAAGCTAAGGCTTCAAAGGCTGTAACATATTCATCCACTGTGCCAGTCTATCGGAGCTTAGTGAGACGACCCAAAAAAGAAGATTCCTGGTCAAAGCGCTCTGTAAGAGCTTTTTTGAAGGTGGCCCAAGTCAGAAAACTTCCATTGCAACGTTGATGCCATTCCCACCATTGCCATCTTGCATTGTCCAAGTACATGCTCCCCACCATAAGCTGAGTCTCATTATCTAAGATGTTATTCAGATTGAAATACTGCTCCATTTGTGCTATCCATGCGGCCGGGTGAGAACCATCAAATTTATGCATATCCAGCTTGGGAGGTCGCGGACGGGATTGTTGGTGGGTGCCCCAGAGGTGAAGAGAGCAGCTAGACTCACCCTCACTGTGTCCATTGCCAATATACGCCTCCTCGCGGGCTTCCTCCTTGCCCTTAAAGAGTGTGTCAGTTAGTCTGTCAAGCTGAGCTTGGATGGTTTGCAAGGATTGTTCAAGTTTGTCGATCTTCTCATTGGCCATAGCTTGCGCTCTAGTTTCTACCATGCACCGATCCGATGTTCTTGAAATTTGGGACCGCCCGAATTTTTTTCACTAACAATTGAATGGTACCACCTTGCTCAGCTCGTCGTCCTGATTCTTATGGGCTAGATCACCAATAAGTGCCCCAAGGGGTCTCAGAATTTTTTTATCTTTTTTTTCTTCTGAAAACTCCTAATGGAGTTTTACTCCTTGCTTAGGAATACTGCAGTAGCCGAATCCCCAAAATGTCAATGCTGCCAAAAGTCCTGTGAAAATCATGCCCCGATATAGGAACCCCACACAACTACTCAGATCTGGTGGATCTGAGAGATCTGAATGGCTGATCGGATAGCTCTGAGCGGCGGCACTGATTGCTGCTGCGGATCTGATGGATCAGAAAGGCTGGTCTACTAACTCGGAACTGTGGGACTGATGTCTGTTGCTGCTGCAACCCCACTTGCGAGATCTGATCTGGCAGAGATTATGCGTGATCCCAAGATAGAAAAGGGAACTATGGTCTCGAGGAGTGTCAGGTGCTACAGATCGCAATATACATAAGGGTCTGACAGTAGTACTCGGCCCAATGTTTCAGGCTATGAAACCGGATTCGTCCAAAACCCTTGACGAATCGCGAATCGTGCGAATCCGACACGATTCTCTGCGGATTCGTGTCCAAAATTCAGGGCACGTAGTGTCCTTTTATGACACGTCGTGTTAGGTAACGTGCCCTGAATTCCCAATGCGTGTCTCGATTTTTATGTTGTGTCCTGTATTTCAGACTCGTTTGCTAGGTTAAAGGGGCGTGTGCTTGGTTAACGGCTCATTTTGCAAGTCAGTTGGTGCCAAATTGTGTTGTTGCAGCGAGGAGCGGACTCTCAGCAAGGAGAATCGACCACCCATCGTCCACAGTCCACCAGTTCTAACTTCTAAGTTCTGAGGTAAGTAGTCCACGGTCCACCAGATAACGCAGTTCTGAGTTTAATAGTTTATACCAGCAATGAAGGAAGCGGACCGCGGTCAAACTAGCTTGTATTGTGAACTCAGCTTATAACATTGTGTAACCCTGTGGGCCGTGGCTGTAATTCATCAGTTAATGAATCCATGTTTCATATAAAAATAAATATAATCGATTGCATTGTGTAACCGGGCGGCGGGAACCCTGTAGGCTGTAATTTATCAGTTACAAACTTACACGAATCCATGTTTCATATAAAAAAAAGATTCGATATCTTTTGATAGACCGTTTAATCAATAAAGAGCAGAAACTGGAATTGATTCACAGTAAAAATGGAAACCCCCACTAAAATCTTACACAGCATAAACTCTACTGTCAAGTCAGCGTGATAACAAGTACAAAAAAAGAGAAAAAAAAGCGTAGGAGGGGTTTCAAACACGATTGATTGGCACATATATCCCTCACCCTTCAAAATGTGGCCCGATAGATCTATTTATAGATAATTGTTTTAAGTGTATTTCTCATATACCTTTAAGTGTTGAGTCTTGACACATTCAAAGCACTAGTCACTTTTTATCCCCTAAATACAAATTGTTGATTAATTGGCAAGTCAAACCATACACGATTTCTCACTTGAAACAATTGCCGGGAAATAGTGAATTGTGAAAATCACCAATCCTTTGTGAATTGTGAAGGTTGCTGGTTCAAAACCCTGTGGGTTTAGCTAACCAAAAAATAAAATTTTGCATTTTTCCCCCATATGCCAATTACTCAAATTTTGCATCTAATCCAGAACATATTCAGGTCTAGCATAATTGCCTTAGCAATTCTCAACCAGAATTATCTAGTGATGCAACAATGGAAAGCATAAACAAGTTTGTTTGCTTATTTTTATGCAGGAAAAAGCATACAATATATAATTTAAATTTAAATAACTTATAAACACACTACTGTAGGTGCTCTTTCCTCAGTTGCACATCATTTATGCAATAAATTGGTAATGGTAACAAATTACAATTCAAATTAGTGTTGATTCTTGTTCATTTCTTTTGCATTTTTAAATTTTTACAGCTGTTTGTTCATTTTTTTTGCAGGTTGAGGTAACAGTGTTCATGGCTCAATCAAAGGCAGCAAGGAAGGGCAAGAATGTCAAGGGTAGAGATGCCCTTCCTCCCCCAATATCATCAGAGTCTGCTGCAAGTAATGTTGAGGGAAGAGGACTTAAAGACAATGATAAATATCCATTGTGGAAATATGTCACAAGAGAGGATAGGCCAAACAACAAGGGAAATGGAGGAGGCAATGTGCAATGGAAATGCAACTTTTGTAACATTTCTTTCAAAAGCACATATTACCGTGTGAAATCACATTTGTTGGCTATACCTGGTTGTGGGATTGGATCTTGTAAAGCTATTACTTCACAAAAGAGAAAAGAATTGGAAAAGGAAGCCAATGTTGGTATGGAACATGTGGCACTGGCTTCAAAATCAAAAGCACCCAAGGGCAAGAATGAAGACCCCCTTCCATTTTTGAGGAAAGCCACCACCAAATTTCCATTTGAGAGTTCTACTTCTACTGGGGGACAAGCATTAAAAAAAAGATCACTTGGTCCAATGGACAGGATTTTCCAAAAAGAGAGACGGGAAGAGCTTGATCTCACCATTGCCTTCTTCTTCTATCAAAACTTCATATCATTTAATGTTGCACGTTCACCTTTATTTGTTGAGATGTGCCGAGCTCTAACTCAAGGGGCTCCAGCAGGGTATGTGCCTCCTGGGTCAGAGAAGCTGAGAACTACATTGTTGACGAAGGCAAAAAAAGAGGTGAAAAAAATGCTTGAGCCTATTATGGCATCATGGCCAACATCTGGGGTTAGCATTGTTTCTGATGGATGGACAGATCCAGCACGACACCCAATCATCAACTTCATGGTGTCTTCCTTGAATGGTTCAGTTTTCCTGAAAGCAGTGGATACACTTGGCAAATACAAGGATGCACAATTTATGGGTGAGTTATTTATTAGAGTTGTTGAAGAGGTAGGTGTTGAATCTTGTGTGCAAATCATTACAGATAATGCACTTGTTTGCAAGGCAACTGGCATGATTGTGGAAGCTAAATATCCACAAGTGTTTTGGACACCTTGCATTGTCCATTCATTGAACTTAGCACTGAAATCCATTGCTTCTGATGTGCTTTGGATTGGAAGCATTATTGAGGATGCAAGACATATCCGTAACTTTGTGCAAAATCATACAAATGCCCTCACTATCTACAAGGAGTACAACAATCTATCATTGTTGAAGATTGCTGATACATGGTTTGCATCTTCATTCATGATGTTGAAGAGGTTGAGGGAGGTCAAGACTGCTCTTGGGTCCATGGTTATTTCTGAGTTTTGGTCTTTTTGGAGAAAGACAGATCAAGCAGCCTCTAAAAGAGTGAAGGACACGGTACTAGATGATGCTTGGTGGGAGAGGGTAGATCTAATTATTCGGATCATGGACCCTCTCATCTCTTTGCTTCGAGTTGCAGATACAGACAAACCCATCCTAGGAGAGGTTTATGAGGGATGGGATTCCATGATTGAGTCTGTGAGGAGCATTATTCTACAGAGTGAGTGCCCCCAGTATGAGACATCACCAGAGGCCTTCTGTGATACCATACATGATATTCTTGTCCGCAGATGGGACAAGAATTGTACACCTTTACATTGTTTGGCTCACTCATTGAACCCCAAATACTACAGCCATGAGTGGCTGAATGGTGGACCTTCCCGCAGATTCCCTCCTCACATGGATGGTGAAATCTCACAGGGGAGGAAAGAGGCATTGAGTCGGATTTATCAGGATAGTGCATTGCTTGCTGAGGTGGAGGATGCCTTTGCAGAGTTTTCCACTGGCACTAGTCGATTTGGAGGTTATGATGTGATTAGAGACAGGGGGCTTAAGAAGCCCTACTCTTGGTGGGCAAATCATGGGGCAACAAGCCCTCCTCTTCAGCAGTTAGCCATGAGGCTCCTCTCTCAGGTGACTTCATCCTCTTGTTGCGAGAGGAATTGGAGCACATATGGGAATTTGCATACTGTGAAGAAGAGCAGGCTTGAGCAGTCCAGAGCAGAGACAATGGTGTATGTGCACACCAACCTTCGTCTTATTTACAGGCAGAGGGAAGAGTGGTTGAGGGGAAAGACAAAGATGCGGGATGTCTTTCTTGATGATATGGGTCTGGACACCACTGTTGAGTTGGCATTGGCCAACATGGATCTCGGTGATCCAGTGCTAGACCCTATTAGTTTTGATGACTTAGAGGGGTCAACCTCCATACCAGCAGATGCAGAGGCGACTATGGATACAGGGGAGGAGGAGGATGCAGAGGAGAGCAGTGGGGACCATGATGATGGGGATAGTGATGTTGATTCTGATGTTGATTGATGCCTTGAGGCTTGTATACCTATAGTTGTTTTATATTTTCTATTTCTATTTGCCATTGGCATTGCACCAACACTACCTATGTAACAGATTTTGATTTGATGACTTAATGAGAAAACTACAGTTGTCAATGTGTTTATCTTACTATCTTGTAGTTGTAAGTTGTCTTTCAGTTATGAATTATGAATCATGATTTAAATTTTTAATAGATTTATCATTTATGTGACCAGTACCACTGACATTTATTTGAAATTTGTATGTACTATGCATGCTAATAGCTATAGATGAAGATCTATGTTTGAAATCAATAAATTTGTATCATTAATTAAAATTTGTGTAAGAAATATGCTAATATCTAATTTTTAATATATATATATATATATATATATATATATATATATATTTTTTAATATATATATATATATATATATATATATATATATATATATATATATATATATTTAATATAAATAATATATAACGTGTCTTGTTCTGGGGGTCAGCGTGTCCCGAATCCGACACCACGAATCCCGAATCCTACGTGTCCTGAATCCCCGTGTGAGGTGACTTAGGTTTCAGGGCTCTAACTAAGGACGATCAACCGTACCCTTAGCCGTACAACCCGACTACCCTATCGTACGAGCGAGTAATCTCTCCGAGTGCTGTTCTCGGTGTACTGTAGCAGCAAGATGGTCGACGGTTTATCTATGGCGAGGTTTCAAAGGAGCTAGGGGGCTTCCGATATACCCAGAGGGTACTTGGAAGACAGTCCGTGCGCGGTTCTGTCTAATGCGCTACTACTCGAAGGGGTACCCATAAGGGTTACAAGGGAGTCCAACAAGTGTGACCACCTCTTGTATTTCCTGCGTGCATGCCTCCCCAAATCCGCAGGTTTATGCGCTCAACGACAGATCTCGTGGTTTAAAGACGCCGGAACACGTCTCTAGCCAAAAAAAAAAATTGCTAAGAAATGGAGATCCCACTAGCCCTAGAAAGAGCTCTGATACCACTTGTTATGCTCTTAACCTGCAAGACGATACCGGAATACAGAATATGCGAAGAAATATACCCAGAACATAGAATAGTGAGAAACACGGCAAGTATTTTATTATTCAGAAAGCAATGTTCACTTGCCTCTTCGAGGGGGAAACCTCCAATAGAGCAGAGCTCGATTACAAAAATAAGACACGATGCTCCTCGCAGGGAGTCTCTATCCTTTATATATGACTCATACATGCAATAACATGGATCAATACCATGGTTCTTATTAATACCATCTATCTAATACCATGGCCCATTTGCAACTAACTGTGGTCCCGTCATTAATTGTGTGTTAACCACTTACAATTATTAATATGGGCTTTATTGACTCCTTACTTAACTATAACTATGACTCAATCCTACTACATAAATAAGGGGTTAGGGTGGGACCCTAACAAGTATAGACGACATAGAAGATCCTTATCATAATTTTACTACAACCCTCTCATATTCTATTAACAATATCTCAATTGAAGTTTCAAGTAATAAAAGAAATAGCAAAACCAACCCATGGTATGACAAAGATTATAAAAGTGCGAGGAGGACAATTAAAGAAGTTGTTGATGAATCTCTTAAAATTGGCAAGATAAAAATATACAAAACCCTAACTAAAAGGAAAAAAAGGCAGTATATTCGTAAAATACAAGAGAATCTCTTACACCTCTCCAAGGTAGCTCCTTAGAAATTCTGGAGGCAGATTCTAACTAAGAAAACTAAAGATAATAATAAAATTGCTTTACACAACTGGAGTTCCTATCTTAAAAAGCTTTATGAATCTCCAAATGTCATGGATAACTTTGAAACCCTGCTCACAACGAAAGAATTTTTCTCATTAGAAGACATTGATTTTGGGGTTAATCGCTTGGCTAATGGGAAAGCCAATGGCGTTGAAGGTTACCAGGCAGAAATCTTAAAAATTAAAGGTCATGTCCTCATCCCCCACATTCACAAGCTTTTCAATCAAGCGGTCAAGCAAGGGTTCCCTAAACCATGGACTCAAAGCCTCATTATCTCTATTTTTAAAAGTGGGGATACAAATAACCCCTCTAATTATCAGACAATTATGATCAGCCCTCTCCTAGCCAAGTTATATGGTGTTATTTTGGAAAGGAAGTTAAGCATATGGCTTGAAAGTGAAGGTAAGCGGGCTAAAGGCCAAGCAGGTTTTAGAAAGCAGCACTCAACAACAAACCACCTCGTTATGCTTAGGATCATTGTGGAGGAATGTCGCTATGATAAATCCAATCTCTTTTGTTGCTTCGTGGACTTTAGAAAGGCTTTCGATACAGTTCCTAGAAACAACCTTTGGAATAGATTAGAAGAGCTAAAGGTTCCTTTTGAGTTGAGAGCTGCTGCTATAAGTTTATACAAGAACGTAATTGCCAAGTTGAAGATCAATGAGGGGTGGTCGAAAGATATTAAGTGTAATATTGGAGTTAAACAAAGTTGCCCCCTCTCCCCTACCCTATTTGGCATTTACATCAACAAGCTAGAAGGTGGTTTAGAGGAAGCAAGATATGCTGGCAAAATCTTAGCTGGGATAGTCATCATCCTTCTTCTCTACGCTGACAATATTGTTCTTCTTGCAAGGCACCCATCTGATCTTGATAAGCAACTTATACTTCTTAAGGATTTCTGCTCTACCATGGGTATGATTGTTAACACTGACAAAACAAAAGTTATGATTATCAAATCCAAGAAGGACACTTACGCTAATTTTATGTATGAAAATAATAACTTGGAGGAAGTGTCTTCCTACAAGTACCTAGGAATTGATATTCATTACAAGCTCAACCGGAACTATAGCATTGAGAAAAGGATTAATGGGGGATGGAAAGCTTATTTTGGTCTTGAAAATAATTGTAAAACGACAAACCTCATAATGTGGGATAGAAAGAAGTTCCTCCTTGAAACTTTAGTCACTCCGGTTATCCTATATGGATGTGAGGTTTGGGGTTGTAGCATCTCTAGAGAATCCTGGAGAAAGATTGAGCAAATCCAGAAGCATTATATAATGTATAACCTAAAAATTAAAAACAACACACCCTATCCTATTCTCCTTATAGAAGTGGGTCTTTCCCCTATCGAGAGCCTAGCTATGACTAGGCTTCTGTTGTACAAGCACAAACTCAATAACATAGGAGACCATAGACTTCCTAAGCTAGCTTTAAATTCTAGCCAAAACCACTTAAGACTCAAATGAGGTTGGTATGAAGACACGAGGGCCTAGTCAAACCATTAGGAGATCGACGAGAATGTTGCATTGCAAAACGTTAATAACATTAAAAATATTGTTACTTCTAAGTTCAAAGAAAAAATGTGGTGTGAGAAAGATTTAGCAGCTAAAAGAAAATTAAGATATTATAAAGAGGTCATCAACCCCACCCTAGAAGATCAAAAGTATCTCTGTTTTAACTAGCTCAAAGAAGAAAATTAAGATAGCCAAGATTAGAACGAACTCTCATGAGCTCCATAGTGAAACGAGTCGTTGGGCAGTTCCTAAAACACCATGGATGCAAAGGTTCTGCCATCTCTGTGAGAATACGAACATCGAGGATGAAAATCACTTCCTCTTAAGAGTGCCCCACATACAACCACATTAGATCTCAGTTTCAAAATCTTTGTTGCAACACTGACCTTCCTAGCCTTTTACGTTGTCAAAATTACAGTGAGCTCGGGAGGCTTCTTTCGAAGCTTTTTGAGCATGGGAATAAAATCTTAAATCAAACTAAATAATTCATTTCTTTAGGTCCGATAGACCAAAGTTTGGTCTCAGTGGACGTTAACGACCATCATCATCATCATTTAAATATTTTATTAAAATTTTGAAATGAAATAATTACAATTATTGTATTATCTCTTTTCCTATTTCTCTATTATTAAAATTAATTTTTTTTATTTTCCTATATAACATTTTTTTAAATTTATTATTATAAAATATTACTTATATACATTTTAAGTAAATGCACTTTGTTATTCTCATCTAAATAATTAGAATATATTAAATTTACAATTTTATAGTTTGATAAAAGACTAACAATTATTCTATTGGTAAAACATATTTATATATTTTTAAACAAAATATTTCCAAAATAAATTATAGCAATTTTCTTTTCTATTTTGAAATAAATATATAATACTTTTTCTAAATATTATGTTTAAAACTTAACTTACGTTAAATTTTTAATAAATTTTTACAGTTTTACCACATATTTTCGAATTGTTTTACTGTATAAATATTTCATAGTATATATTATTACTTAATATTTTAAAAAATATTATAACTTTTGAACATTGTTTTTCAGAAAATTGGTAATTATTTTGACTAGGAAAGGATATCGTACAAATTGGTTTCTTTCTTATGGATTTGGAACAAAGAAATGCAAATGATACCTCCCAAGTTGATAAGTGAGTGAAAAAAGGAAGATTTTTTATTTTTTTTTAATTGTTGAGATGGGCTGTAATTTGAGACAAGTAAGCTATATGGCATCAACATTTTTTATCCTAAAGGAATTGGATATGGAAATGTGGATGCAGAAACTTGGTAGAGATTCACTTAAGTATTAAGAAAAAATGATGTTAGGGTAAGAGATCTAAATAATAAATTTTTTGTTATCCGTAAATCCAACTGGAATTTATGTACCAAAAATTGGATACAAAGCCTCACACCATGAGGGAAGGAGAAGGAGAGGGTAATATCATACTTATTGGTGAAAGCTTATATAAAATTAAACTTTTTATTAAAAAAATAAACAAAATATTTTATGTAGTTGATGCAAAATAATAAGGCTCTCACCTGCGACATTCTACAAAACAAAATTTTGTTCACACCTCGATAGTACAACCTAAAAATGTTCACCATCATGAGTTGTCCATATACCAAGGAAATTTGGGAGGAAGTGAAGGAAATGATAAGTGTTAGAGATGATAGTAAAAGGGATTTTATAATTCAATGTCCAAACAAAGAAACTAGAAGGCTAAAAGCTTCCCCCTAAATTTTGCTTGTCTAATAGTTTGATTAGACTAAACCTGAAATTGCATGAGGGCCAAAGGATATTACCCCTAAAATTTGGAGTCCATATACTAAATATTTTGAATGACTATCCGCATGTTCAAGAAAAGAAAGTCATACCAGAAAAGAAAATCATTTTTAAGAAAAGGTAATAAAAGTGAACATCCCGCTGATATATTTCAATCTTGCATTCCAAGAGATTCTTCCTATATTCTTCCTAGGAGTCGAAGCGAAAGAATAAATTCAAAACACAGAATATTATATATCGATTCAAAACACATCATTTTCTTTAAAGTAGGAGGTGTTCAAGAAACAAACAGGTGTTAAGTGTTGTGAGTAGATGGATCTTAAACAATTATAGATGTTGGATTAAGAATTTGAACATCACCTATAAAAGAAAGAGGATCAGTGAAATTAGTAGTTCTAGATTTTCATTTATGCCCGAATAAATGTCGAAGACAGGTGTGAATTTTTTTAACACTAAAAAATAAATTAAAAAAAAATATTAACAAAATAAATGTCTTATTTAAAAAAAATCCACATTTAATTATGCATAATTCTACATATATTAATAAAATTATATATTAAAAAACTACCTTATTTAAGAGTTCAAATTTTAATTAAATATTAATTGTTTTATATTAATGTACTAAAAATGTCAATCCAAATTATCATAATAATTTAAAATATAAATAAAAACTATCTGAATAATCAAAACCCAATTTATGTGAAAAATATATATTTAAAAAGTTAACTTTTGATTTCCAATTTTTATATATATATATATGTATGTATGTGGGTTAATTTTTGCACCTATCATTAAATTACAGTAAGAATTGTTATAATAATAATTTTCAAAAAACCAAGGCTTGATGAAGCAAATTTATGTGATTTTGCTATCCATCTCTAGAAAACAAGAAAAAATATTATAAAACAAAACCAAATGCTAAAAATTATATCAGTAAATTTTCAGAAAAACAGGTATAGTAAGAAATGTTATAATAATAATTTTCGAAAAAACCAGGCTTGATGAAGCAAATTTATGTGATTTTGCTATCCATCTTTAGAAAACAAGAAAAAATATCGTAAAACAAAACCATATTCGTAAATTTTCAGAAAAACATGTATGGTAAGAATTGTTATAATAACAATTTTCTACAAAAACCAGGCTTGATGAAGCAAATTTATGTGATTTTGCTATCCATCTTTAGAAAACAAGAAAAAATATTGTAAAACAAAACCAAATGCTAAAAATTATATTCGTAAATTTTCAGAAAAACAGGTGCGGAAGGCCGTAGTCTGTTTGGGGTAAAAGTCAAGAGAGACTGTAGAGAGGTAGATATTGGATAGACACTTCTCTTACCTCTGCATCCTCGTAGCTTTGTTCTCCGTAATCTTTTGCATATCTGCTTCATCATTTCCTGCACATGATTTACGGTCTTGAAGTTTAAGGAAAAGAAAAAAGGTACTGTCCCAAAAATTGAATAACCGAATGGTATCTTCAAATGAAAGTTCTAGTTTACCTACATTTAAAATTCTGCCACCAAATGATCAAAGGCATTGAACACATCTCTTTACCGAAACGACTATACAACCATAGCTCTGCATTTACATTTCAGAGGCTATCTTCTTGCAAAAACCATTAGACACAATCATAGATCTGCGTCTGTACACGTCCCGATACCAATTAGGCAATGAGCAAGAGGAAACCACTGAATCATAGCTAGTGGCAGATTTCATTTTTCTTTCATTCTACATCGAAACCCTTAATTTTTACATACTCGTAATTTCTGGGTTGAGTTCCTCTTATGTTAAGCAGCAATTTTCGGCGCAGATTGGCAGCTTTGAGCCATTTCGGTTTGCGAAATATATATGGAGTTGTTTTCAAGCATATATAGTTTTGCTAGAGATTGGACTACAAAACCAGTAAAAACCAAACCTCCTCGCTTAGACCACATCCTTAGAACTACTCTCCTCACCTAATCATTAGATCACATCCTTAAAACTACTCTATATCAACCCTACTTACTCACCGAACAGTTAAAAGACTGCCACACAGAGTCTCTCCCATTCCATTCCCCTCAACACAATTCTTCTACTAAGAGGAAATAAGCACCGATCGTTTATGAAGACAAAAAGACATGCGCACTTCGTCTCTCGGTAGTTATTGCATAAGGCTGCCTTTTGCTTTCAATAAAAAGACCTTGGGCAACTAACAACTTCCCTAATGTTGAAACAGCTAGTAAGAACGGCCGTTTCATATAGGCAGCAATTTCTGGAAGAAAAGGGAAAAAATTAAGCTGCAGAACTGAGAAGTTCCAATTTAGAATACCTGTGGTGTTGAAATCCTTCGGAAGTAAATCAGAAGAAACGAAATTACAATTCACCGTCGGATTATCAGCGTTTAACAACCCGGATAGAAGTTTTCTGTTCTGCTCCTGGTTAGACTTTCTGCCATGTGAAAAGTCTGTTTAGCTGACCGCGTATCTATTTCTCGGAGGGTTTTCTCCGTCATGAAAGCTTAAAAAACACATATAGCGCTTTAAAACAACCTCCAATTTTAGAAAAATCGTATAACAGCCCGAAGGTTTCGTATTCTGCTCAACTTAGACTTTCGGTTTGTTTAGCTACCGTGTGCCTATTTGTCCTAGGGTTTTATTTTTTAGGTCCCTAAATAACATATTCGAGGTATAAAACAACCGCCAAATTTAGAAAATTCTCTTCCAATATCAAACGCCAAATGACATAGGCTGCTTTTACTGGCATCCAACTGACAACCGCACGGTCACGATTGCAAACGAGCGCGATTTATTACTTCAAACACTCTTTCGAGACATGGACCTCCTAGTACCCGACTCACATCCCCAAATGCACGTACTGCAGCTTATCTAAACGAGGAGCCAAAGTTCCTAGTAAACGTACCGTGGCTTTTTCTGTTTAGAGTTTTGTCCACCTGGCTATTCCTGTGAGACTTCAGAAACCTAAAATTGTTTATCTGAAGTCCACGTGACTTCGTACACTCACGATCGCAAAATGTGCGCGTTCTATGGCAATACACTATTTCGAGGCATGGCAAAATTGTACGGTTGAGGCTATTTTCTCAGTTTATGGCGATATTCCAATTTCCGCGTCTTCTGCTTCCTCGATGGCGCTGAGAGTCAAAGAATAAAGATAAAAGACAAGTACCTAATGCGTTTTAGAAACGGTCGGTTCATATGTATCCATCTGCTTTCTATATTTTCACGAAGGTACGAAATTCATGGCCAGCTGGCCCCCGCTGCCCGCGAGCATTAAAACGCAGAATTAAAGTAAAAGCAATCATACGGCATATCAGATCAAGTTTACCATGGTTTAAGAATACGATTTGCAGCGGCTGATAAAACTTTTTAATCCGTCTAAATTAGAATATTTGATTTTGCGAGTAGTATTAATAGGGAATTACAGCGGCGTATTGCTGGTTAATTGTTAACTCTATGGTATGGTAGCTAATAACGTAGTAGTTCATAATCCAATTTAGCTAATAACGTAGTAGTTGATAATCCGATTCCAATTGAGATGGATGAGATTGAAACAAGGGCTATATAGTAGTTAATTCAGGGGATAATCAGATATCCAATTGAGATGGCTGAGATTGAAATAAGGGTTATATAGTAGTTACTCTATCTAGTTGTTTCTTTTGTTTTTTTTGCAAAAATATCTTTACTTCATTTTGTTAATTGGACATGTATTTAAAAAAATGTTATTTGAAAAAAAAAAAAAATATATATATATATATATATCACTTTGGTTTTATACCTAATAAATTTAAAAATAAGGGGATTTTGCTTTATTTGCTCAAATTAAATATATACATTTTACTTAATATTTTTCTCTTATTAAATCTTTAACTATTTATAAATCTTATGTTATCTATTGATTTTCCTTAGAAAAAATTCATAATATATATTTAATTATAAATGTATATATTAATTCTATTGAAATAGATTAGAATTTATATTAATAATTTAAGAAAACATATAATAAAAATTTTAAATTATAGTAGTTAAGTAAGTTTAATATTTTTAATTCTATTGAAATAGATTAGAACTTATATTAATAATTTAAGAAAAAACATATAATAAAACTTTTAAATTATAGTAGTTAAGTAAGTTTAATATTTTTAATGTTTAACAACATGCATTCACTGTATAATATTTAAATTTTCTACATGCATATATATTCACTTTTTAATATTTAAATTGTCACTTTAATATATTACTTTGTGCATTTATGTATATATAATTATTTTACTTTGTGTATTTATGTATATAAAATAATTACCTTTAGTCTTTTTAGATATTAGTGTTACACATGCACATTATTTAGAATATATAATAATAATGATTGAAAATCAATATTTTTATTAAAATTATAAAATAGATGTGCTAGAAACTCTATATATATATATGGCTTAATTGTTTTAATACCAATAAATTAAATACTAAATTTCCTTATATATTTCTATATTTAATAAAAAGTTTACATGCAACCATGCAACTATGATATGGAGAAGAAAGATATATGTGAGGCTAGTTTAGAGATATCTGGATTTAAGAAATATTTCAATTTGTAAACAAAAATGAAATATTTATTAATATTGAAAATATTTCTATATTTTTTTTACATGCCATCAATTATAAAGCAACATGGAGGTACACTACAGAGTATGTATGTAGTTATATTATTTTGACTGAAAACTATTTTCTTGTGGGTGCTTTGATTGTTTGGTTGCCTGATTGTATTTTGTTGGCAAATATTAAGGACATGATCAATCAATGAAATGAATCATAATTGTATTTTGTTAGCAAATGTTGAAGAGATAATCAATCAATTAAATCGGTGATATTAGATTTCCATAATTACAAAAACTTGCATAGAGATTACCTAAAAGAATATATCAACTTACTTTACCATGTCATTGCTCAGCAAAATACAATACAAGGCCCACGGAGCTCAACAAAATAATAACAAGAAGCTTGGCAATAAATGTGTTCAGGCTACATATATTTTCGCACCAGGAATGGGTGAGGAATGGATTACGCAAGTTGATTTCAAATTTATAAGTGTAGTCCGGGGAGTTTCCCGGAAAGTTATGGAAATTCCAGTTATGTTTAGAGAAAATTCGGCAAGGATTTTTGTAAATCCAAGTTATAGTTGTTAAATTTCAAAATTTTAGATGTCCTAGACATTTTTGATGATGCTCAATCTATTTCCACCATCAAAAAAACGATTCAAATAGTGCCTCTACAAGATTTTTTGAAATTTTTTACCGACACTTTTGGCTGTGCGGGCAATTCCTCCTCCTCGTTAGAGGACTCCGAATTGATAACCTAACACAGATGACTACAGGGATTTCGAATTTATAACCTAACACAGATGACTACAGGGATTGTACTCAAGGTGTGGTGAATCATGAGGCTATCCGCAATAACATATTAAATTGGATAACGAATCACATTAATAAAAAATTAGTTAAATTATTTAAAAATAGTAATAAATTTGGATTTCTAATGTTGAACTTTGTAAATTTGTTTGGTTAAACCTAGAGTAATATAGGTTTGACCAAAACCCCAATGCTTTGTCATGCGAGACAGCAGAGACAATAAGACAATCTTTTTTCTTTAATCAATTTTGTGTGTGTGTATATATATATAACTTTAATAAAATACTAAGTTAAATGTAAAAATTAAATTTAACTTAAACTAAAATCATATGAACATAAAGTTGAGTCGTCATATCTCTCACATATATCACTCTATTATTCTTTCTATGTTATAATTTATTGTAGAGGTATCTTATCACACATTTTCATATTTGTTTAGTGTTCTGAATTTATTAATTAATAAGAAAACAATTTAGGTAATATTAATCATTGTCAATTCCAATGATCTAATAATTTAAAAATAATAATATTTTTTTTCCATTTCATAAAAATCTATATATATATATATATTTAGTGGAAAATTAATTCTATGATAGAGTTCAAATTTAAAATAAATAAAGTGAATATGATTGGAACACTGAATTGTGAAAGTGAAATTTAATTTATGCTTAGGTTATATTAAAAATATTAAATCGTTAAAATTTTAAACACATTTTTATACTTTTAGGGAGTAGTGTCTTTTAAGGACCAATATGTTTTTAACATATATAAATTACTATTTTTTAAAATAATTTATTCTAATAGTTTTAAGGTAATATTATTATTTTTTGTGAAAGGAAAATAGTTGAAATGGTAATTTGTTGGTTTAATTCCCTTCTAATTAGATTCTATTTTTGGGAAACATATTAGTTTGGGTGGAAAAAAATTGAACAAATTGAAAACCATCATGAATAATTCTCATAAGTTTGCAGGGATTTGAATATCTTGAGGGATTTGAATATCTTGATATTGAGGTGAATAATGGGAGTTTAGGTCTTGTCCATCAATAGTAGTAGTTTAAGTATTGCCCAAAAAATTTGAATATTTTGAAAATTGAATATCTTAATGTTTAGGTGATCACTAGTTAATATTGAGGTGATCACTAGTAGTTTGAGTCTTGCCCAAAATAATCCGAAATCGGGAAGGAAAAATTGAATATCATGATATTAAGAGAAATGGTAACACTTTAACTATTCCCCAAAATAATCCTATGAAGTTTATAGAAATGCTTTCAGTGATAATCACATCCAAAGTCATGTGTCTATGCGTTTGGAACCAGCAAGTGTGGTTCATCATCAAGACAAGATGAAGAACCAAATCATAGCAACAAATTAAATAGAGAGACCCCTCATTCAAATGGCTAGAAAGAAGCAACTAATTTTGAGCACAGGCTGGACTATAGTTAAATTTGATTGGATCAAGGGAAGGGGAAGTTTATTAACTAGTTAGTTAAATAATTAATTAGTTAATTTGTTAGATTTAATTATTTTGATTAAATTTCATATGTAACTCATTATATCCGTTAATAGTTATTAAAAATTCTTTTTTAATTTCAAACTAAATAAATTATATGAAAAATTAAGGTAAAATTAACGTTTATTGATTAAATAATTAGATAGTTTAATTTAATTGATTAACTTGTTTCCCATTAATCGATATGCAATCTTATTATCAAAGACAAGTTTAATAATTGGTTAGTTAATTAATTAGTAAGTTAATTTGTTAGATTTAATGATTTGATTTTATATGTAACTCAAAATATCCGTTACTAACAAAAAAAATTATGTGAACACTAAAAAAATTATATGTGAAAACTTTTGTTATGGGATAAATTCAGATAAAATTAAAGTTTATTGATTAAATAATTAGCTAGTTTAATATAGTGGTTAACTTGTTTCCCATGTATATTTATTTAAACTAATATGCATTAACATCTTTTAATTCACAAAAATGAAGGATTATGGGGTAAACTAGGAAAAAATATAAATGTTTATTAAATGAATAACTAAGTAGATTATTTGTTTACTCATTATAATTTGATTTCATTTAAATGGATGAGTTACTAAAACTATTATGGATTAAATGTGTATCAAACAATCAGTAAAATTGTTAATATTTTTAATAGGTATATATCATTTAAATATACCAGTTTATAAACAAACTTATTAATTTTAATAAAATATTTTGAATTAAAAGGAAATATTTAAAAACAACCTAACCTAAGCAAAAAGAGATATTAAATCAAAAGAGAAGGGATCAAAGGGGAATGCAAACCATACATCAGCAAAAGGAATAAAACAAGAAAGGAAACAACCAAAATGAAGAAGGGAAAAAAGGGAGAGGGGAGCGAAGGGGCGGGGGCTAGGAGGAGAGGGTAGGTGTCACACCCCTACACTGGCGGTACTCTTCCAATCGCACTATAGGAGGTGCGACACCACCGGCCACTTTCTTTTCACCAATACTTGTGATCGTGGACTATGACTACTTTCTATACTTAATTTATTTTTCAACAGCTAAGCATATCTTTCATTAACAGATTTATCATATTAACATCATTATCATTTAAGTACACAACAAATTATCATGGGAGGGGCAACTCCCTGCAATATGAGTCTGCCCATATCAATAATATTAATCTTCAGAATTACATATAAGTTTACATCCAAGGGAAACCCCAAATTTCACCTTTACACTTATACAAATTCACTTCTTGCACCTGTCATGCAGCCTTGCCCAATCTTGGGCAAAGTCACCTGAACTGTCGTTCAGCTCGTTCGCCTCGTGCACAACTTGCCCGTTCGCCAACACCTTCAACCGTCGCATGATTCTTCATTTCGTTTGACCCAGGCGCATTTCACCAATTCGCCCTTTGACCCAAGCTCGTTCACCAACTCGCTCTTTGTTTACCGTTCACCATTCACCATCACAGGTTTCTGCCTGAACGTGTCATTCACCCAAATGTCAGGCGTATGTTCTATTCGACCCGTTGTTCGATCGGGTTCCCTACTGCGCCTTCAAATGATTTCTTGAACAAACTCCCTTTAACGTTTTCTTGAATGAACGCCCTCGAACATTTTCCTGCATGAATGCCCTCGAACGATTTTCTGCACAAACGCCCTTGAACGACTTCCTGCACGAATGCCCTTGAATGACTTCCTGCACGAATGCACTCAAACAACTTTCTACATGAACATCCTTGAACGACTTCCTGCATGAACACCCTCGCACGACTTCCGTCATTTCGGCTCAGGTGCTTCGGCCCTGCACTCGTCTGCCTGCACCTTTGCCCGGATTTCAGAACCTCTTTGCACTTCCTCACCTTTCCACCCTTGGACACTTAGAAAGCTTGTTCATTCCATGCCTTAGCTCCATTTCCAAGCCATCAAATATATATGGTTCGCCTGCCATATGAAATGTTGTGTCTCCATGCTGGCTGACCCACCATATCTTTGTTTCAATTCTTGAACGGGTTAGCTCGCTCGTCGGCTGACCCAACCATCATGTCTCCTTTGGCCTTGCCCGCCTGTTGGCCCGCCAGGACCGCCCATGGCCTATATAACCAAATGACCTCCACAACACTTAGTTTTATTTCGCACGTTTCCTCCCCATAATGCCGCCACTCCTCATCTCATCACCTCCGTGCTCGCTCACCATGTCGCCTGTAGCTTGTGGGCACTACATTCTCCCCCACTTGAAGTCATTGTCATCCTCGACAATCTCTCATCCCAGCAACCATCTATCACCAAGATATCCACACCAATGCTATATAAACCACTGGTATGTTCTCCATAAATTGGAAAGCCTTCTCAATCCATGATCATCAACCACATCCATCGCAATCTCCACATGTTGCTCCCACTGTGGAAGGCTGGCCCCTCCAGCTCAAGCTACATGCTTACTGCAACATATCGTGTCGACCTCATCATGTATCGTCATCGTGTGAATTGCTGTCATGATACTCCAACACAATTCTAACACATCCCTGTACACCATCAACCCCCATGACTCGAACTAGTCAAGTGGCTAATCCAGCTATCACACTTGAACCATGAGAATGCACATTCTCATGCCATCATCAGTTGTTTCTGAGACTCCTGTCACAACGTCAACTCGATCAAGAATCCATCTCCATATAAGCCATGTTTAGGTCCATGAATACTTAGTCCTCATCTCATCTGCAACATGTTGTCCATGATGTTTGGTATCAATGTGTTGCATGAAATCAACCACATCTATCCCAACATCATCATCTATCTATGCAATATCCATCTCTTCAAAGTGAAGAGATCCTCTCATCAAACACGACTCTCGATGTGCCACATCCAGGTCCATGAAGCAACCTTCATCATATTTGTAATGTGCCATCCCTCAAGTCTGCTAAGGAAGCAAGTATATACACCTGTCTCATCTCCCATGTATGAAAAGTGGTTAAGTCTCAGCTCAACCTATGCCACCAAGACATCATCATCGCTGCAACTCCATCACTCCAAAGTGTCTCATATCAATCCTCCTCATCAAGTCACTCTTCCAAGCACACCCATACATGTACTCAAAAGTATGCACCCCATCTTGCATGAAAGTCCTCGACCTCAGCTCCTCAATGCATCAGTTCCTCTAAGTCCACCATATATGAAGTCCCCAAAAGTCACAACCTCATGTCATCATGAGCTCCATGAGTCATCTCCAACCAACATCCTAGCAAGCATACAAGTCTTGGCCCAAAGGTCTCTGCAAGATGCCTTAGCTCTCCATGTAGTAGGAATGCTCCATAGTTTGCTCACAAATCCAACCAGTCCATGGCCTTGTTGTACAAAAGTGCACAACATCCCCATCAGCTCATAGATAAAACATCTCCATAAAACATATCCATGTCACATCAGCAAATCCATCTGCACAACATCCCTGCCTTGCCACTCCTCATTGGATGCCCATAAGTGACACCTCTATGAGTACTCCTGCATAATGTCCCTGCATAAGACTACTATGTTCCATGTATCCAACATGATGTCCATGACTCAAGTTGTCCATGTTGTCTAACTAGGTAGACCCATCACAATAATCAATCATCCTCATCCAAGCTTGCAAATCGATCTAGTGAACTCGGTCACCCAACCATATCATCATCACATGAGTCTCTTCCACCATGGCTCCCCTACTGAAGGTTCCACCAAGACTTCCTCTTGGTCTCGGCCATGAGAAGTCCACCCAAGTATCACCAACTCAAGTGTGTGCCCTCTCCCAATCTATCCATGAGTCATGTTGGGCACTTAGCAAACTCTCCATGTGGCTAAAGCATGACCCACTCTTCTGCAATGATCATCATGTTCCTCCCTTGTCACAGGCATTTGCACCTTCTACCATAAGGTAAAAAACAACCCTAACAAGTCCTGCAACAGTCAATGATTCTTGCCTTTCCATACACGATCTCTTTGTAGACATCCATGGTAAGATCCTCTCTTGCATCGACAAATTGCTTTTGCTCTTCCCTGCATATGGTTCATCTTCCAACAGTCTCACTGAAGCACAAGTATCAATAGTACTTACTTTGTCATGAGGCTCCTCCATGTGAGTATCCTCATCCACCAATGTCTGCAAACTATACGATCCTAGTTCAACTTGAACAATTTCAAGTTCACCCTCTATTGTTGTCATATCTGCAATATCCTCAAACATCATGACTTCCTCTTCTTCATCATCACAATCTGCAGCTACATCCTGCTCCATTGCCCAACCAAGTCGAAGAAGTTCATCTTCAACATTCCTTTCCAAGACTTCAAGTTTATCTCGAATCTGTGGGTTCTCCTCTTTCATTCGCTTCAACCTGTATAAGGTCAGCAAGAGCTTCCCTTCGCATTCTTCTAAACCTACCATGTCTTGCTATTTAGCTTGGCCTAAGCACGATGCTTTACCCTTGCTAAACCTGAATCACCTTCTAGATTTATGAATTAGCTTTGACACCACTTGTCACGAAGTGTAGTGGGATCAACTCTTCTATAAATTTGATTATCAGCACTGATACCACCTGTCATGCCCCTACACTGGCGGTACTCTTCCAACCACACTATAGGAGGTGCAGCACCACCGACCACTTTGTTTTCACCAATACTTGTGATCATAGACTACGCCTACTTTCTATACTTAGTTTATTTTTCAACAGCTAAGTATATCTTTCGCTAACACATTTATCATATTAACATCATTATCATTCAAGTACACACCATATTATCATGGGAGGGGCAACTCCGTGAAATACGAGTATGCCTGTATCAATAATATTAATCTCCAGAATTACATATAAGCTTACATCTAAGGGAAACCCCAAATTTCACCTTTACAATTATACAAATTCACTTCCTGCACCTGTCGTGCAACCTTGCTCGATCCTAGGCAAAGTCACTTGAATTGTCGTTTAGCTCGTTCGCCTCATGCATGGCTCACCCGTTCACCAACGCCTTCAACCGTCGCACAATTCTTCATTTCGTTCGACCCGGGCACGTTTCACCAACTCGCCCTTCGACCCGAGCATATTCACCAACTTGCTCTTCATTTACCGTTCATCATTCACCGTCGCATGTTTATGCCCAAATGTTTCATTCACTCGAACACCCGTCGTATGTTCCATTTGACATGTCATTTGACTGGGCACCCTACCACGCCTTTGAATGATTTCTTGAATGAATGCCCTCAAACGTTTTCTTGAATGAATGCCCTCAAACATTTTCCTGCACGAACGCCCTCGAACATTTTCCCACATGAACGCCCTTAAGTGACTTCCTGCACGAACGCCCTCGAATGAATTCCTACATGAACGCCCTCGAATGACTTCCTACATGAACGCCCTCGTACGACTTCCTACACGAACACCCTTGAACAACTTCTTGCATGAACGCCCTTGAACGAATTCCTTCATTTCGGCTTGGGTGCTTCAGCCCTGTACTCGTCCGCCTACACCTTCACCCAGATTTCAGATCCTCTTCACACTTCCTCACCTTTCCACCCTTGGACGCTTAGAAATCTTGTTCATTCCATGCCTTAGCTCCATTGCTAAGTCATCAAATATATATGGTTCACTTGCCATATGAAACGTTGTGTCTCCATGCTGATCGACCCACGATATCTTTGTTTCAATTCTTGAATGGGTAGGCTCGCTCGTCGTCCTACCCAACCGTCATGTCTCCGTTTGGCCTTGCTTGCCTCTCGCCCCACTGGGACCGTCCATAGCCTATATACCCAAACGACCTCCACAACACTTAGTTTTATTTCGCACGTTTCCTCCCCACAGTGCCACCGCTCCTTAGCTCGTCACCTCTGTGCTCGCTCACCGTGTTGCCTGCAGCTCGTGGGTGCTATAGTAGGGATCCAACAGCAGCCGTTGAGATTGCTCAGCCTTGTGCTCGACCTTCTTTCTATTTCTATGGCCTCTCTAAGCCCTCGCCCAGCCCCTTTTGCCCCCCTCTCCCTTTTTTCCTTTCTTCATTTTGGTTGTTTCCTTGTTTTATTTCCTTGACTTATGTATTGTTTGAATTCCCCTTTGTTCACTTCTATTTTGATTTAATATTTCTTTTTGCTTAGGTTAGGTTCTTTTTAATATTTATTTTTAATTCAAAATATTTTATTAAAATTAGTAAGTTTGTTTATAAATTGGTATATTTAAATTATATATACCTATTAAAAATATTAACTGATTAACTAAGTATTTGATACACATTTAATCCATACTAGTTTTAGTAACACATCCATTTAAATGAAATCAAAATATAATGAATAAACAAATAATCTACTTAGTTAGTTATTTAATAAACATTTATATTTTTCCTAGGTTACCCCATAATCCTTCATTTATATGAATTAAAAGATGTTAATGCATATCAGTTTAAATAAATATACATGGGAGACAAGTTAACCATTATGTTAAACTAACTAATTATTTAATCAATAAACTTTAATTTTACCTTAATTTTTCATATAATTTATTTAGTTTGAAATTGAAAATAATTTTAATAATTATTAATGGATATAATGAGTTACATATGAAATTTAATCAAAATAATTAAATCTAACAAATTAACTAATTAATTATTTAACTAACTAATTAATAAACTTCCCCTTCCCTTGATCCAGTCAAATTCAACTATAGTCAAGTGAATTGTAGCCATTTCTTGTGGTCAAAATTAGTTGCTTCTTTCTAACCATTTGAATGAGGGGTCTCTCTATTTAATTTTCTGCTATGATCTAGTTCTTCATCTTGTCCTCACCATGAACCCCACTTCCTAGTTTGTAGATAGATGACTTTGGATGTGATTATCGCCAAAAGCTTTTCTATAAAATTGTTATGGATCACAAAAGTTTCAATTCAATAATCCTATAAAGTTATCCATTCACTAGTTACCATAAAAAAAATATTATTATTATTGTTTATTGTTATACTATTAAAATATTTTGATATTTATGAATTTGATAGGTAATTAAAACCGCTTATTAAATTATATTAAAAATATTTATACCATAGGTAAGCGTACACACATTTACACACATTCTTTTAGAATTCTTTGTGTGGGAACATCTTCTTAGATGAATGTGCTTTCACGTTTTCTGATTTTAAGGACAATTTAATGTAAAAGACATGAGATTCTGTGATATATATCTATCTATATATAATATTTATTAAAATATTAATTTACAATAAACTAATTTTATTATAACTTATTAGTATAAGAAAAATATTATGTTTTACGATCTATTTTTATTTATTTATTTATTATTTTATTAGCATAAGAATACAAATTTATGATAAGACTTTTGTATTTCTGGCTTATTAATTAATAAGGCCTTTGTACTTCTGGCTCATTAATTTATGCATTCATCAATAACATCATTGTACAAAATCAAATTAAAATATTGTCAAAAAGTATTAAATTTCAATATGCAATGTAAAGCTATAGAAATTTACAAATATTTTTAGCCAACCTTAAACTAATATATATTTGATCACAAACTAAATGCAATATCTCATGGCTATTGCAAAAATAATAAGAAGATATATATATATATATATATATGAATGAGATTAATAAAATAATATATTAAAATTATTTATTAATTTCAAATATGTAAATAATTATTTGTTTTGGTATGTTAAAATTTAACTTTCTTACTATTTTATTGGCGAATGCAATGAAAGTTTTATTAAAAAGAACAGGATTTAGATCTCAGTTTCAAAATATTTGTTGCAAGTTCTCTCCAAGCTTTTTGAGCATAGGAATAAAATTTTAAATCAAACTAAATAATTCATTTCTTTAGGTGTGATAGACCAAAGTTTGATCTCAGTAGAAGTTAACTATCATCATCATCATCATCAAGAAAAATATAATAAATAGTATAAGAAAACCTCTATAAAATTTATAAAACACAATTATTAGAGGGCTTTTAATTAATTGACTAATTACAAAAAAATCAAATTAAATTTGATAATGTAAAAGTTTTAAGTGTTATATATATGAAAATACAAAGGAATACAAAATTAAAGACAAATTCATTGCAATATATTCACATATCAATATCTTAAAAATATATAAAATACTATTATTATTATTATTATTATTATTTGGTTAGTAGGTATTAGAATATTAAATTTCATGGTTTACATAATATTTCATAATGTTACGATTGCCAATTAAACTATTCCCATCAATTATATAAAACAAATGTTACATGATAGTGTGGTTTGTGTCATTCAAGTGGAAATTATGTTTTAAAAAAATTGCAAATTGAATATGAAATGGAAAATTTAATTCTCTATTAACTAAAAATGACTTGCATAAATTTTTCCCAGTCCATTAGGAAGTCTTCACATTTACATTTTTACTTTTACTTGTTAAAGGATTGAAAAACACATAAATAATGGTGAGAAATAACTCTTGTTAAGTATATTTTTATTTATATATTGTCCCTATAACTAATTCTAAATATGGTATTTATGTGAGTATGAGTTGTTTTCAATAATTTTAGTTTTCCACATTTAATATTGAAAAATAATTGCATAAATATCTAAAAAATATGGCATAAATATTGTAATTGCATTCAGAAATTATGACACACAAATTTGTGTAGTTATGTGCATGACATTGTATTGTGAAAAAGTTATGATAAGACTTCCAAATTATTGTCCAATCAAATGTTTAAGAAATATTTTTTTTAATAATATAAAAAAATAAATATTAGTTTTCAATATGAAACATAAATAAATATTAGTTTTCAATATTAAACATTATAGCTTGCATTAGTGAAATCTAAACTAATAATAGTCTACAAATAAATAAATTGCTAAAGTCCTAACTTAATAGAGATTATTGAAAATAATTAAAATAATTATATATTTACTATAATAAATATATGTGTCTATTACTTTCATTCACATTATTTTTTAATCTTTCAAATAAAATTCAAAATTACTATTAATTGTTTAGACATTATTAATTGTTTTGATTGTTAAGATCTTATTATGTTTGTGGGATGATGTTTTATAGAAATTCATTTAATCTTATTGATTTGTCTTGCTAAAATATAATTTGTAACACCACCTATTGTCGTAAATATTTGTTATTTATTGTTAATTACTTTTACGCTACAAGACTTAACAAGGCCGCATAGCTATAGCGATGGCATGGGAGAAGCTGAGGATTGCGCGCAGCTCTAGCTGTTGCAACTTACAGTGCGAAGCAGCATTCGCTGCACCTCAGTGGCCCTTGCTGCTGAGGTCAGAATGACAGGAATAGGAAGGCGAGAATGCAGCTTCAGCATTCGGAAGGTAACTACTGCCCCAGATCGTATTGGCCCTCAGCGGCCATCTGCTGCTGAGGTTTGAGCATTATGGATCCAACGGAGGATGAAGATCATCATCACACAGATCTCCAGCAAGAATCAGAAGTAACAAGAAAAGCTTTTGCTTCCCTCATCTCTGAAATGGATCTAGCAAAGAACAGACCATCAGTTTCAAAGTTTGTTAAAAGAATGGAAGAAATATCCGAAATATCTCTCCTTCCAGCACTCCCAAGAAAAGCAGCACTCTCCCTGGCAGAACGAGGATTAGTAGGGCAGTTTACTGGGTTGTGGTCATCACCCAAGACTGAGCAAAAGTGGGTAGAAAGAAACTGGGCTACATCAATATCTAAGAAGATCTCAATCAGATTTTGTGGTAGAGGTTACTATACCTTCCACTTCGAAACCAAAGAGGACCGTAACCTGATATTCAGGAGTGGTCCATATTTTATGGATAAAAGGGGACTATATCTGAATAGATGGACACCGGACTTTGATCCAGAAATGGATGTCCCAAATGCTGTCCCATTATGGGTAAGATTGCCGCATCTTTCCCTCCACTGCTGGGGAGATGTTTCAGTTAGAGCTATAGGAAATGCAGTCTGCAAATACATAGACAGATGTGAGCCTAAAGAAAACATGCATACATGCGCCTGAATCTGCATGGAAGTGGATCTAGGGAAAGGTCTACTAGAAGCTATCAAAATAAAAGTGGATCAGTGGATGCACATACAATAGCTAGATTATGAGCAAATCCCCTTCAAATGCAAGGTATGTCATGAATACGGTCATTTTTCAAATAGATGTACAAAAAATAAAGGAAATGAAAGTGAAAAGATTGAGGATCTGGAAAATAAATGGGAACAGGTCAAATGAAAGAAGATAGCCAACAAACAACCAGTCTAGCATTCCTCTCAGCCAACACAATTTGCTAAAGCTCAGCTAAAAGTAAACTTATCTAGCCATAACCCCTTTGATCCACTACTCCCATCAGATCCCCCATCCCCTGGATCCTAATCTAGATCTAGATCTAGATCTAAAACCCCGCACTCCCCAACCCCCCAGCAGTCCCCCCTCTTGCCCAAAGATTCAACTCACCTCACTCCCCCTCCCTCAATAGATAGGATATTAACCAGAAAAGAAGCTAAAGAAGCATTCCCAAATGTAGAAAACCAAAAAAAGTTGGAAGAAAGACAAATAAAGAAATACTGGATGAAGCAGCAACAAAAGAAATGGCCTTAGGAACACAGCAACCTATGGATACTTATCTAGGGAAAAGTACAGGAAATATGGAGAAAAGCCAGCATAAGGGGAAAGGAGCCATGCACCACCCAACAAGTAAATAATGATAATAGTCTCCTGGAACTGTAGAGGAATGGGGACACCTTTTAAGGAAAATGCAACAAGAGACATTTTCACAAAAGAGAACCCAGATATCCTTATGATCCAGGAGACAAAAGTAAACAACCAAGAATCGAAAGAACTTAAAAAAAAAAGTTTAGGCAATATGAAGGGGAAGCAATCTAGGCAACAGGAGCATTAGGAGGCATATGCACAATCTGGAAAAAAGGAATATGGGAACTAACAGGGAAAAAAATAGGGCAACACTGGATTTTAATGGATCTTAGGACAATCAACACAGAAGAGAAATACAGGGTGATAAATATATATGCCCCCAACCATTATAAGGAGAAAGAACAGTGGTGGGCAACAATAAAGGAAGTATTACAAGAAACTCAAGATGGAAAAATAATTTTAGGAGGAGATTTAAATCTGGTTAGAAACATAGAGGAAAAGTTTGGAGGAAACTATCAAGCGGATCCATCTAGGAACTCTTTAGAAGAAATAATGGAACAATATAGCCTTCTGGATATTCCTCCAAATAATGGAAAGATACCTGGAATAACAAGAGAGTGGGTAAAAGTAACATAAAAGAAAGACTGGACAAAATCCTCATCCAAGAAAATATAGCAGCAATGTACAACTCTATCAAATCCAAAATCATTCACACCACAACTTCTAATCATAAAACGGTTGTAATAGCAATGGGCAAAATGGAAAACCAAGACCCGCTCCCGTTCAGGTACAGCTCAATCTGGGACAGCAGCACATAAATCAGTGAATTAGTTAAAGGAGCATGGGCACCAAGAATATCAGGCTCACCATAGTACATATGGGAGACAAAAATAAAAAATGTAAGAACCAAGCTAAAGGAATGCGCAAGGTTAAATGAAATTAAAAAAGAAAAAGAAAAAAGAGCTACAATAGAAAATGGACAGCATTCAGGTTGAAAAAAGAATGTAAAAAAGAAAGCAAGCAAGACTACCTAAAAGAGAAAGAAATATTCTGGGAGATATATAGGGAAAACAGGAAAGAGGAGGAAGAGGCCAGACTAAAATCTAGAAGCCTCTGGCTCAAGGTAGGGGACAAGAATACATCTTTCTTTCACAACAATATGAAAATCAGAAGAGCTAGAAACCAGATAGAAAAAATACAAGTGGAAAATCAAGAAATCAAAGGAGCGGAAGAAATTAAAAAAGTAGCCCACAAGCACTTCAAAAACTTACTATCAGCAACAGAGGAAATGCAGAATATGAAGAAATTTTGCAGCATACAAAGAAGAAAATAAAAAAAAGAACAAAACAAAGACATGTGCAAGGATCTCACAGAAGAAGAAATTATGGAGGCCATTTGGAGCCTGCATCTAGACAAAGCACACGGGCGAGACGGATTCACAATAACTTTCTACAAAAATCATTGGCATACAATCAGAAAGGATTTCTTAAGAATGGCAAAGAATGTTTTAAACAAAAATAAATGGGAAGCCACACAAGATATTCCTATCTTTCTTTGTTTCCAAAGGAAGCAAACCCCTCCACCTTCAATAGGTTCCGACCCATTTCTCTGTGCAATTCCTCCTACAAGATAATAATAAAAATAGTGGCAAATAGAATAAATAAAGTGCTGCACATAATTATCTCAGAAAACCAAGGAGGGTTTGTCCCAAATAGACAAATCATTGACAATGTCATAAGAGTTCAGGAAGCTGTCCATTCCAGTATCTTAAAGCAAGAAAAAGGTATGATAATCAAACTAGATATGGAAAATGCTTTCGATACAGTCAGCCACCCATATCTAATGGCTATACTTCAGAAACTGGGCTTCTCAAAAGAAATAATAAAAGTGATACAAGAATGCGTATCCACTCCCTAGATTGCCCCCCTCATCAATGGAAGACCCAGTGAATTTTTTCAAAGCACAAGAGGCCTCAGGCAAGGCTGCCCTCTATCACCATTTCTCTATATAATAATGGCAGCAACTCTTAGTAAAGCATTGGAAACTCAGAGGAAAGAAAGAACTATTATAGGTCTGAGAATAATAAAAGGAATAAAAACCATAAATCATTCCTTGTTTGTAGATGATACATTGTTGATGGGAGGAGCATCAAGAATTATAGCAAGAAGATTCAAAAAAATAATGGATGCATTTCTATAGGTGTCAGGTGGACTTTTGTATAACAAAAAATGAAAGATCTATGGGTGGAAAATTCCACCGAGAATTGTGCAAAGAATTTGCCAAATCATAGAAATCCTAGCACAGGAAAATTGGAATCACTTCCTCTATTTGGGATTACCAATATCAAAAAAGAGCATGAAGGTAGAAATATGGAAAAAACAAATTGGGAAAATGCAAGACAGGATAAAGAATTGGGGAATGATGTGGTTAAATATGGCTGGAAGGGTGATATTAATTAAGGCTCTCCTTGCTGCATTACCAATATATCAATATGCTCTAATCTTGGCACGAGCAAGTGCCCATAAGCAGATGGAATTAATTCTAAGAAGTTTTTTCTGGCAGGGTGGAAAGTAGGAAAACAAAAGTTCAGTTTGGTGAGGTGGGAACAAGTAGTGCTACCATATGAACAAGGAGGTCTGTCCATTCGGTTGCCTGGGCTCATGAATGCAACCTTGGGAATGAAAATTGTTTGAAGACTCACAACAGGTAAAGAGAGCTGGTGGAAAAAAGCCCTCATAAATAAATATCTAAATGGTTCCAAGGAGAAACTTCTGAGTGGAAACATTCCAATAAGACAAATCACCAAAGTATGGAAGCTAGTCAAAATAGTCATTCCAATAATGAGAAGTCACATTTCCAAAACTCTAGGGAATAGACAAAAAATATCGATTTGGGAAGACAGAATCATGGGAAAAGACCCATTACATGATCACCTGGAAATGGATGGCATTCAAGGGTGGATGAGAGGGAAAGGCTTTAATACCTTACATTCAATCTCCCTGTGGAATCAGAAGGAATGGAAGGAATGGAAAAGGCCAGCAATCCTAGCAAACATGGAAGGACAATGGAACAAAATCAAGCAGCATCTAAAGGGGGCAACACCAATTCATCATGATGAGGAAGATAATTACCTTTGGGACCCAAGTAATGGGCAATATATAGTCAAAACTGGATATAAAATTCTCCAAGATCAAACCAATCAGCAAGATTGGGAACCATGGAAAATAGCATGGAAATCTGAAAGTTTGCCTAAGATAAAAATCTTCATTTGGACGCTATTAAAAGGAAAGATCCTGAATGGCGAGAACCTTAAAAAAAGAGGACTCCAAGGGCCATCAAGATGCCCACTATGCCAGCAGGTAGAAGAAACCATTCAACACTTATTTCAGGACTGTAAATTCTCAAGAGAATGCTGGGAGTAGCTCTTGAGCCCGCTGGAAGTAAATATAGACTATGGTAAACCATTGTCGGAATTTCTCAAAATTCTAGAGAAAGCCTACCCATATGCAACAAAGAAGAAGTTCACAATTATGAGAATCTGGAAATGCATTCCAATAGTCCTATGCTGGAAAATTTGGCTGACTCGGAACAAGTGCATCTTTAAAAACCAAAATTCTAGAATTGAAAAAACATTATAAAAAACATGGTGATTAACTTTAGAAATATTCAATGAAAAAGGAACTACTCCAACGGATTATGGTATCATTCAACAAGAAGAAAGAGAATGGCTCAACAAAGCCATAATAGACAACAAAGGTAAAAAGGGACAGAGGAAGGAAAGCTCAGGGAAAAACTGGAAACTAAGAATGACTGAAGAAGAAATTGAAAGTTGGAAAAGACTACAAAATAGATATCGTTTGCAATTTGATGGAGCCTCCAAGAATAATCCTGGAAAGGCAGGAGAAGGTGGGATAATATTTGATCCAAGTGGGAAAAAAATTGTCACATATGAATGGGGATTGGGACAAATTTCAAATAATAAGGCTGGAGCTTATAGCTTGCTCATGGGGACAAAAATAATTAGAAAAAGAGGAATCCAAAATCCAGTAATATTGGGAGATTCAACCATCATAATTGAGGTAATGATCCTAACCAAAAGTCCAAGCAACGCGTTTATGAGTAGAATTATCAAAAGAATAAGAAGAAATTTAGAAGACTCTGGTAATATCACTTTCAAACATATATTGAGGATTCACAATCAATAGGCAGATTTCCATGCAAATCAAGCAGTGGAGATGAACGAAGGAAGAGTCCGAGAGAACAATGAAGAATACCACCACTCTGTGCCATAAGATCAATCTGAATTTGAAAAGATTAAAGTATGGGAAAAAAAGGGACAAAGGAAGATAAATCATGGAGAAAAAAAAAGCAAAGCAAGAAACATACAGCCCAAATAAATCTCAGAAAATCATGGACAGGCAGAGGTAAAAGCAAGGAAAAAAGGAAATGTAAATTGTCACTGTCAGAAATTGTAATACAAGTCACAAGGCTTATGAGAAAGCAACACACAGCTCAAAAGAAAATCGAGCCAGAGAAGGAAAAAGCGCGCAAGTGACAATTCCCAAGTTCAATGTATGGAGGGGCCGTTTCAATTATAAGTATGGAGGCAAAGTGTATGAGCGTCATAGTTATAACAGAGAGAGGATCGGAGAGCGTTTTGCATTCTAGAACCCCATGACTGGCCCTCGATTCCTCTAATCTCTTCTAGCCCAGCTCTCTCGAAGCTCAGCCAATCTCTGGTCAGCAAGAGCAGCTGCTCTCTGCGCGTTCCATATTCCCTTCTTCTCGCAGGTATCCATGCAGCCTTCATGGCATGCTCAGCTTCAATCTCTCCCTATAACCTGCTTAACAGGCTCTTCACCCTCTGTACCACATCCTCATGCATACGCACTTCATCTGGCAATCTATTTATCTCCCAACCCTCTGTTTTTGTTTGACCAGACTCTGCCTATAAATTCTTGGCTCATCCACATCTTGCTCCTCTTTGATCAGCCTTTGCGATCCATCATTCAACTCCCATCGCAGAGTGGTTTGACACCTACTGCATATTACCTTCCTCTCCAAAATCGTAGGCCCTCTATCATACTATCTCCCTCAGCGGCAATATCCACAGCTACACAAAAAGTTCAAAACAGAGGCCATCAAATAAGAGCAACGAAGGATCAAGGGAGCACAGGCAGCTACAACAAAACAACGGGGAACAAGTGTCAGATGGAGTTTAACCCCATTAAGAAGGCAGCCAAGAATGACTCATGCCCAATAAGCAAAGGAAATGAGGCCACGATTCATTGGCTGGAGTAGTCTCTCAAGGATCTAAGAAGTAAAATGAGAATGGGGTATAGCTTTCAGAAGCAAAATATGGTAGTGCAACAACATGAGATAAAGGATCTAAAAACCAAGTGCAAGCATCTCGAGGAAGCAGTAGAATACTACAAGGGAAACACTATGAGCAGTAAAGGAGAAAACTCAGTCAACAACAACAACAACATGACTGAAGCAACCCAATAATACTCAGTAAACAAGCCATAAACGCAATGAGAATTTATGTTATGTAAATTTGTTTTCTTAGTAGGTCAATACGTTCGGTAGTATTGTAGAATATTTAAAAGAATCTATGAAGTTTGGAAATTAAGCACAGCAGAAGGGACTGCACTCTCGTCTCGTTGCTTTGTCTACTATCGCAATATAGCTGAATGTAATAGGAGTTTGCTCCACACCCTTTTTTGGTAATATATCATCTAACCGATCTTGTTAAAAAAAACAAGGCCACATAGATAGCATTATTTTAATGTTATGATGTGTTGTATATACTCCAAACAATAATAAAATTGTAAAATGAGTTATATGAATATTTGTTTAACTTTTTCTTAATTAATTTTTTTAATATAATTAAACATTTTTTTGGTAGATAAAGGTATATATATATATATATATATATATATATATACATAATTGACATTGAAGAGAATGACACAAAGTTAATAATTATTTATTTAATATTGAATAATGACATTTTTTTTTATATAATGCTAGTGTTATATTATAGTACACATGTCATTTCATTAAAGTATATATTGATATAATGAGAGTTGTACAAATTGTACACATGTTATTTTTATATATTTTTTTTCAAATTTATATTTTTTAATTATTTTTTTGTAAATTAAAAAATAAAACCCATAAAAATTGTCTATTCAATACTTTAAATCAATGAGAAAATGGAATTTTTGAATTTAATTAAAAACCATTTGTGTTTATTGTACATAGTAATTAATATATAATGTTATTTTTCAAATTATTTATATTTATTGTACATAGTAACTAGTGATATAGTACATAGTAATTAATAATAGAGTACACAAAGGCCAATTCTTGCCATCATTACACAATAAGAGGGGAGACATTTCAATCATATTTGATATAAATAGAAATAAATTTTATTTAAAATTAATAATTTCACTTTCATAATGTTAAACTTTAGATAGATTTTAATTTTTTTTAATCAAAGAAAAACTAATAGCGAGTCAATGAAAAATTGAATACTTTATATTGTGCAGTAGGTATAATAAGTCATGGTTTAGTGAAAAAAAGAATGAAAACTTAATGTTTAAAAGACAACTTTAATGTTGAAAATAAATTATAGTATGTTTTGGAAGTACGGGAAAAGACCCAAAAAAAAAAATGAATTTTCAAACTCCGAGACACCTAGAGACAATTATCTTCTTTCTCTCTCTCTAGAGATTGAAAACCTTATATGAGGATACCATTAACAGGCTGGAGAATGAAGAGAGAAGTAGGATGGAGAATTGACACCTTACGCAAGACATTGTGAAGGTTGCCAGGACACAACGAGACTAAGGTGTTCATGAGCTGAACAAGGAGCCATTGATAGTTATGAGTTGAACTAGTGAAGTCCTCAGGTCCAAGAACAAATTATCTCAAGATATGGTTTCTAAATTATCTAAAAGGAGGAAATCTCAGGGGGAGAGTGGACATAATTTCCAGTCTCATGGTTGGGAGGAGTGGTCTCCACTGGTTGCTTTTTCCTGACATACTAGATTGAAACAAATAAGTATCTCTATGTTGTTATGTTTCTCTTAAAAAGAAAAACTATGTTGTTATGATAGGAAATGGAATTTTCTTGTGGAAAGTTTAACACTCTTATTGAGATAGAAATTCTTTCTAATCTTCGAACAAAACTATTCTTTCTTATTATGGCTGTGTAAAGAAGGATTTGTAACTCCAAAATGAATTAGCCTAGAATTTATTGTCTAAAATAGTATGAATGAATGTTTTAATTTATGAAGGATATGTTAGAGATAAGGTTGTGGAATATAAAAAAGCATGTAACCCATAATCATAGTGAAAGAAAATGAAAGTAGAAACTTCATGGAAGAAAACCTTACTCAGAAACTAATAGGAAATAGGGTAAGGGAAAAATTGGTTATGGGTTTAGGATAAGCTCTAGGCCAAGAATCTGAGGCTTGTTGAGAGAAATCGAGGACCTGGAAAACTCATACTTAAGTACTCTAAGGTAGGTGGGCAGGTCCCAGGTGGCTTAGGTCCCGCCCGTTGTCGGGTGCTAATGGGAAAGAAAAGAAATTTAAATAACAAAAAAAAACTTTAAACTCAGTCATATATAGCCAAAATCTAAATCTAGGTTCACATTACAGAAATTTGTAAATAGACCAATCATTATCGAAACTTCGAGAAGTTGCCCAATGCTAGAACTATATAACACTATATATATATATATATATATATATATATATATATATATATATATATATAAGAATCTTTTGCTACGGTCAACGAGTTACTAACTATAAGAAAACTGTATAAGTATATATATGCATGCATAAATTTCCAACCCCTGATTCCTTACAAGAAAAAGGTGAAGCAGAGAGAGTCTAAATAAAATCCCCAATACAACAAAAAAATGGTGAGGACCACCAATATAAGTTAAACATTTAAAGTGCGGCTAAAACATAGTACTAATCAACAACATGAATTCTAGAAAGTACTCATTAAAATATTCTTGGTGTGGTAACCATTAACCCTTGTTGGAAGATGGCAAGTAAAATACATTAATAGTGTTGAAACTTAAATAAAATACTTATAACATAGTTAGGGTTCCCTCAAGAATGTAGGAAAGAACCTGTGGTTGCCCTTAAAAAAAATACTAAACAAAAGAACCCCCGACTCAGGGGGAAGAGCATCTGGAAACCTCACACAATTTATAAAGGAGATAATTGAGAACTTGGAAAATAGAAAGCTGGTGAGAACCCATCTATGACCCCAGTCGTAAGCTTCCAAACTAAGAGAAACTCGAATGATGGTAAAGTAGGAGAACCCAACCTGCAACTGTTAAAAACTCAGCTAGTTGAAGACCGATGGTATTCAACTCTAGAGATAAAATACATATCTATATACAACTAATATGTGTGAGTCAAGGCCTGTTACCTTTTACGAAAACCAAACCTTGGTGCATACCTCTTGAGTTCAGGAAAAAGAAATGAAATATTTCGTTAAATGCTAAAAGATATTGTATATATTACCCTTAATTGAAACTCACATAAGAAAATTGATACCTATGTGCACGAATTTGATTTCCTTCCACTCCTCGCTGGTGAAGAGATTCTTGTAAATCCTGAGTTTACCGGTTGAAGTTGTGAGGAACAAAAACATAAAACAACCGACCTTAGGAAGAAAAGAAGTATAAATACCCTAAATTCTTAGAGCTATTAGGTTTGTAAAATGTTGATAATTACCAGCAATCGAGAATCGATGGAAAAGAATGCAAAACCTAGCACCATTGGAGAGAGTTGTAGACATAGACACCCTAACGTGAGACAACAAAATGAGTGATCGACCATCGAGATCTAGGTGTGAGTTGGTTAGCCTTAACCGATCCTTTGCAATTTCAGTCATTGGATGAAGTGGTGAGGAGATAAGTGGTGGACACTAAACCAAGTGTCTCAAGGGTGAATGACAAATTTAATTAAAAGTACTCTCAGGAATCGAGAAACATCATTACACAGGATATGAGTCTAGTGAATTATCGACTAGGGTATTAACTCTATTTTGATAGGATTTAATCATAGTACATAGGTGATATGACCCCAACAAGTAAACTTGCCACTTGTCTACCGAATTAATAAATATAACCAAAAAATGGAACATTAAAGTTTATTGTCATAACATAAATATTTAGCACTTTATTGTTATATCATGAAATTCTATAAAAAGAAAACAATTTATGACTATGGTAAATATTCTATACAAAAGAAAAAAAAAATGGATGTCTTAGTACATGTTACAAGTGGTATCAGAGCCATGGTTTCAACACTGTAGCCAATTTGGGAAACTAAGGAGAAACCAATATGTTAATGTTACACAAAGTAGAAGCAAGACCAGGAGAGGGACTGGACTGTTGACAAGACCAACTACACCCTATCTCAAAGCTAATCTAGTGATGTGGGTTCAATTAGGAGAGGAATCTTGTGAGGTTAATGCAATGCTACTAGAAACAGTTCACTAGTTGCAAGCTGAAATAACCAATTTAAGGGCTAATAATGAAAGACTAAGGAAAAAGCAAGAGATAATTTTGAAGAGTCTGTCAAACAGACATAATCAGTGAGATCCAAATCTGATTCTCAGTAATTGAAATAGGACTGAAGCATTTCAACAAAGGGAAGATAATGTAGGGTCTAAAGGAGGGAAGAGAAGTGAGGTCTCACAATGTTTCCAGCGAAAAAGAAACTAAAAGGCAGAAAGTTGAACTCCTAGGGGAATTCAAGAAGATAAAACCCTTGACATTTGATGGTGAGGCTGAAGAGGCAACTGAAGCTTGGTTAATGAACATGAATAAGTATTTTTAAATCTACGAGTATGATAATAATTTGAAAGCCAGATTGGTAATTTACTAATTACCATGTAAAGCCACCCTGTGGTGGGAGGAAATTAAGATTTTTTGGGGAACTTAGGAACATGAAATAACTCGAAGTGACTTCCAAAAACATTTTAAGGATAAATAATTAAAAGAACAAATTTATGATGAAAAAGCGAATGAGTTTCACAATTTAAGATTAGGGAAGTTGACTATGGATGACTTTATAACTAATTTTACATCCTTGATAATATATGTTACATACATCCTTGAAGAGAAATATAAGGTGCACATTTATCAATAGTTTACCTATTTTTATGAAGGAGAATCTAGAATTTGATAATCTGAAGACAATTAATGAAGCCATTTGGAAAGCCCAAATTTGATGTCAACAAATGAAGAAACAAGGGGAAAGTGGCAAAACTAGGTTGAATAAAATGGGACAGAGGAGATTTTTAAATAATAAGAATGAAAAAGCTTCTAGTGTGAAAATTATGCACCAGAAACGATAGAACAAATTCCCAGGGAAAAATCAACAAAAATTCAGGTTACAAACTTAAAACTGAAAAACTGAAATATCAAGAAAGCCAGAATCCAATCAACAACAAAACCCTCCTTTGCAATGTTGGGGATATGGGGAGCCCCATTACTATAAAAATTGTCCTCATTGCATCAGGACAAAAGACGCTGCCAAAATACAAGAATCTTCTACCGTTGGCGAGGTGGCAAAGAACGTACCAAGAATCAATGCAGCCTTGGAGGATAATAAAGCTGAATATCAGCCCACAATGATATATTTTGAAGGTAGAGTAGTTAACCATTTTGTTTCTATTTTGATAGATCTAGGTGTAAGCTTGAGCTATGTCAGTCTGAAAAGAGTAGAGTTGTGTCATTTTCAAATTATTAAATTCAAACACCCTTGGTTAGTGCAACTGACTACTAGAGCTAAAAGAAGGATGACCAATAAGGTAGAAGATTGTACTATTGAAATAATGGGACAAAAAATTAGAGTGGATTTAAACATGTTACCCTTAGGATCCTACGATGTGTTAATCATAATGGTCTGGTTAGAGAGACATTGGTCCCTGGTGAATTGCAAGGATAAGATTGTTAGTTTCCTCATTGAAGAAGGCATTAGGCAAGAAATTTAGGGAGTTAAAAGAGACAATAAATTATGACCTAATGTTGTTAACCAGTTAAGTTAATGCATTTGAAAGGTCTGTCAAATATATGTTATGTAGGTGGGATATAGTAATTCTAAGGATATGATAACTTCCTTGGAAAACCTACTAGTTATTCAAGAATTCACTGATATATTTAAGGAGGAGATACCTAAGCTGCCACCTAAGTGGGACATTGACTTTACCATATAACTAGTTGCAAGAGCAACCCTAATATCAAGATCTCCTTATCGTATGAGTATACTTGAGCTAACAGAAATCAAAATGCAATTACAAGAGCTACTTGATAAAGGCTATATTCACCCAATTGTGTCACCTTGGGGAGCCCTTGTATTATTCATAAGAAGAAATGGTGGTACTATGCGATTATGTATTTGCTATAGGCTATTGAACAAGTTAATTATCAAAAATAAATATCCATTGCCAATTTGATGACCTATTTGGTTAGGTTAGAGGTACTAGTGTATTTTCTAATATCGAACTATGACTAGGATATCATTAGATACATACAAAGGAAGAAGACATTTTAAAAACAATATCCAAGACTCGTTATGGCCATTATGAATTTGTTGTGCTTCCCTTTTGGCTTACCGATTCCCCAATGAGTTTGATGAATGGTATTTTCCATCCTTAGACAAATTTGTTTTCATTTTTATTGAGGATATTTTGATTTACTCAAAGAACTTAATGGAGCACAAGGAGCATTTGATGATAGTGATGCAATCTTTATGGGAAAAATAACCCTATGCTAAATACAATAAATGTTATTTTTATAAGGATCAAATCCAATACTTAGGACATATCATTTCATCTGAGGGCATAACTATGGATCCTAAGAAAATTAAAACTATCATGGAATGGCATGTCCCTAAAATTGTTACAGACATTCGGTCTTTTATGGTGTTAGTTGGATAGTACCATCATTTTATAGAGGGGTTTTCTAGGATCACTTGCCCTATAACTTCTATGCAGAAAAAAGGGAGAGCTTTCAAGTGGACAACATAATGTCAACAAAGTTTTGAGCATCTGAAATATTTGTTGATGATAACCCTCGTAGTGAAATTTGTAAACCCAGAGAAGGACTTTACATTTTGGATGGATGCATGTCAAGAAGGCATTAGAGGATTTATGATGCAGGAAGGTGGAGTGATAACTTACGAATCATATAAATTAAAAGAGCATGAACAATGATATTTTTCTTATGACTTGGAACTAACTACAGTAGCTCACACCATAAATGTATGGCGACACTATTTATTGGGGAAAAGTTCCCTTTTAATGATTGGTCATAGCAGTTTAACAAGTTTCTTTAAACTAACTAACTTAAATGCACTCCAAGCTAGGTGGACCACCATTCTAAGCAAATTTGACTTCTTATGGCAACAAACCAACCAGGGATGAAATTTTGGGAAACAATATGAATATGTCATAAACAGTGATAATTTTTTATCTTTAGGGGTAGGATATATGTTCCCAACCAAACCATTGTTAAACAATATATGTTGGATGAGTTTCATAGAAGCTCGTATGTTGCCCATCTTGGATATCAAAAGTTATTCTCTATATAAAAAATATTACTTTCGGCCTGGTATGAGGAAGGACATTACTGAGTATTTGGCTAAGCGCCTGGAGTGCTAACAAGTTAAGGGAAAAAATCAACACCATGCTGGTTTACTCCATCCGCTACCTATCCCTAAATGGAAATGAGAAACAATTGCTTTAGATTTTATAACAAGTCTATCTAGATATAGAAAGAAAAATGATTCCATCATGGTAGTGGTGGATAAATTGAAGAAAATAGTTCATTTTATACGTGTCAAATCTACATATAAAACTGTTAAAATTCCAGATATATTTATGAAAGAAATATTTTGGTTACATGGTATACGAAAGGTGGTGATTTCAGATAGGGATATAAAATTCACTTCCGTATTCTGGAAAACCATTTTTATAGGTTTGGGTACATAGATTCAGTTCAATACTGCATACCACCCGCAAACTTATGGAAAAACTAAGCGAGTTAATCAGGTACTTAAGGATATGCTGAGAATGTATGTAATGCAACAACCAACCAAGTGGGAGGAATACCTCCACTTAGTTGAATTGGCATATAATAATATTAACTACCATGAATAATTGAGAATGAATCCTTTTGAAGTACTGTAAGGGAAAAAATGTAGAACACCCATTAATCGGAACAACCCTACGGATATATTAGTACTAGGACCTAAACATATGCTAGCCAAAATGGAGCAGGCAATAAAGAAAGTTCAACAGAATTTAAAAGCTACTCAAGGTAGGAAAAAGTCTTATGCAGACATAAAGATGATTAATAGGGAATTCCACGTGGGAGATCATGTTTATGTATGAGTTAAGTTCATAAGAAGTACCTTGTGTTGGGGTGGCTGTGAAAAATTGGTGCTATGATATTGCGGACCTTTGCACATTTTGGAAAAGATTGGGCATGTAGCATATCAACTTGCACTACCTTGTCATATCTGGGTCCATAATTTGTTTCATGTTTTGTTATTAACTAAATATGTATATGATCCTATGCATGTCATTAACTGACAAGATATGCATGTAAAATTTAATTTTGGAGTTTCGAAGTATGTATGTATGTAAAATTGTAATTAATATGAACAAATGGCGATGTTATGAATATCATGCATGTTTAACCAGAGAGAGAGTTTTTGGTAGAGCCTCTACGTAGTCTCGACCAAACAGAAATAATGTTATGTAGGTGAGCTATCACTGAGGTTAAAGTGCAATGGAAGCCCTTTAGCCTAGAAGGGGTCAACTGGGAAGATGAAAGCTTCATGCAAAAGGCATATCCTGACCTGTTCCAAGGGCTAGACTGAACACCGGGGACGATGATTCACACAAGGGGGGGGATGTAACATGCCTAGTTGCCGTAAATACTTGCTATTTAATGTCATTTACATTTACGTTAAAATATATAATAACTCATCGCTTAGTGAAAAATCTTAGTGAAACTTTAATATTTAAAATGCAATTTTAATGTTGAAAAGAAATTATGATATGTTTTGGAAGTCACGGGAAAAAACCCCAAAAAAATGAATTTTCAAATAAAAAGTTAGAGACAGATATCTTTTCTCTCTCTCCCTAAATACTGAAAAAACTATCTCAGTGGGAAAGCTCTAAGGATGGCATGAATAGGCTAGAGGATGAAGACAAAAGAAGACTAGAGAATTGATACCTTGTAGAGGACACTGTGAAAGCTGGCATGATATTGCCATACTAAGATATTCTTGAGCTAGACAAAGAACCAATGGAACCCTTCAAAAATATTCTTGAGATTAGAGTTCTGGGCTCAACTGGCACGGTCCTGATGTAATATCCCTCTGTTGTGGTAAAGCCGCTCTGGTTAGACTGGTTTTGGTTAGAAAGAATGGCAGAAAATCCAAAGAAGAATATCGAATTAAGTATGTAAATGGTTTTTTATTATTAAGTAAATAAATAAGGAGTATGTAGTTGGGAATGAGACACTTGAAAATGAGACTCTTGCAAAATAAATTGAAGATAAAACTCATTAATAAATGAGATTTGATATTAATTCATGATAAGTAATCTAGAATAAAATTCTAGATAAGCTTAATGGATGGGAGAGAGATCCATTAAGTTTCTTAGCTGGGGAAAGATGTTAAGCTTAGAAAAAAAGATCCTAAAAGCACCATGGGAGAGAAATGCATGCTTTTATGAAAAATCCTATGTAAATGGATAAAAATCTACAAAAGCGGGACAGTGCTAAAAGGAAACCTTATCATGAAAGACAAGTATTTTAATACTTGAGAAGGGGATCAATGGAGGATCGTTGATTCCTAGCAAGGAGATCTCACCTTGGGGGTGAACTGGAGGAAATTAGTTCTAGGTTGGATGGAAAATGGTGTCAGCTTCCCAATGTTGCTCCTACACATTGGATTTCGGGTTAGACTCTTTGTTGTTCTTATTTAAGTTGGTAATGCATAAAATTTCGAATAGATGTTGCAATTGTTTGGAAGGTAGTTGTAATATTTCTAGTTAATTGAGATTTGATATTATGATTATCGTATAGAATAGATATTATGAAGATCTTATGTATAGATGCTCATAAACAATTAGTAATTTCTATGCATGCAACTTGTGGAAGTGAATGGAGGAGCATAAAGGTATTCAATGGAACACAAGAATGCTAACTTATATATATAGGTAATCTAGTGCGGATGAGTATCGACATTGTGGTAGTTTAATCATACATATTACATTATATGCAGAACTGTGTTTATGGTAAATAGAGAGGGTTCAAGAGGATGATATTAATCCATTTAAATTCCATACTTGGGTATGGTATTAATCCATTTAATTTTTAAGATATTAAACCCATAATGAATATGAGCGAAGGTGGTTGGATGAAAACCACTGTTGAAATTAAAATAGAGTCATGACTCATGCGTGTATTTATTATGGAAATCATAGAGATAAACAGAAATTTTGTTGGCTCAAACCCCAAGAAGGAATTTCAAGGCACATGCACCAGGTACATTAAGGATCAATGTATTGAATACTCGCCTATGAAGGCTAGGATTTGTTCCAAATATCTATAAGATGAACATTCCTTTCTTACCAAAGCTTTTAACTCATAGGAAGGAAATTCCATTGTTTAAATCTCGTCAACTCTTTTCAAGTTGTGAAGGACATTACCGTACTTGGTTCCAGAAATTTACTAGGTCATAGTAGGAATATGATGATTGTTGATTGGAAATAAGATATAACTCTGTATTATAAACCCAAATGATGGTTGATTCTCTTCTAACACTATGTCACAAGAATTATCTATTATGAATAATAAACATCTTGTTCCTCCTTATAGTCTCGAGACCAAAAATTGGTTTAAGTAGCTAGATTAAGAGTATTAACAAGAAAAAAGTACATGAAGATAATGTTAAAATGGAGGAAGGAGAGACATATGCTCAAACTGATTTTTAATCTGAATGACCAATATATGCCATTTGTATATTCTCTTGGGTCTACAAAGCCTTAAACACAATTGATGAATGGAACATTCAGATACCAAAATTTGTTGCAAGCGATTTTGTTATGAATGGATATAAAGATCATACATGCAAATGTTGTTGAAGTAGGTTATATACAAGCAGTTAAGTTTCCCACATAAAGAATTTCTCACAATATTTCATGTATGTCTACATTGTATTATTTGGTAAGCATGTCTAGGTGATTCTAGATTTGAAAAATCTATAAATAGTATGTTTATAATATATATAGGACGAATTAAGTCTTTTATCATTGGAAGTTTGCAACCAAATATTAGTCTCTTGAATGTATGTTTAACCAAAAACTATACATAATGACAGGCGTTTCTCTTGGAACTATATATGACAAGACCTATGGAAATGTTTCCAAGTTGTTGATGCTTAATTTATATTTTGCTATGCAGAGTATGCCAATTTTTTTGGCCCATGCAATATGGTTTGAAATATAACAAGGAAATGACGAAATTCAAGTTAAAAAGTCATTTTGCTTTGTTGTGGTTGTTACTCTATCATTTACAGATTGACTCAGAGCGGTGTTGTTCAACACCAGCTCGAATAGCTGAGAAGCCGTGACACTCTGGAGAGACATTCAAGGCAGTGGTATTACCAAATCTCTTGTTCTATTTGATAGATATTCACACTTTCTGTGTGATCCAGGTGGATGTTGGTGGCCACCCACCTATCCCGCTCGGACCCCCACAACTATCTCTTTTAGTTTTTCAGTTTCTGTAATTGTAGCACAATTTTCTATTTTTAGCAGTTTTTCAGGTCCTGAACTTCCAAAGCCATTTTGAGGCCCTAAATGACGTTTTTTTGGAAATCTGGGAGCAACATTGGTCCATGGACCAATGTTGCTCTTCCCAAAGTTGTAGTGCTCAGATGGATCTTTATAACAAGCTATTGTATGTGTCAAATGAAGATCAGGTGCCAAAGTTATGACCCCGGGAAGTTGATGTACCAACTTACCCAAAACGGGGCCCACAATTTTGTGTTTCATCTTCTAGGGTTAGGTTTTGGGATGTGAAGGGTTTTCCATTGTTTCTCAACAATAAATAGGCCTTCGAGCCTCATTGTAACATAGTTCAGAGGCATGTAGCCGCCAGATCTCTTCTCAGAGATAAGCTACCATCGCCCTAGCTGGTTTATTTCCATTTCTGTATGTAAGCATATTTCAGTATTTTACATTAATGAAATGAAGTATTATTTCCGCTACATCTTTGTGTATATGGTTATCTCTGTATTTTGTTGCATTCCTGTTTAAATCCGGATCACTGTGACAATTGCCTTCTTCAACAATTGCCCTCAAATCGAGTTATTGCATTTCATATAGCTCAGAAGCCTTACGAAAACCCCACACCATTGAGCTCTATGGCACGCTCTGTTATGTCTGCTTTTGTAAGTGTGTTTTAGTGGTAAATTTAAAGCACAATCTCACACTCCCAATTTGAATGACAGAAAAAATCATAGTATTGACTATTGTTTTCCTTTCGATCCACAATGCCGCTCTTTTTTCTTGCCTCATCCACTAATCTTACCAACTAATGAATTACCGATTCCAAAAGCAGTTCATTCTGTGGAATTCTACCTCCAGAACGAATTCAATTGAATAATGTTTATCCTGACTGTCACATTGATAATCTCTTTTTAGCTCCATATTTCCTTTGCATTGTAATGATTCTAAACATGGAGTTTATGAGTACATGATGTATGCTCGATTGTTTAGCATGATTGGTCAATTGGTAGCTTCTTTAGTATAAAAAGTTACCAATATCCATTATGTATTTCCTCTGAGTTTCATTGTGCAATTGTTAGTTTGCATTATCACTATCAGCGTGCCAAATTGGGTTACTTTGCTTAGCGAAAACTTGGGAAATATCTATGCCTTTTATAAGGGGTTACAAATGTACAAGGATCTGGGTCTTGTGAATGATATTCCTCACCCTGTTTGTGAATAGGCTTCCCATGTCAATCCTCTATATTTGTACTATAAGTCTAGGCAAAATGACTTTAAGCTTGGCGATACAAATTGGCGATCTGATGTCAATTCACCAAGTTGTTTGAGGATGAACAAGCCCAATGGTTTGTAAGGAGAATACTTTCCACGCAAATGAAAGAAATTACGCAAGATTGAGGTGGAGGAGCATTTGTTAGTAGTAGGGAAGTTGCAAATCAATAGTAGCTTTTGGATCTAAAATACCAGAACAATGTAAACTCTGAAATGGGAATTATAAACTCAAAATGGGAACTCTAGCAAAAAAACCCCCAAAAAACATGAAAAAATAGTGCTAAAAGTGAAAAATGTTGATGTTGGAATAACATTTTTTTTTTTTTTTTTTTTTCAGGGTAAATTTTCAACATGTTTTAAAAATGGTAGTGAAAATCATTTTTTTGTGCAAAAAACACCCTCAAAACAAAAAGTGTTGATGGTGGAATAACATTTTTTTTTTTTTTTTTAAATGACAGTGAAAACAAATTTTTTGTCCAAAAATTGTGCAAAAAACACCCCCAAAATGAAAAGTGTTGATGTTGGAATAACACTTTTTTTTTTCTAGGGTAAATTTTCAATATGTTTTAAAAATTGCAGTGAAACCAATTTTTTTGTAGAAAAATTGTGCAAAAAACACCATCAAAATGAAAAATGTTGATGTTGGAATAACACTTTTTCTTTTCTAGGGTAAATTTTCAACATTTTGAAATAATGGTGTAAAAGATTTTATCATGACTCCGAAAGACATTAAAATTTCAAAAGAATAATGAAAACATAAAATTAAAACTAAAAAACAATGAAAAAAAGTAAAAAAAATAGCAAAACGTAAACAAAAATATATATTTAAAAAAAAAATTATTTCATAAAAATGTTAAAAAGAAAATTAATTAATAAGAATTAGAAAACTAAAATATATATATATATATATAAAGAAATAAATAAGAAGAAAAACATATTTTCAAAAAAAATGTTATTTATTATTATTATTTTTAAATCTCATAAACCATAAAAATATTTGGAAAAAAAAACTAAAAACAAAGTAGAATAAAAAAAAAATAGCAAATTAACAAATTTTTTTTAAGAAATACTAAAATTAAGGTTTAAAACATTTAAAAAAACCCTTAAAAAAGGAAAATATATTGAAATTAAAAAAAGAAAGAAAACCAAAAAATAATTAAAATTTTAGAAAATATACATATTTTCAAATCATTTAAGATATATATATATATATATATATATATATATATATATATATATATATATATATATATATATATATATATGTGTTGATTTAAGAAAAAAAATAAAAATTTAAAAATATATATGTTTTAAAAAGAAAATTAAAATTAAAAAAAATACATTCAACATATTTTAAAAAAAATTAATTTTTATTTAAAAACAAAAAACAAAAAAGTTGGTTGCAACCACCCGGCCGCCCATGGGGGCGCGACCCTAGACGGTGGAGTTGCATGAGCCAGCCATCGCCCGGACGTTGATGGGGGTGCGGCCCTTGGTGGCAGAGCTGCATGCAGCTCTGCTACCCAGGGCTGCGCCCCAACAGGCGTCCAGGGAGTGCGACCGATTTTTTGGGTTTTTTGTTTTTAAATAAAAAATTAAATTTTAAAAAATTGTGTTAAATGTATTTAAAAAAAAAAAATTGAAATGTTTTTATTTTTAATTTTTTAATTATATATATATTTTTAAAATATTTTAAATGTATTTTTTTTTTTAAATCTTTTAAATTAAAATATTTTAAATGTTGTTGCTTTTGTTTTTGTTTTTCTTCTTTTAATCGAAAAGTATATTTTGTTTTTTTTTTCATTTTTTATTTATTTATTTATTTTTTTTTTTAAGTAAAAAAATTATATGTTCTTTTATTCATTTTAAATATTTTTTGATTTATTAAAAATTTACATTCTAAATTTTTAATTGTTTTTGTTTTGTTTTGTTTTGTTTTTTAAATCGATAATATACATTGTTTTTAAAATATCATAAGTATATGTTTTTTTTTTTCTTTTTAAATTTTAAATGTTTTTATTTTTGAAATTTTAAAATTTTTAATGGTTTCTTTTAAATCCAAAAAATATATATATTTTAAAATTTAAAATGTTTTGTTTTGTTTTGTTTTTTTTTTAAATCTATATCTATATCTATATATCTCTCTCTACATGAAGAGATATAGATATAGACGCATTCAGTGATCTTGGTTCTGAGGCTCGCATATATAAATCCAAAGCTCGGTGATCTTGGATTTCTCGATGAACTCGGCATTTTGATACAGATCTAACATATATAAATACTTGGGTTTGCGACATTCAAGCAGTATATAAATCCTCGACTAAATCAACATTCTAATACGGAGGCTCGCATTCTGATACAGATCTAACATATATAAATACTTGGGTCTGCGACATTCAAGCAGTATATAAATCCTCGACGAACTAGGCATTCTAATACGGTGGCACGCATTCTGATACAGATGTAACATATATAAATAATTGGGTCTGCGGCATTCAAACAATATATAAATCCTTGACAAGGCTTGCATTCTAAACTGTATATATATATTCTTGGGTCTGCTCTGGTTCTTGGGGTTGTATATATAAATCCTCGCTCGCCCTTCGGTGAACTTGGATCTGTCGATGAACTCGGCATTCTAATACGAATCTAACATATATAAATAATTGGGTCTGCGACATTCAAGCAGTATATAAATCCTTGACGAACGCGACATTCTAATACAGAGGCTCGCATTTCTGATACAGATCTAACATATATAAATACTTGGGTCTGCTCCGGTTCTAAGGCTCGCATTCTAAAGGTTTGCGCATTCAAGAAATCTATATATCCTCGCTCGCCCTTCGGTGATCTTGGATCTAACATATATAAATACTTGGATCTACTTTGGTTCTGAGGCTCACACTATATCCTCACTCCGGTTCTGAGGCTCGCATTCAAATAATAAGGGTCTCTTCGGTGATCTTGGGTTTGTCGACGGCGTATACATCTTCTAAACTCGATCTAATCAGGTCTGCGGGCTGCGATGGGCATGTGTTATCTACAGACAGGGTTGATATCAGGTGCACACTTTCCTTATTTTTTTCTAATACATATTTGCTCATATATTTTCAAGTATGAATATTTCATCACAGCTACCAAATATTACCAAAGGCGGACCTAGCACAGTTACTCTACAAGGCCTCTATGAGTATATAGAAACTGTAGAGAAACGTAGAGAAGAAAGAGAAGTCAAGCTACAAACAAAGTTAGAAGCCATGATGGAAAATAAATTTTCATCTCTTAAAGACACAATCCAAAAACAAATAGAAAATAAATAGAACTATTGGAGAATAAAATGGTGGCAATAAAGACTAGGTTACAGGTTATAGAAAAACAAAACCAAGATACTAACCAAACATCCCAGCAAGGAGATGCTTTAGAGAGCCTTAAATTGAAGGACATGATGAAAGAACTAGAAGAAAAAGTTAATAGCCACCTCACCCTAAATAATGTGGTAGATAAATTAAATATCAAACCAATTAAAGATGAAATGAACAAATTAATAGAATTAGATCATGAGCATAACAAAAGGACCTTGAACCTTATAATCTTCGGTTTAAAAGAGGAAGTAGATGAGGATACTTTAGCCATAGCCCAGACAGAATTACATAATATATTACAAATTGAAACAACGTCTCTCATAGAAGAAACAAGGTTGGGAAAATTAACTAAAAATAAAGGAAGACTGATCCGAATAGAGGTGAGCTCTACTGATCATAAGCATGACATACTTAGCAAAACCTCAAGTCTAAAAGGAACAAGAATATTTATAAATGAAGATCTCATCCTAGAAGATCAAGCAAAATTAAGAAAAGAGGTTCAAAAGGTAAAAGAAGCTAGAAAGGAAGGAAAATAGGCAATAATAAAAAATAGAAAAGCCTTTATTCAAGATAGAAACCAAAAATATAGTACTAAATAGCAATTCAACATGCTTCGGATTCTTTCTTGGAACTTCTGTGGCTTTCCATGGAACAAAGGCCCCAAGCTAAGTTGGATCTCAAATGATGTTGATATTATTTTGCTTGTTGAAACTTGGGAGCACGAAGAATCTAAGGTCCCTAACATAAATGGCTTTACATTGTGGTCTACCTGGAACAAGCGATCCTCCCATAGAGGCATTAGGGGAATAGCTTGTTACATTAAGAAGAAAATCTCCCCCCATGCTAGGATTTATAGAAACGACCCTTACAACCAACATAGTTGGATAGAGATCACTGACATTAATAATAAAAAGACCTACATAGCAATATTTTATTTTCCCCCCACCAATTCTAACTTCTATAAGAAGAAGAATCTAGATAAAAATAGTCTTTACAATGGTTTGGAGAATGATATTTCTAGCCTAAGGAATGAAGGTAATATCCTTTTAATAGATGACTTTAACGCTTGAACTTCAAGAAAACAAGCTATTATTCTAAGCAATCATTCAAACCCTAATCCTCTTTGGTTGGATGAAGACCCTACTCTGGCTAGTAGGTACAAAAGGAGCTCTGAAGACCTCGGGGAGAATATGTTTGCGTCAAAGCTAGTCAAGCTCTGTAGTTCTCAGGATCCCATAATTTGCAATGGTCTAAAGAAGTGGCCCAATTCTAGCCAGATGACCTGCATCCATGGGCTTGGTAGCAGCGTGGTAGACTATGTTATTTTTGATCTCCTTTTATACAACAAAATAATAAATCTTGACATCTTAAACGACCACGAGCCTGACTCTGATCATGGGCCTTTACTTATAACTCTCAACTTTGTCATGCATAGAGATCCCATAGAAAATAATCCTTATAGCCAAAAGAAATTAATATTTGATAGAAATAAAAATGATCTCTTTCTAAAAGAATTAAAAACTAATTTGCTTCCTTTATCTAGTATAGACAACATAAAAGACCTCTACCATAATTTTACTATAGCCCTCTCATATTCTATTAACAAGTTCTCAATTCAAGTTTCAAATAATAAAAGAAATAGCAAAACCAACCCATGGTATGACAAAGATTGTAAAAATGCGAGGAGAGCTATTAAGGATGTTGTTGATGAATCTCTTAAAATGGACAAGATAAAAATATACAAACCCCTAACTAAAATAAAAAAGAGGCAGTACATTTATAAAAGACAAGAGAACCTCTTACACCTCTCTAAGGTAGCTCCTAAGAAATTTTGGAGGCAGATCTTGACTAGGAAAACTAAAGATAATAATAAAATTGCTTTACACGATTTGAATTCCTATCTTAAAAAGCTCTATGAATCTCCAAATGTCATGGATAACTTTGAAACCCTACCCACAACAAAATAAGTTTTCTCTCTAGAAGACATTGATTTTGGGGTTAAACACCTAGCTAATGGGAAAGCTAAGGACATTGAAGGTTACAAGGTGGAAATCTTAAAAATTGGAGGCCCTGTCCTCATCCCCCACATCCACAAGCTTTTCAATCAAGTAGTCAAGCAAGGGTTACCTAAGCTATGGACTGAGAGCCTCATTATCCCTATTTTTAAAAATGGGGATACAAATAACTCCTCTAATTATCAGACAATTATGATCAGCCCTCTCTTAGCTAAGTTATATGGTAGTATTTTGGAAAATAAGTTGAGCACATGGCTTGAAATTGAAGGTAATCAGGCTAAAGTCCAAGCGGGTTTTAGAAGGCATCACTCAACAATAGACCACCTCGTTACGCTTAGGATCATTATGGAGGAATTTCGTAATGATAAATCCAATCTCTTTTGTTGCTTTGTGGACTTTAGAAAGGCTTTCGATATAGTTCCTAGAAACAACCTTTGGAATAGATTAGAAGAGCTAAAGGTTCCTTTCGAGTTGAGAGCTGCCACTATTAGATTATACGAGAATGTAATTGCCAAGCTAAAGAGCAACGAGGGGTGGTCGAAAGATATTAAGTGTAATATTGGAGTTAAACAAGGTTGCCCCCTCTCCCCTACCCTATTTGGCATTTACATTGACAAGCTCAAAGGATATGTAGAGGAAGCAGGATGTGTTGGCACGATCTTAGCTGGGATAGTCGTCATCCTTCTTCTCTATGCTGACAATATTTTTCTCCTCGCAAGGTGTCCATCTGATCTTGATAAGAAACTTGGGCTTCTTAAGCATTTATGCTCCACCATGGGTATGATTGTTAACACTGACAAAACAAAAGTTATGATTATCAAATCCAAGAAGGACACCTACGCTAATTTTATGTATGACAATAATAACTTGGAGGAAGTGTATTCTTACAAGTGCCTAGGAATTGATATTCATCACAAGCTCAACTAGAACTATAGCATTGAGAAAAGGCTTAATGGAGGGTGGAAAGCTTACTTTGGTCTTGAAAATAATTGTAAAATGGAAAACCTCGTAATGTGGGATAAAAATAAGTTCCTCTTTGAAACTTTAGTCACTCCTGTTATCTTATATGGATGTGAGGTTTGGGGTTGCAGCATCTCTAGAGAATCCTGGAGAAAGATTGAGCAAATCCATAAGCGCTTTATAACGTATACCCTGAAAATTAAAAGCAATACACCCTACCCTATTCTCCTTATATAAGTAGGTCTTTCCCCTATCGAAAGCCTAGATATGACTAGGCTTTTGTTGTACAAGCACAAGCTCAATAACATAGGAGATCATAGACTTCCCAAGCTAGCATTAATTTTCCAACCAAAACCAACTAAGGCTCAAACGGGGGTGGTATAAAGACACGATGGCCTCGTTAAACCATTGGGAGTTCAACGAGAATAATACATTGCAAAACATTAATAACATTAAAAATATTGTTACTTCTAAGTTCAAAGAAAAAATGTGGTGTGAGAAAGATTTAGCGGCTAAAAGAAAATTAAGTTATTATAAGAACGTCATCAACCCCACCCTAGAAGATCAAAAGTATCTCTCTATTTTAGCTAGCTCAAAGAAGAATATTAATATAGCGAATATTAGAACGAACTCTCATGAGCTCCATAGTGAAACAGGTCGTTGGGCAGTTCCTAAAACACAATGGATGGAAAGGATCTGCCATCTCTGTGAGAATAGGAATATTGAGGATGGAAACCACTTCCTCTTAGAGTGCCCCGCGTACAACCACATTAGATATTAGTTTCATAATCTTTGTCGCAATACTGACCTTCCTAGCCTTTTACGATGTTAAAAATATAGTGAGCTTGGGAGGCTTCTCTCCAAGCTTTTTGAGCATAGAAATAAAATCTTAAATCAAACTAAATAATTTGTTTCTTTAGCTCTGATAGACCAAAGTTTGGTCTCAGTGGACATTAACCATCACCATCATCATCATCATCATCATCATATATATATATATATATATATATATATATATAGTTTAATTTGAGTATATTTTGGTTTTTTTTTTTTAATGTTTTTAATCTTAATTTTAATAGGTTTTTATTTATTTATTTATTTTAATCCAGTTTGTTTTTTATTTAATTTTTTTTTTTTTTTTTTTAGTTTTTGTCAATGTTTTTTAAATTTTTTCTATTTTTAGTTACTTAATTTTATAGTTTTTTTTTCAAATTTTTTTACAGTTTACGAGATTTTTTTTTTTTTTTTTTTTTTTTACATTTTTTATGTTTTTTTACTTCTTTTATATATATATTTTTATATTTTCTTTTTTGATGCGAAAAAAGGATTGACATAAAAAATTTTAAAGTGTGAAAAAATGTAGCATTTAAAAAAAATATCCACACTTAATACATTAAAAAATTTAAAGTGCCAAAAATAAGCCCTCTAAAAAACAGGTTGATGCTGCGTCAACACATTTCAAAATCAACATGAAAATCACTAACATTTAAAAAAAATATTTATTTTTGATAGATACGAAAATTTAAAGTGTCATAAATATGCTTTGAAAAAAAAAGTGTATTCTGCATCACCACTTTTCAAAATTGAGTCACTATTATTCTACCTCTACAAAACAGGTAATCATATCAGTTATCGTTTCAAAGTTTACATTGTTCCAGATCTTAGATCTGTCAGATCTGTCATTTGAGGGTCGAAACAAAATATAAATAGAGACCGGTGAATTGTTCCCTCTATCATGCTACTAAAGGAATCTGTGATTTGGACATTTTCTTTATTAAGTTGCTGATATTCGAGGAAAGACATAGATGTACAAATTGTTCCAAAGATTAGTTTTGACAATATTATCTATAACTATATTATGAACGCTAGCCTTGTGGCACTCTCAAAATGAAGTAGTAAAAGGCATAATGTTGGATGCGTGATGGGGCTTGGTGGAGAATGATGTCCCTCATGGGTATAATTGGTCTGCATGATCTGTAAACTGTCATGGATATTCCACTAGACAACTCCTCACAATAGATATGATAATATTATATTTAAAATATGAGATTCTACACTATTATAGTTTTATTTAATTTCTATATCTATAAAATTAAGTGTAATTAGTGCTTGCATGTAAAAGTAAATCAAGAAGAAAACAAGAGAATGGAAAAATACGCTCACACACACATAATACACAAGATGTGCTCTCTGCGAAACCCGTTTTGGAGAAAACCTAGCTGGAAGGTGAGGCCGCTTCACTCTCTTTCTATGTCTGGAAATATGACTTCATTTATAAAGAAGTAATGCCTATGGCCCATGGGATTCTATAGTGCACATATCCTCTATGTGGTCTCTACCTCCTATCTCTCTTGGCTATATTTTCTAAGCTATGGAAATAAATGCTCTTGAAAGAATGGAATGCCTCTTCCTCCTAGTGGCTCAGTTATAAGAATATTCGATAGCCTACTAGTGGTTAAGTTTGACTACATAAACTCTTAACTAGAGTTACAAAATAGACTCTTCTAGAGTATTTACATCACAAACATGTGGCTAGCCCCTTTTCCATGAAAAATAGGGGCTGATGCGGCATCCTCCTGAACTATAGGTGTGAAAACAGGAAGGTCAACTTTTGAGTGGCATAACTTTTGCATACAGACTTTGATTGACGTGATTCTCATGCCGTTGGAAATATTTATGTGTGTAGAATAGCATGAAAAGGTGTAATGCAAGAGTAGTAAATTTTTATCACCAAAAAAACATCATTTGATGCCTCAAAATGCTCCTGGAAGGTTTCTAACCCCGTTTTGCCAAACTGGGTCCTGCCGGTAAGAACAGTCTCATGAGCTGATTCCTCCACTTTTTACACTCCAAATGCATAGAGATGGATGAAAAATAATATAATGATCCAATTCGTATCACTACATATGAGGATCTCGTTAACATGGTTAGCAAGCATTGGATGATGCTTCTGGCTGTAATGTCTTTTCACTAACGTGGAGAAAATAGGGGAGACACTTGCAACATTCCCTTGCCTCATTGGGCTTTGGTCGGTTGTGAAAAAATCTAGATTCAGTATACACTAATAGTGCTGAAAGAAAATACATATAATTTATCTCTCATTTTGAAAGTTTTTTTCCACGTCATATTGAGTCGAAATGAATTGAAATTTTATCAAGTTAAAGGATTCTTATTAAAGTGGTAAGGTTATGAATTTATTAAGTCAAGCTAAATGCAACAGTGAATTATGACAATATATGACTTATATCTTAGTTATGTAATGCAATAGGTCAAGTCATGTTTGACAAACATTGGAGTCAACAAGTAAATTCCAAGTCAATGGTATGTAATGGAATTCTTTTGAGAATATCAAATCAAGGTTGTTGTAATTGGGTAGTAAGTGTAAGAAAAGGGATGAAATGAAGTGAGTGGAGATAGTTGGACTTAAGAAAAAAATGGCCTTAAAAAAAATCATTGAGTTGTTGCATGAAGAAATATAAGGGTACATTACAAGTGGTATCAGAGCCCTATGTTCAACATTGGAACCTAGGTCCACCCCAACTACAAGATAGAAATGATTAATAACTAGATAATAATTTAAAGGAATTGGTTTCACATTGGAATAATTAAATCATGAAATATCAAGATCACCTGTGATATAGATAATACCACAGTAAAGTCCAAGCTGACCTAATATTTAGGTGTAAACCTATTATTGAAATCATTATTTGATATTCAGAATAAAAAAGAGGCCATTTAAGAGATAACTTCACTCAAGCTATGGACTACCTCCATCTAATTAGGAAGTATGAGGGAAGGGTTGTGCCCTTGCTAATAACTAATTCTGCTACCTTGAATTATGTTCTTTCAGTGATAGGTTCCCCTATTACATATCCCAAGGACACGACGTCACCCATGAACATCTCAACTTAATTGAGTGTCAAACCGGGTAGTTTGAGAAGAGTTTGGTGAGGTATCTAGAAGAAAGCACTGCACCACACTGTGATACCAATCAACTTCATGCCATGACAGTAGAGCTCTATTGCGCTGAGGGTGCAGGGGTTAAGAATTTCGCTGTGTAGAAGTGGTATCCAAGGGATGAGGAAGGTGGTGGTGGGAGTTATAATTTTGTTACGAAAAGATCTTGTGTGTTGGAAACAAATTGAGGGTTTGAGGACCCAGGTAGAGGCTAGTTCAACAAGCCATGGAAATACCCAAGTGTAGCTTTGAAGGGAAATTATACGATTTAGTTACCATGACAAGTTGTTTGAACACCTTGAAAATCCTAATAAGCATGATGAATCCAGAAAACAAAACCAGGAGTAGCTCCTAAAGGATTTTGTATACCTAAGAAAGTGTCAGTATGGTGTACCCAACATTCCATTAAGGTTGAATACTTGATCATCACCTTAAATAATGTATTCAAGTGTTTGCTGCACCACTGCACATGACTCCACTAGGGCAAATTAATATTGAGCTCCACTCCTAATGATAGTTTTGTCTAACGCCATAAGCGTAGGTGCATTATAATGTGTCTTGGGTTCATCAATAGATCATTATTCGTATGCCTTGTGTCTTGTGTATGGGATTTCCTAGCATTATAATGGCTTGCTTAGTCATTAGTTGGAGGAACCCTTCCCCTTGTTGGCGCTCTTCTTTGTGTAGGTATAGTCTCGCAACAACTATGTGTATGGATGACTTTATATATAAACAAATCTAATTTACGGAAATTAGATTTTTCCTCTCTCATCCACTACTAAGCTTAAGTTCTCCTACGAATACCTGGTCATGTTAGAAAAAAAACTAGCCACAAGTGTGTGGAAAAATGTATGAGGGTCCCAATTCAAACATTTCCCATATTTGAAGCCAATTTTCCTTGATTGTATTAGGGAATGGGAAATAACCATATCGTGCCACAAATGATAAAAAAAAATTCATCGCTATGCTCTATTTCATCAATTGAGAACATCGCTTGATCCAGGTGTACAAAATTTATTGAAGAATTAGTTCATATATCCTACAGTGAGAAAACATCAAAAAAAAAATCTAGGAATGTCCATAAGTCTCATTTGAGCATATAATGTATGACTCTCATAGCTACACAGTCATGCACAATGTATTCCTTCAAACTCCACTAGGTGTACACTTGAGATGGTTGTGCATACATTTCGGAAACCCAACTTCAACATATTCAATACTCTGTTTAAGGCCCAAAAAAATTGATTTCTAAGCAGACAGGAGAAACCCAAGGCATTTATTTTGTAGTCTAATGATGGAACATGGTTTTTCATGCAATGTTCCGCTTGTCTATAGTATTTAATATACTGGTATAATAGTATTGTTTTACAAGTCTTTGGAATAGTTTTATATTCGGCCGTATCAACGAGATAAGACAGTTCTCATATGAAAGAGTGTATTAGGAAGTTGTTACTGGAGGGTCCTTTCAATAAGCACTAGGTCATTCATTAAGCAAGGTATTCTAGCAACCTTCCATCTAGTAACCATGATTGTTTTTTTTCTTGGGTGAGAGAACTCGTCACTCATGGTAGCAGTGACTAAAGCACTTCTACTTCTATGGTACCAATTATGAAACAAGATGTTTTTACCTTATTTAGCAAAATAACTAGCTCACAATGGTTATGGCTCTAGTTCTCATCAAAATACATGTGGTATAGTGTGACTCGTTCAACAACACTATCAAAGGTAGGTAAGGATAAAGTTCTAGGTAGCTAGCTAAAAGACAAGGTATTAGTATCTGATAAATACTAAAGCTCAGAAGCAATGTGGATAATTTTGTCAAAATTTCACAGGTAGGATATTTATTAGACTAGAAAAAAAAAGATGCAAGCTACTCAAATCCAATCCATAGTAAGTTCCGTTGGGTAGTAGTATGGACTTGTTTTCACCTTAGCAAACCAACCACATTTAAAAGTCATTGCATTCAGAATTTTGACACATGCTAGAAAATCTTGAGATTTCGACATTTGACGCTAGGATAAACAAATTTCTTAAAGAATCAGGAGTTATAAGAGCTTAGTTTGCTACATTTTACCTAGAAAATTGTTGACCCTATGGTCTTATTATCAAATGCTAAAACAACAATTAACTTATACTTATGATCTAGTACTGAAAAAATAACAACTAGATAGATGAGAAGAAATGAATATTGGTAGTCATAATTGAAAACATGTAAATAATGACAATCAAATCATAAGTGGAAAGCTTCTAAGGGTACCAACTTCATACTTGCGTGTTATTCTACAAAAGTATTAAACAATAATTATGTCTTCTGGTACCACAATCTTAGTGGTGAATCAAAACTATAGTGAGTTACTGATAGAAATTGTGGATTTATAACTGTTGAAATTGGCTCTAATGGTATAAGTTATTGAGGAAATCATCTATCTTGTTTATACTGTTAGGACATTCAATACATTAAACTAACCACCAATGTGTATTAAAAGGATAAGTGAACCACATTAGTATATTAATGTGTCCATGAAATAATGGTGTCCTCTTAATTATCTATATACATACAAGGGAATGAGATAAAGATAACATATATAGAGTGATTCCATTAATAATAGTTGGACAAAAGGGTTAAAGTCATATAGATACGAATAATGATATAAATGCTACATTGATAGTGGTTACCCCTATGTGAGCAAGGAAAATATGTCATTCTGTATTTTAACTACCACATATAAAATTCACAAAATTTGGGTTAAGGATTATATGAAAAGCATATGAGACATAGTATTGTTATAATGTTATACTCGTACTAATCTTATTCAGATGTGTGTGAATAGTTGTTGAGTGTAGATGGAATGCACATATAAACACGTAAAACAAGCATGAGATATATGGAAAATAAATATACGTGTTTAGATTTGAGGGGTCGCACAAATCAAAGAAAGGGGAAACAATTTCAATGGATGTTCATGTTTTTGTTTTGTACCATGAAAATGGGTATTGGTTTAAAGCAGCACCGTAAGTTGTGAACCATGTGTAATTGTTTGTAGTTATCAACTGTATTAGTTAGCAATACGAGTCATAAGGTAGTTATAACATTTCATGCATTGATATTTTGAGAATATATGTACATAGTGGATCTCACATATGTGATTGATAAATGCTTCAGTGGAAACTTGAGGGGAGGACCTATGAACAGAACTTTCTTGTATCCATGAGGAGAAGGGGATAGGATTATTCCATCGAACAATAGTTCAGACGTAAGTATGATGAAAGTATTTAACTCTCAATAGGGATACTTGGCAGCAAGAACAAAGAAGGTTTGAAAAGGAAAATTTACCTAGAAAAGTTTAGGAACAAGGAACTGGACTATGAACATCAAGGATGGTGTTAATAAAAGGGGAGTAGAATGTAATATCCCTCCATTGCGGTAAAGCTGCTTTGGTTAGACTAGTTTGGGTTAGAAATAATGGCGGAAAAGCAAAAGAAGAATACCAAATTAAGTATGTAAATGGTTTTTTATTATTAAGTAAATAAATGAGGAGTATGTAGTTGGGAATATCCCATACCGACCTCGATATGTGAAATCGTCTTACGCCATATGTACTGATCTTTCTCGGGAGACAGCCTACAACTGCTCCACATCCATCCGGTGATCCCTACCTCTCTATCCACAACCGACCCATCTCCTTGAAGCCGGGGATGAGGACAAGCACCCCCCTCTTCCTCCTTGTAAAGAATGCAACCATAAAACATCCCCGTATTTCAATCTGATTCAAGTCCGGCGATACTGCTCTGGGGTCGAGTACCTAAAGGTGATGGCGGCCTTAACAGTCGAGCCTGCTTACGCATCCTCTCCCTTGGGGTCGAGTACCTAAAGGTCCTCTCCTTAACAGTCGAGCCTGCTTACACATCCTTAACAGTCGAGTACCTAAAGGTGTACCACCCAGCTCGGCATCCACTCTATATGCATTCAATTTATTCAGAAAGCGGGATAGAGTAATCGGTCAACTCGCCGCCAAGCTCATGACCTGGATACTGCAGGTTCGAGTCCTGCTCCCGCCACTTGAAAATGAGACTCTTTCCAAATAAATTGAAGATAAAGATAATTAATAAATAAGATTTGATATTAATTCATGATAAGTAATCTAGAATAAAATTCTAGATATGATTAATGGATGGGAGAGAGATCCATTAATTTTCTTACTTGGGGAAAGATGCTAAACTTAGAAAGAAGAAGCCTAAAAAGCACCGCGGGAGAGAAAGGCGAGCTTTTATGGAAAAGCCTAGGCAAATGGATAAGAATATCCACAAAAGCGGGACACTGCTAAAAGGAAACTGTATCATGAAAGACACATATTTTAATACTTGAGAAGGGTATAAATGGAGGAACATTGATTCCTGGCAAGGAGATCTCAACTTGGGGGTGAACTGGAGGAAATCAGTTCCAGGTTGGGTGGAAAACGGTTTCAGCTTCCCAATGTTTCTCCTACACATTGGATTTCAGGTTAGACTCTTTGTTGTTCCTATTTAGGTTGGTAATGCATAAAATTTTGAATAGATGTTGCAATTGTTTGGAAGGTAGTCGTAATATTTCTAGTTTAATTGAGAATTGAGATTATGATTATGGTATAGAATAGATGTTATGAGGATCTTATGTACACACGTGCATAAATAGTTAGTAATTGCTATGAATGCAACTTGTGGAAGTGAATAGTGGAACATAAAGGTATTCAATGGAACACAAGAATGTTAGCTTAGATATATAGGTAATCTGGTGCAGATGAGTATCGACACTGTGGTAATTTAATCATATATATTACGTTATATCCATAACCGTGTTTACAGTAAATAGAGAGGGTTCAAGAGTATGGTATTAGTCCATTTAAATTACCTACTTGGGTATGGTATTAATCCATTTAATTTTTAAGATATTAGACCCATAATGAAAATGAGGGAAGGTGGTTGGATGAAAACCATTGTTGACTTAAAATAGATTCATGACTCATGCGTGTATTTATTCCGGAAATCATAGAGATAAATTGTAATTCTGTTGGCTCAAACCCTAAGAAGGAATTTCAAGGGCATGAGCACCAAGTATATTAAGGACCACTATACTGAATACTCGCCTACAGAGGCTACGATTTTTTCCAAATCTTTATAACATGAACACTTCTTTCTTACCAAAGATTTTAACTTATAGGGAGGAAATTCCACTTCTTAAATCTCACCAACTGTTTTCAAGTTGTGAAGGACATTATTGTACTTGGTTGCAGAAATTTGCAGAAATTTTCAAGTTGTGAAGGATTGTTAATTAGAAACAAGATATAAATCCACATTATAAGCCTAAATTATGGTTGATTCTCTACTAGCACTGTGTCACAACGAGTATCTATCATGAATAATAAACATATTTTTCCTCCCTGTAACCTCGAGACCACAAACTGATTTAAGTAGCTGGATTAAGAGTATTAATAACCAAAAAGTACATGAAGATAATGTTAAAATGTAGGAAGGAGAGACAGATGCTGAAAGTGATTTGTAATACAAATAGTCCACATATGCCATTTGTATATTCTCTTGGGTCTACAAAGCCTTAAACACAATTGGTGAATGGAGCATTTGGATACCAAAATTTGTTGCAAGTGATTTTGTTATGAATGGATATAAAGATCATACTTGCAAGTGTTGTTGAAGTAGGCTATATAAAAGAAGTTAAGTTTCCCACAAAAGGAAGTGCTCACAATATTTCATGTATCTCTACCTTGTATTATTTGGTAAGCATGTCTAAGTGATTCTAGATTTAGACAATCTTGAAATAGTATGTTTATAATATATATAGGATGAATGATGTCTTTTATCATTGGAGGTTTGCAACCAAATATTATTTCGTTGAATATATGTTTAATAAGAAACTATATATAACCACTATTGTTTCTCTTGGCTGTGTATATGACAAGATCTATGGAAATTCTTCCATGTTGTTGATGCTTAATTTATATTCTGCTATACAAAGTATGACCAAGTTTTCTGGCCCATGCAATATGGTTTGCAATATAACAATGAATTGAAAAAAGTCAAATTAAAAGTCACCTCCCTCTATTGTGGTTGTTACTTTATCAATTACAAATTGACTTAGAGCGATGTCGCTCAACACCAGATGGAATAACTAAGAAGCTGTGACACTCTGGAGAGACATTCAAGGCGCTCGTGTTACCAAATCTCTTGTTATATTTGATAGATATTCACGCCTTCTCTGACAGTTTCCTTCTTTGACAATTACCATCGAATTGAGTTATTTCTTGTCATATAGATCAGGGGCCTTACAAAAACCACGCACCATTGAGCTCTATGGCATGATTTGTTATGTTTGCTTTAGTAAGCGTGTTTTAGTGGTAAATTTAAAGCACAACCTCACACTTCCAATTTGACTGATGGAAAATATCACAGTATTGATTGTTATTTTCCTTCGATCCACAATGTTGCTCTTTTTTCTTTCCTCATCCACTAGTCTTACCAACTAATGAATTACCGATTTCAAAAGTAGTTCATTTTGGAGAATATTCTATCTCTGAAAAGGATTCAATTGGATAATGTTTATCCTAATTGTCACATTGATTGTTTAGGCCGATTGATCAATTGGTAGCTTCTTTGCTATATACTTACCAATATCCATTATGTATTACCTATGAGTTTTATTTTCTAATTGTTACTTTGCATTAGCATTATCAGCCTACAAGATTGGGTTACTTTCCCTGGTGGAAACTTGGGAAATATCTATGCCTTTTATAAGGGGTTACAGATGTGTAAGGAGCTGGGTCTGGTGAATGATATTCCTCACCCTGTTTGTGGATAGGCTTCCCATGTCATTCATATGTATTTGTATTATAAGTCTAGGAAGGATGAGTTTAAGCTTGGTGATACAAATTGGCAATATGGTGTCAATTCACCGAGTTGTTTGAGGCTGAAAAGCCCCAATGGTTTGTAAGGAGAATAGTGTCCACCCAAATGAAGGAAATCACGCAAAATCGAGGTGGAGGAGCATTTGTTAGTAGTGGAGAAGTTGCAGATCAATAAGAGATTTTGGATGTAAAGTACCCAAATCTTAGATTTGTCAGATCTGTCATTTGAGGGTTGGAACAAAATGTAAATAGAGACCGGCGAATTGTTCCCTCTATCATGCTACTAAAGGAATTTTCAATTTTGATATTTTCTTTATTAAGCTACTGATATCTGAGGAAATACATTGATGGAAAAATTGTTCCAGAGATAAGTTTCGACAATATTATCGATAGCTATATTATGAATGCTAGCCTTGTGGCCCTCTCAAAGTGAAGTAGTAAAAGGCATAATAGTGGACGAGTGATTCGGCTTGTTGGAGAATGATGGACCTCATGGGTACAATTGGTCTGCATATGAGGATCTCTTTGACATGGTTAGCAAGCATTGGTTGAAGCTTCTGGCTGTAATGTCTTTTCACCAACGTGGAGAAAATAGGGGAGACACTTGCAACATTCCTTTATCTCATTGGGCTTGGGCTGATTGTGAAAAAATATAGATTCAATATACACTAATAAGGTTGGAAGAAAAGACAATTAATTTATCTCTCATTTGGAAAGTCTTTTCCCACGTCATATTGAGTTGAAATGAATTGAATATTTGTCAAGTTAAAAGATTCTTGTTAATGTGGTAAGGTTATGAGTTTATTGACTCAAGCTAAATGCAACGGTGACTTAAGAAAATATATGAATTATCTCTTACTTATGTGATGGAATAAGTCAAGTCAAGTTTGACAAATATTGGAGTCAACAAGTCAATTCTAAGTCAATTGTATGTAATAGAATTATTTTGAGTCTATTAAATCGAGGTTTTTGTAATTGGGTAGTAAGTGTAAGAAAAGGGATGAAACAAATTGAGTGGAGATAGTTAGACTTAAGGAAAAAAATGGTCTTAAAAAAAAAACATTGAGTTGTTGCATGAAGAAATATTACTCTTGAGGTCTAAGAACATATTATCTCAAGATATTATTTCTAACTTGTCTAGAAGCATGAATGCTCGGGGGGAGACTGGACGTAATTTCCAGCCTTATGGTTGGGAGTAGTGGTCTTTCCTAATTTATTTTTCCTAACAGACTAGATTGAAACAAATAAGTTTTTCTATATTGTTCTATTTTTCTTAAAAAAAACACTTTGTTGATGTGATAAGAAATGGAATTTTCTTGTGGAAAGTTTAGCACTATTGTTGAGATATAAATTATTTATAGTTTGGAACATAAATATTATTTCTAGTTATGGTTGTGTAAACAAGGATTTGTATCTCCAGAATGAATTAGGCTAAAATGTATGGTCTAAAAGAGTATAAATGAATGTTTGAATTTCTGAATGATATGTTATAGATAAGGTTGCAGGATATAAAAAATGCAGTAACCCATAATCATATTGGAATAAAATGAAAGTAGAACCTTCCTAGCAAAAAACCTTACTCAGAAATTAACAGGAAATAGGGTAAAGGAAAAACGGGTTGTGGGTTCAGGTTAAGCTCTAGGAGAAGAATTTGAGGCTTTTTTAGAGTAGTCCAAAACCCGATAGACTCATACTTAAGCACCCTAAGGGCAGTGGTCAGGTCCCAGGTGACTGAGGTCCTACCTGCTGCCGAGTGTTAATGGGAAAGAAAAGAAACTTTAATAACGGGGTACTCGATGCTACAACAAAAGAAACAAAACTTTAAACTCAGTCATATATAGCCAAAGTCTAAATCTGGGTTCACATTGCAGAAATTTGTGAATAGACTAGTCATTATCAAAACATCAAGAAGTCGCCTAGTGTGAGAACTATAACACTAAACTTATTATGTTAAAAAAATAAACTAATAAAGAATAATATTTTTCTACAGTCAACCAGTTACTGCAAGACAAGTAAACTGGAGAAGACTATATATGTATGCATAAATTTCCAACCTCTGATTCTTTACAAGAAAAAGGTAAAGCATGGACAATCTAATATTGAATATAATAGAAAAACCAGTGCATACCAAGACTATAATTTAAACATTTAAAGTGCAACCAGAATAGAGTAGTAATCAACAACAATAATTCTGGAAAGTACTCATTAAAATATTATTGTTGTGGTAATCATTAACCCTTGCCAAAAGATGACAAGTAAAATACATTAATAACATTTAAAATTGATTAAATTACTTATAACTCAGTTAGGCTTTCCTCAAGATTGTAGAAAAGAACACATGGTTTCTCTTAAAAAAAATATACTAAACAAAAGAACCTCAGACTCAGGGGGAAGAGATTCTGAAAACCTCACACAGGTTAGAAAGGAGATAATTGAGAACCTGGAAATAAAAAGCTAGTGAGAAACCATCTGTGACCCCAACCATAAGATTCCAAGCTACGAGAAACTAGAATGGTGGTAAGGCATGAGAACACAACTTGCAATAGTAAAAGGCTTAGTTAGCTAAAGACCGAGGCTTTTCAACTCTATAGATATATATAGCTAATACGTGTGGCTCAGGGCTCATTTCCTTTTAGGAAAACCAATCCAAGTTGCATAGCTCTCAAGTTTCTGTAAAAGAAATGAAAGATTTCTTCAGATGTTAAAATAATATTGTATATATTACCCCTAATGGAAACTCACTTAAGACAACAAATACCTATGTGAGCAGATCTAATTTCCATCCACTCCTCATTCGTGAAGAGAAGCTTGTAAACCCTGAGGTTACTAGTGGAAGTCACGAGGAACAAAAACATAAAACAACTAGCGTGAGGAAGAAAAGAAGCATAAAAACGAGGAATTCTTAGAGCTATTAGGTCTGTAAGACATGGAAAAGTACTTGTAACCAAGAATCAATGGAAAAGAGTGTAAAGCCTAGCTCCATTGGAGAGAGTTGAAGTCATAGAAACCTTAACGCAAGACGAGAAAATTAGTGATCGATCATCAGGGTCTAGGATCGAGTTGGTTAGCCTTGACCAATCCTTTTCAATTTTCATCATTGGATCAAGCGATGAGGAGATAACGATGGACATTAAACCAAGTGTTTCACGGATGAATGGAACATTTAACTAAAAGTACTCCTAGGGATTGAGAAGCATCATTACTTAGGATATGTGTCTAGTGAATGATCAACTGGGGTATTTACTTGAATTTGATAATATTTAATCATGGTACATAAATGGTATGACCCTAGCAAGTAACCTTGCCACTTTTCCTATTGAATTAATAACATATAATCGAAAACTGGAACATTAAAGTTTATTGTCAGAACATAAATATTTAGCACTTTATTGTTGTATCGTGAAATTATATAAAAACAAAAGAATTTCGGAGTATGGTAGATCTTCTATATAAAAAAAATAATTTTGGATGTCTTAGTACATGTTACAAAATACATATCCTGAAACTAAGGAGAGAACATGAAAAATAATTTACAATGAACATCATGTGGAGATTAATATGAGAAGAAATAGAGAACATCACCATCATGAAATAATTAATTTGTTAAATTTTATCACCAAACCATTTTTTTTCTTCAGATAATAGTGATAAACTAATTGACTTTTAATAATGATAATTATATTCATTTTCTATAAACTTTTAAGTTATAGTGATTTTTTTCTTGTCGATTAACCAACTTCTATTAATTTGTGAAAACATTACAACAGGTTAGCATGAATATCGTTGCTCTCTCGGTCTCACTCCTACCAGATTTGTTGGCCAACAGGGAAATACAAAAACTAAGAGAAAAATGCTAAAATTTACATAGTATCCAGAAATAAAATGACAAAAGAGACCAAAACACATATATAATGAAAATAAAGCCTCTAGGTACATACACACTTGTCTCCAAGGTTGTTTCTTGGGTGGATTTGTGACATTATGGCCTAAATGATGGTTTTGAGACCCAAAAGGGTTTGCTCAAGTAGTTAGAGTTGTGGAAAGCGGTTATGAATCAGGAAGAGGACTTGGGATTACCAATAGTGATTATGAAATGGAATAATTTATATGTGAAAGATTTAGTAAGTTTAAGCCCTCCTACGATGTCAGTTTTTTCTATTGCACAAGTTGGTAATTTTACGGGGTGTCTTGTGTATATCATAAGATGTTATTGGTTATAGAGTAGTGAAGGTCTCAATCAATGTAGTGTGGGGGTTTCTAGTTTAAAAGTAGTTGGATAAGAATTTAGAGGGTTTTCCCCTTAACGTCAAAAGAAATGAAGGTCCCATTTTCAAACCTCCTAGGTGTAAATCAGAAGGGAAAATTTGTGGAAGTGTTAGAAGTTATGGGTAGTATAGAAGAATAAAAACAAAAGGTTGGCAATGAATATGCAACAGTGGATATTTTCAATGAACACCCAATGGTAGCAGCTCCAAGGGGCATAATTGTAAATGAAAATGGATTTTTACAAGATTTAGAGGTTTCGAGATATTCGACTCTCGAGAACCTTCTTGAGAATCAAGGTCTTAAAAGTAGTGAAGTGGTTCATTTAGATCTAGAGGGAATTGGTGAACCACAAAGGTTAGAATTCACAAAAGGGTTTGCGTAGGAAGAGTCTCTACACACACAAACATAGAGCCGAGGTGTAAATGAGTAGTTTGCTACATCAGGAGGAGGAGATAATAGAAGGTCAAGCTCCAAGAGAACAAAAGGAAAATGTATAGGGAAAAATCTAAAGACCATAAAATAGTCCCTAGCACAGACATACACCATGGCACAATAATGGAAGCAGAAAAACACATTCCTGTGGGAAGGGAAATAAGTAAATATTTTTTAGAAAACATCATATATGATTGGATCTTGAAATCTTAGGGTGACTCTCTGGACTGTGAAGATAAGGTTACAGTCCTAGTGTAAGGATGGTTTATGATTCATTTTAAAAATCCAGAATTTTTGCAGTGGGTGGTTGTTCGAAATTGGAGTATCAGATATTCCTTGCATTTTCTTAAACGATGGACTCCTATTTTTGATGCAAGCAAGGAGAATCTTGAAGAAGTTTCACTTTGGGTTATATTATTGGATTTTCCTCCATAATTTTGGATGGAGCATGTGTTCAAGTCAATCAAGAACAAGGTGGGTGAGTTCCTAGAAGAAGATATCTCTTCCATTTCTACTAGAACCAGGACAGTGGCCAGAATCCTAGAAACATTTGACCCAAGTGGAGGCATTTTTGAGAAGTTGGAGTTGGTTTTACAGGGTTACAATCACGTACAAAATCTTGATTATGAAGAGTTTCCTTTCCGCTATCGCCACTATCACAAACATGGGTATATTTCTAAGGATTGTCCTTTTTGTTTTAGAAGCAAAAGGCAACAAAATGAGATGGTGAGTGAGATTCTAGTGGATAGGGGAATGTAGGAAGGAAAACCCCATGTGCAGGCTACAAGTGAATAGAGGGTGGAATTCCCTTTTGAAATGGATGTGGACATGGAGAAAAATATGGACGTGTCTTAGAAGGTAGGGGTGGAAGAAGAACCTCAAGGTAGATCGACAACACTGAAAGATAAAGCCAATCCTAGCAACCCTTTGATCCTATGGGTAATTTTAATTCCTTTCCGTCCAGTCTCATATCTCTTATGTCTTCTTTTCTTTCATTAGTTGTGGAGCCTGGTCCTTCTAGGTCATTATGTTCTATGAGCCCTTTGGACAATAATCCTTTTTGATCCTTTGGACAACATTGTAACCTCCATTCTAGTGACTGGTCCTGCCTATGAACCTATTCTCAATCCTATCAACCTACCTATGCATCACCCCATTATAACCTACGTCTTAGATTGACCAAGGGGGTTTCTATTTACTAGGCAAGGGGTCTAGCAGAATTTCTGGCTAATCCAAGCCTTTTTCTTACCAGAGGTCAGAAATCCAACATTTCTAAAGCCCAACAGAAGGCATGTATGGACATTGTTGATGCAAAACAACTATCTTTGGAAGGGGCACTTAGAGAAACATAGGACCCTAGTGGGGTTTCTAAAGGATAACTATATCTTTCAATTGCAAGGGCTGAGCTAGTGCTCAGAAAAAACTGGCCCTTAGCTGACTTATCCAATATATCAATCCATATCTAATGATGCTACAAGAAACATTAGGGAGTAGAGAAACCATTTCATTAGTACTTAACGAAATTTTCCTAGGGTGGTTCTTCCAGACCTGTGATGTTCGGGGTAGATCATATGGCCTTTCAAGTGGATTTAAGAGTAGTAAATTTAAGATTTTAGAATTTTTGGGCTCAAAGATGTTTTCAGGGGTTAATTTTTCTCATTTGACCCAATTCCAGAGCTACTTTCATTAATGTTTATGGTCCCTTCCATGACCGGGTCCCTTTCTAGAATTCTTTATTGGAAAAATATTTTATGAAGTTGGATACTATAGTGGTTTGAGGAGACTTTAATTTTTCCCTAGGAATAGTGGAAGTATCGGGTCCTCAAGCCCATACTGACTTGTTGACAAATTATTTTACTAGTAAACTGATGGAAATCAAATTGATAGATGTTAACTTAATAAAATACAAGCCAACCTAGAAAAATAGATGAGTTGGAAATGCCAGGGTGGCCTAAAGATAAGATATATTTGTTCTAGAAAATGAAATAGCAAATATAATTTCATTGTTTCGTAAATTGGTTAGGTTTGGTGGCAACTCTGACCATCACCCAATTTTTCTTGAATTGAAGGGAACTAGTGGAAAACCTGGTAGTGCCTTCAAGTTCAATCCATCCTAGCTGCATGAGGAGAGTTATGCTCAAATTGTTAAGGAAACTTGGAGGCCCTTCAACCTAGATTTGGACTCTTCTATTGCTCATTAGTTCATGGATAACATCAAGATGATTAAACAAGCCACGATTTAATGGGCGATGCAGAATAATATTAAGGAGGAAGAAGAACTTAAGGATATTAAGGAGGAGCTAGAGAAGCTGGAAGAGGCATATGAAGATGGTTACGTGACAGAGGAAGCCAAATAAAGGATTATGAAGTTGCAAGAAAAAAAAAATATCTTATGTGATAAAGAGGAAAAATGGAGACTAAAGAGCAGAGCAATTTGGTTATCAAGCGGGGATTAAAACTCCAAGTTTTTCCAAAATTATGCAAGGGGCTTAAAAAACATAAACACAATCAAGGAGATGTAGAGAGATGATGGAAGGAAAGAAATTTTTTTTTAGGAATTAGTAATTATGGGGAAGAAGTACTTTAAAATATATACAAAATTTTAGATGAAGTAACAATTGCAGAAGTTATCCAAGTTTCTCAATTATTCCTAAAATTTCCAGAGGAGAAGGATAGTAATTCTTTGATGCCCCTAGTCACCAAAGCTGAAGTGGAAGAAATCACTAAAGCAATGTAAAAGGATAAGATTCTAGGCTTAGATGCCTGGACATTGGAATTTTCCCAACATTTCTTCGAGCTTGTAGATGATGACCTTCTATGAGTGGTAGAAGATTCAAGATGGTAGGTCCACGATCCTTTCATTACAACCTTCTTAGACTTAAGTCCAAAGGTGGGCGAACCCTAGTCTTTTGAGGATTTCATTCCAATATCTCTATGTAATTGCATCTACTAGATTATAGCCAAAGTCATTGTTGTCTGTCTCAAGCCCATTTTGTCTAGAATTATATCAAGTGAGAAATTTGGATTCTTGTATGGATGCCAAATTCATCAAGCCATTGGGGTAGATCAAGAAGTTACTCATAGCCTTCAGAGGAAAAACACGAAAGGAATAATTGCAAAAATATATATTTCCAAGGCATATGATAGAATTAGATGGATTTATCTATAAATTATCCTTACCCATTTGGGCTTTCAAATTACTTTTATCAATTATGTTATGGGCTACATAACTAATGTATCATTTGGAGTTTCAATAAATGTGGATTCTTCTCCTTTCCTCCACTCTCAAAGAGGCTTGAAACAAGGATGCCCTCTACCACCTGTCTTGTTCTTGTTAGCAGTAGAAGGATTAAGCAGGAAAATTTTGGAACAAAGGGGAGAGGTGAAATTCATGAGATTACGGTAGTAAAAAAATTATTAATAACACATTTACATTTTGTGGATGAAATCCACCTCTTTAGTAATGAGGCTAGACATGATCTTGAATGATAGAAAGAATCACTCAACCTTTTTCTAAAAGCAACATGTATGATTTCTAATGTGCAAAAAAATTCTTTGGCCTTTGAAGGACTATCTCAGGTGGAAATTATTAGGGCCAAATACTCTCTGCCTTTTGAAGAAAAGACTATGAAGGAAAGCTTCAAATATTTGGGATTTCGCTTAAAGCCTGGTTATTATAAAAAGGAAGACTCGAAATGGCTACTGGAAAAGATTGAGAAGCATATCAAACACTTGATCTTTAAATGGCTTTTGAGAGTGGGAAGGCTAGTTCTAATTAAATTGGTTCTAGTGACAATCCATGTGTATTGGATTGCACTCACATGGATTCCAAAGGGTATTATACATACTATCAGTAAACTATGTTGGGGATTCTTATGGGAGGTATAAAGAAGGAGGATGTAATGCCATGGGTTGGTTGGGAGAAGATCTCTCTACCCAAATCATGGAGAGGGTGGGGGATAAAAGACCTACCAACCTTTGCAAGTTTGTTGTTAGCCAAAATAGGATGGCGACTACTCTCTATAGAAAATCTTTGGATGATTATGGTAACTCAGAAGTATATCATCCCTCTTTCCTTGGATGAATCGGTGCAGAAGTCAGAAAAAATTGTAACACCCTCTAAGGTAAATGTGCATATAAACAACATAATAGGAACATAAATACAATAAACATATCAACCATCAAAATCCATATATATATATATCATTACATTTCACATGAAAATCAAGGGAATGAATTTTTCATTAATAAATGCAATGAACCAACCGGTGATGGGACTACCACGTTCCACTCGACCATAGATTGGCTAAGCCAAGTCTCTCTTCAGCTAGTCACCCTCATGCCATATTCCAACCATGAATGTGGGACTCATAGAACACATCAAAAAACACCAATCAATGTAGATGCCACCGGTGTTCTCCGCCCACACCGTGAGGAATTTGAGTGCCTCCTAGTCTCTCAGGCTTTACTGTGCATCCGTAGTCTGATCCAGGAATCACTAGGCCCTACACCAAGACATACTCTCCAGGATTTACCATGCATTCCATCCCAGAATCACTAGGCCCAACAGAGAGAAAATCCACCTCTTGGCTTTATTGTATATACCGCCATTCACTGGTAAGGATTCCTAGGCCCACAGAGGCACATAATATGGCTTTATCACAACCCACAGTCTTGTTTAGGGGTCACTAGGCCAGTGGCTTCGTGCATCCTCAGTCTGGTTTAGGGGCCACTACCACCATGTGTTTTTTTCAATTCAAAGATCCACGCCACTTAGCTTCGAATCCGACCATCCCCCATAAAACGCATGAGAGAACCCATCTCATCAAAGCTATTAGGAAATGTCAAGGCTAGGCTGAAAATACTATCACACTTGGAAAAACCCATGCCATGGTAGAAAATAAACACATGCAATCCTGCCTTTCCCTGCTTGATCTTTGATTCCTCTTGCCTTCTTTTCCTTTCTTGCTCCAATGCCAAAGTGCTCCAAGAAAAATCTAAGTGACCAAGAGTATGAGAGAGAGAGATAATAATGAGAGAGCTCCAAAACTAAACTGACCAAGTCTTGCCCACTGATCCTCATAAGCCTTTTTATTAATGAGCCCTCTATTTTCTTCATTTTCCATTATTTTCCTTCAATTTCCTCCTCACATGAAAAATGTGACCTTTCACCTTCCTTTTCTCCTAATTTCCATTATTTTCATAAATAAATGTGCCAAAATACCTTTTTGCCTCTTTAATACCTTATCCATTGCCTTTGCCAATTTCCTGAGCCATCAACAACCAAATGAACACCCCCTAGGATGTCTTGCCCAACATTCAGCTTGGAATACATGTCCCAGTCATCTGTGCTTATTGTTTTTAACATTTATTACATGGAATTTTCGCCAGGGCTATTACAGAACCCTCCCCCTTGGGGGACACCATCCTCAGTGTTCAATGACACCTATAACTAACATGACTACTGAAAACAAAACATACTGCCCATGGAGCTTTATAACATAGCTCGTTACAATATTTACAACGAAAGATCTACTCAAAATCAAAACGTCATTACAACATGAAAACATACCACATAGTGGAGATTTATAACATAGCTAATTACGGTATTTAGAATAACCACATATACACACATTTACATATGCACATTTTCTCAACTAATAAATAAAATAATACGATGCCTGCATTCACAACAAGGGAATCCAGAGGCTCACACCTGCACCCTCAAAGTAATACTAGGATCCACCTCCTTCCTAGGAAGTCCATAATCCACTGCAAAGTCAAATCTGCATCCAATGTCCAGCGCTATAATCTCGTGCCGTCTGTCCTCTCAATGAATAGTTACCGACTCATTGTCCCAGGGCACACTCCCAATGTGTGTTTGATTCCATCTAGAAATGCTAATGGCAAAAAAAAATCCATCCGTGACCTTCCCTTCTCTGCTACATAGTCCCTTGAGAATCTGGTCACCCCTTCTGTGTAGTTTCTCACCTTCCAAGTTCTGCTGGCACCCCCATCCTGGGTAGTCCATTGCTTGGCAAGGCTTCCTCACATCGGAAGATTCAAACACCAAGGAATATACCTGCTTGAACACATACCAGTGTTCCATAATGGCCATGCTCCTGAAGTGCTTTACTAGCATACTGCTGCATGTTTCAATTCCTTTGTCGCTGCTGCTAATTCTTGTAGTCGATTTCAATCACCCAACTAGGCATGTTCATGCATTCTTGTACCAAGCACATAACTTCCATTAGATTTGAAATAAATTGAAATAAATTCACATCACACCTCATTGGTAGCTCATCAATAAGGTATATTTGCAATCTTGTTCGCTTCTTGTCACAACAAATCAAACTAGCATATTTGACCAACTCAACATGTATAAAAATATCACATCAGCTTAGCTCAAAACATTACCATCAAAATTGTAAATGACAATTAACCATCATAAATCAAAATCATAGATCACATGTAATCATCATAAACCAGAATCATAGATCACATATAATCATCCTATACCATAGTCATAAATCACATACATAATAAAATTGAAATAAAATGATGATACTTATCCTTTCCTTAATCCTTAGCTTCTACCTTTGTCTTTGTTCCATACGCACTTTGGATCAGTTGCTACACTCAAAAAACACCCAATGCCTTCTCCTCAACTATGTGCATAGACACACGATGTGCATCAAACACATACACCCACACAACATACCATACCTTGTAATACATGCATCTACACCTGACATACAACACATACAACTACACCTAGTATATACAATACAATGCATCCATCTATACCTGAAGTGCAATACCACCCAATACATGTACCTACATAGAGTACAACACAATGAATACACATGATGCAATGCCACGACTACAGGATGCACATACATAATACCACATGCCCATAACACAACATGGATGACATGCACACAATACCACATGTACATTAGTACCATATGTACAACATGTACACAATACCATTTGTACACTGCACCAGCTGCACAACATCACATGTACACAGTGCCACCTGTACAATGTGTACACAATGCCACATGTACACTACACCATTGTACAATGTGTACACAATACCACATGTACATAATACCACATACACGTTTTTTATGAGACACCATATGTACATAGCATCACATGCAAGACATGTACACAACACCACATGCTCATAGCACCTTTTTTACAACATGTACACGGCACCACATGCTCACAACACCACTTGTACAATAATCCACAAAAAACCATATGTACAACATGCATGCAACACCATGTGTACATAGCACTGCATATCCAACATGTACATAGTATCATCCGTACACATCACTGCATATCCAACATGCATAGAGCACCATATGCACACACGCCGCATATACATCATGAAGATAGTACAATATGTATACAACACCACATATGAAATATTCACACAACCCTATTCATACCATCATGTATATAACATTGCATGAATAACATGTACACATGCTATGTATACACAACACCACAAATGCACACATCATAGATGCAACATGTACAACATATACAACGTATGCGCAACAATAGTACAACACATCCGAAACCACACTGTCCTTACCAAGAAACCTTGCTTCCAATATCTCATCTATGCTTATCCTAGCATGTTGCAAACCACACTCCTTTCACTCTGTTGGTGTTTCCTTCAATGTTACCTATCATAACATAAACATAGGCATAATACAAGTATACAATATCAATTCATATCCACATGACGCTGACCTCATATATTTTTTGTGACTACTCTTTCTAATTGATTTGTTGTAGACCAGGAAAATCTTCATGTCATTCTCTTGCATAAGCAATCATTCCTTCACAAGACTGACAACCCTGTCAGAAAGTAACATAGATATATGGATACATATGTACATATATAAATGTTAGCATAAAAAATCATGATCCTGTCAGACAATGACATACATACATTCATGTATACATATATAAACATCAACATAATCATGATCATAACATAATTACAAGATAACATAAGGGCTAGGTTAAGAGAACTTCCTTTATTTATGTACAAGCATTGAGAACAATAGTTCCCAACATAGCCAAAGCATATGACACCTTTGATCCATTTACTTTATCTTTTCTGGTTACATTTCTTGTGTCTGCACTGCTACTGTCCATTTACCACAATGGACCCAACCAATCCAACCAACTGTAATAGTCTTACCTTTCGCCGTGCTTACTCATCTGGGTCTTATATCATTGGTTGGGTTCCACACATCTTTCCCAATTTCCATCAATTTTCCTCTTTCCTAACCAATTCCCAAGACTCAAAACAATAAAAAGAAGACAAGAAAAAACTAAGAAGAAGACCACGAAAGCCCATAAAAATATGACACTACAACAAAGTGGCAAGGCCTTGCACCGGACATAAACAAAACTGCAAATCAAGCTCAACAATTCATAAAATACCAAAAGCACAAGACTAACAACAAACACCATGACTCAATTCCCATGGTTCCTAGTGCATCCAAGGGAAAGCTCAACCTGAGCCTTCTTCACGATTCATGGCAATCTCTCTTGCCATGCAACTCCCTGCATCATGCTCACACATGTCAACCACATGTTCCAAGTATCGAGACAATCATATTTATCAATTTGAATTCAAATTTTACAAACAATCATGTCATATTCCATAGTCATTAGACATAATGCTACAACTATCAACTACATTCAAGTACATATCAATTGTCTCAACACATACATGTTAGTACAATCATCTTAAAACAAAATCATTTCAACACATAATCCTATTAAGCAATTCATCAATCATTCAACCACTTGCAAACATACCATGTTAAATAAATCAACTAGGCACCAAACACTCAAACAGCAAATAGAAGTCATAATCAAACAACCAAGCATCAAATATACGACATAAGAAAACTCATACCTTAGTTTACCTCAGGCCAGGCTATCTTTTCTACATAATCAATCTAGTTAGAGAGATATAACTTTACAACACGTGAACATAAATAATGATATCCATAACAGTAACTAACTAACATGTTCATATTACAAGCTCATATGCATTTGTCATTCATGCATAATAATCACATATGTATGATCAGTCTAGATTAGTATGACACCATATCAAAAATATGTTAGCTCATACCTGAGTATCGCAACCATAACCATCTGCATAAGTCAAACCAGGTTAACGCAATACATATAACGTCAATATCTTTAAGGAAGTGAACATAACCATCACTCATATGGTAAATCCAAATTATAACATCAATATCTCAATAAAATGACTCTAATCATCAAGTTAATAGCATATAACAACAATAATCTCTATATCGTGCTCATCAACAACATAAAATTGAATCACCAAGTTGACTGTCAGATAACAATCAAAAAGTTAACCTAAAGCATACTCATCAACAACATATAGCATAGTCATCGGGTTATCTAATATAAAAAAACAATAGCAATGCATACAACTACATGTTACTATCATTCTTGATTATCTCACACATGTGCATATAACTACACTAATCAACCAACAACTATCATGAATGTAACCATAACATCAAAAGACATGTACATAAACCTAATGCATATAAAAATCCTTAACTTACATACCTGCATGCCGAACATACAATACATGTATGACGATCTACTCTTACCCCTAAGTCCAATGTTGCAACTTCATTATAATAATCTACATCTCCTACTCTATCTCAACCAACACATTAGCATCATAACATCCAATAGCACCATGATGACTTAAATTGCATACAATGACTTCACAAGGCATGTTTTACCTACTATACATGCATAATCATAACAAAGACCATACATGCATAACAATTGTATATATGCATATAACAAATGAGTACCAAACCATATGCACATCATTCTAGCTAGAGTCTAGTCATCAATGCATGACCATATCAACTACACAAAACATGATCTTATGCGTGACAACAACCATTACTCCATTGTACACATCGCCACATGCAACCATCAATATGCATAAGCAATGCCAAACCAACTACCAATACGCATAACCGCATGTAGTCGAACATAATCGATCAGTTCTTGTAATCAACCTACAAGACTGATGCATGTAATCAAATATTCAAAAATGTAACCTAACATACAAGGATGTTAGTAGGTATCATGAAATCAACATTTAAGCAACATATAATTCATACACAGTAAGTCACATGTTCCAAAAATCAAGACATCATGTCTATTAATTTGAAATCAACATTCACCAATACTAACAAGCTATAAGCATACGCCCTTACTATCCATGGTCCACACTAAGGTAGAATGTGGAAGCTACTATAATGGTCCGATCTCCAATGTCCAATTATGGAAATGGGATCTCCAAAGCTCTATTAAATTTAACCACACTTGAAAATAAATTGATTTTTATTTGTCATACATTTGTATGAGACTAAGTCAAAAATATTGCACTTATTCCACTTGTAACATCATAACTAAAACCATCCCACTTTTCCATTTCCTTACATGCAACTTTTCAAATTCCTTGCAAGCAACCTTTGAAATTCCCTACATGCAACTCTTCAAATTATTTGCATGCAAATAGGAATAGATCAGCTACATCCATATTATCATACTACAATACTATCCCATCCAAGAAAAAATAATATTTTCTTCAAACAATTACCATAGTTTTACATTTTCCACAAACAACTACTATACTATTACATTTGCATGTAAGCATTTATTCAAACACTTTACATGCAAACTAATATAGAAAACTATTTGCATACAACTAAGAATATATCAACTACAGAAATACTATCACACATCAATACTATCCACAACCACAAACAACATACTCATTGGGGCATTTTATCAAACAGTTTGTATGTAATTAATCATTGAACCATTTAAGCATTTCATCAAACACTTTGCATGCAAACTAATATAGTGAATGATTCAATGCATAAATCCTAAACTGTAGTAGTACAAGTTATGGAAATTAAACCATATGATCAGTGGTATTATCCCTCACTATGGTTCAAGTTTCAATTTCTGAGATTTCATAGATGAAAAGTTATAACAAAAATACCAATGCAATCTTATTTGATGCAGAATTCTAGGAGTATCAAGAAAGCTCGACTTCCATTGGTCATATCTCATAAAATATAGCGAATAAATATCTGAAATTTTTATCACAATATAAGTGGGACTTCCTCTCAGTGTGGAAATTTTTTAAGCTCCTGAGAGTGCACAGAATAAAAGTTATAACAACAATGTCAGCGTGACCTATTTGAGACCTCATTTTAGGAGCATTCAAAAGGCTCGATTCCCACTGCTCATATCTCCTAAAATATTGTGACCCAATATCTGAAATTTCTACCACATGATAATTGGTATTTCCCCTTAATGTGGACAATTGTTTAGCTTTTGAAAGCCTACAGAAGAAAAGTTATTGTAGAAATGCCAATGTGACCTGTTTAAAGGTGCATTTAGGAAGGTCATCTTCCTTAGATCATAATTCCTAAAGTATTGTGAACAAATATCTGAATTTTTTACCACATTATCAGTAGGATTTACCTTCAATATGGACAAATTTTCGACTTCTAATATTCCATAGAAGAAAATTTATAACAGATATGATAGAAAGGTCTAAAATTTAACCTTTGTTCTTCATTTTACCTATGACAGAGCCTATCCAATCCAAGTGTTTGAACCATGCTCTGATACCACTTGTAACGCCCTTCGAGATAAATGTGCATATAAACAGCATAATAGGAACATAAATACAATAAAAATATTAGCAATAAAAATCCATATATATATTAGTACATTTTCACATGAAAATCAAGGGAATGAATTTTCATTAATAAATTCAATGAACCAATCGGTGATGGGACTACCATGTTCCACCCAACCATATATTGTCTAAGCCAAGTTTCTCTTCAGCCAATCACCCTCGTTCCATATTCTAAGCATGAATGTGGGACTCATAGAAGACATCAAAAAACACGAAACAATGTGGATGCCGCCAGAGTTCTCCGCCTATACCATGGGGAATTTGAATGCATCCTAGTCTCTCAGGCTTTATCGTGCATCCGCAGTCTGATCCAGGGATCATTAGGCCCTACACCGAGACATCTCTAGGCTTTATCGTGCATTCCATCCTGGAATCACTAGGCCCAACGGAGAGAAAATCCACCTCTTGGCTTTACTTTATATCCCACCATTCACCGACAAGGATTGTTTATCCCATTGAGGCACATAATCTGACTTTACCGCAACCCACATTCTAGTTCAGGGGTCACTAGGCTAGTGGATCCATGCATCCTCAGTCTGGTTCAGGGACCACTACCACCATGTGTTTGTCAATTCAGAGATCCACCCCACTCAGCTTTGAATCCAATCCAGCCATCCCCCACAAAATGCATGAGAGAACCCATCTCATCAAAGCTATTAGGAAATGGCAAGGCTAGGATGAAAATATTATCACACCTGGCAAACCCACGCCATGGTAGAAAATAAACACATAAAATCCCACGAATTTCAAATCTAGCAAGGAAAATACACATGCAAGTTGATACCTGCAATGAAACCTATTGTGGCTACTTGATCCTGCCTTTCCCTACTTTATCTTTGCTTCCTCTTGCCTTCTATGCCTTTCTTGCTCCAATGCCAAAGTGCTCCAAGAAAACTCTAAGTGACCAAGAGTATGAGAGAGAGAGAGAGAGAGAATAATGAGAGAGCCCCAAAGCTAAACTGACCAAGTCTTTCCCACTGATCCTCATAAGCCTTTTTATTAATGAGGCCTCTATTTTCTTCAGTTTCCATTATTTTCCTTCAATTTCCTCCTCACATGAAAAATGTGACCTTTCACCTTCCTTTTCTTCTAATTTCCATTATTTTCGTAAATAAATGTGCCAAAATACCTTTTTGCCTCTTTACTGCCTTAACCATTGCCTTTGCCAATTTCCTTAGCCATAAACAACCAAATGAACACCCCCTAGGATGTGTTGCCCAACATTCATCTTGGAATACATGTCCCAGTCATCTGTGGTTATTGTTTTTAGCATTTATTACATGGAGTTTTCACCAAGGATTTCGAGAGTGGGAAGGCTAGTTCTCTATTAAACCAGTTCTAGTGGCAATCCACGTGTACTGGATTGTATTCACATGGATTCCGAAGGGTATCATACATACTATCAGTAAACTATGTTGGAGATTCTTATGAGAGGTATAAATGAGGAGGATGTAATACCATGGGTTAGTTAAGAGAAGATCTCTCTACCCAAATCATGGGGAGGGTGGGGGATAAAAGACCTACCAACCTTTGCAAGTTTGTTGTTAGCCAAAACAGGATGGTGACTACTCTCTATAGAAAATCTTTGGATGATTACGGTAACTCAAAAGTATATCATCCCTCTTTCCTTGGATGAATGGGTGTAGAAGTCATAAAAAATAGCACTAAACTCCTTAGCCATTTGGAAAGCTACAGTTTAATCTTTTGGAGTTGTTAGAGTGGGTTCCAATGGGAGTTGATGATGTCCCTAAACGAACAAGAAATTACAGTTATTAATGAGGTGGTGGATGAAGAATGAACTTATTTTTGGCATCACGGTTGGAAATATGTTGAACAAATTCACTTAAATTGATATTTTGCAGTGCTATGGCAGAAATACATATCACGACTCCAAAGGTCACAAATATGAATTAAGGAATTTGATGACCCCCTTAGATGGATTTATTCCCCTTTAAGTAATTACTCTCCAAAATTCAAATATAGTTATCAAATTGATTCCAGGATGAAAAAATCAACAAATGTGACAATGGAAACCTATATGGGATTAGAGTGTCTAACAAAGGCTAGACTCATTCTCTGGTGTTTACTCATAAATAAAGTTTTGACCTGGGGAAATCTTCAAAAGAGATAGAAACAAGGTCCTATATGGTGTGTTTTATACAAAAATGATGCAGAATTTGTTAAACATTTGTTTCTAGGGTGCCCTTTCACAATCAATGTTCAAGAGATTACCAATAGATTTATGGGATGAAATTTACAATGGAGAGGGAAAAGTTTTAGGGAAGCATGGAAAATTTGGTTGGATATGTCAGGAGATGAAAAGCTCAGGAACATTCCCCCTTACTTTGCTGGGGAATTTGTCTCATGAAAAATAAAGGAATTTTTAAAGACCAAGCCTCAGCCCGAGCTCTCATCGCTTCGAAAATTGCTATAATATTCTCCCTTCTCCCCACTAATCAATGAAACCAAACATCCCAAGTCATAATGGAGAAGGAGATAAACCCCCATATTCCTTTCTAATACTTTTATGGGGCATCATATCAAAATAACAGGTGCGGAGGAGGTTTGTTAATCTACCTCTCACATCAACAATGTTTGAAATAGAAAATAGGCCTGGGTAGCGGCACCAACAATTATACAAAACTCTTATCCTTAAAAATATTGATATGCTAGGAATCAGATCACTTAAATTTTTTTGGGAATCCCTCTACATCATCAATTGGTTCAATGTTGTTCAAAGATGCCAAACAAACGTTACCATGTTTTATTGACTATTTTAGAGGAGATTCAATTCTCAAAATAATTTTTTAACTATATTTCATGTTGCCATATTTATAGGGAACGAGACACTGAGGCTAACCTCCTATCTAAGGAGGGAATTGGATAGGATATGGGCATTTGGAAGGTCAGGGACTAGATAGAGGGAAAATTTCAGGAATATCTTCGTCAACCTTTTATTTCCTTATGAAACTTTATCGAAGCTTGAAATGTTTTCATCTTGTCTTCTAGATACTATGATAATGTTCCCAGTGAGAATAACTATGTTTATCTTTTGTTTCCCTTTATAGCTATTTGATTACAAACTATTATACTGGTTAACTATATATGGTACCATATCAGTTTGTGTTTTCCCATATATAAGGCAAATGGCTATAATTGTTTTGTTTACAAATTTGAGGGTTGTTTTCTCACTGTGGAGAGGCGCGATATTGATTTTTTGATGATGGAAAAAACTATATAGATTATCAGTATCAAAAATGCTTCGACATGTGCATATGTAACTTTTTATTTTCTTAATAAAAATATTCATTTTTCGTCCGAAAAGAAATGTACAACCAAGTGAGAATATTTAACTTATAGAGCTAATAATGTTGTTGATTCTTTTTAGTTTCATTTTCTTGTTTTTAACATATATATAATATTGGAGATTATTTGCGATTGTTTTAATATAAGAAGATAAATTCATGATATATTTAGTTTAGATGTGAGGAAATATATTAACAACCCACAACCTAGATGGATCTAGTACGAGTGAAAGTCTCCCCCATACGGACCACCATTGGATAATTTCTTCGAACAAACTCTTTTTCCTAAACAAGTGATTATAACTATGAGAAATTGTACTCGTCATGAGAGTGTGAGGGGCTTGAGACCTCACCTTTCCTACCAAGTAAATAATCTTCACCAAAAAATATGTATTCCAAATTGCCAAAATTTCAATTTCAAATTCTTCCCTCTTTGCCCATTCCGCAAAAATAAATTGTTAAAAGAGATGAATTGTTTGATAACCAACCAATCATAGTTATGAAGGCATGGAGAAGGTGGATAGGATAGCTAAAAATTTCAAACAATGTTACAATTAGTGCACATCTCAATTTTCTGAATTTACCCATGAATTCCTTGGACACAAGCTAGAAAATGGTGTCTTATTTTAACCTCATTAAAATTAATAATTTATTAGCCGAAAAATGAAGAGGCGTGAAAATGGTTAATTTAAATAGAGAAGACACACAACAATTTGAATATTAATATTGATGAAGGCACACATACTCTAGTTCCATGACCTTTGAGGATAAAACACATATTCTTAACCATTTTGCTATTTTTCCAATTCCATAATATAATGTAATTATTTTAAAGATTTATATAACCTAAATATATTAATGTATATTTACATTATAATTAAAATGTTATAGGATTTTTTTCATGATGGATTTCTCTAGTAAAAAGGACTTGCTAAATAATAATTACTACAATTGTCATAAAAAATAGCTTAGACCCATCTAACTCTAGATCTATCATGCCTCGAGAGGGATCAAATCCCTCGAGGTACAAACCTTCTTTTTGGAGTGTGTAACTTGAGGAAAGGTTTGCACCTCAAGGGATTTGATCTATTCAATGCATGATAAATCTGGAGTTACATGTATCTAGGTTGGTTCCATTTGAGTGCAACAATGTCACATTTTTGGATTATCATTATTATGTATATGTTTGAGATAAAGTTCATACTTTGAAATTTAGATTATGCTTTCTTTGCTTGACATGGATATATCATGCTCTTCCCTAATTTAGTCTATGTTGCTTTCCTTAAATGGTTTGTACGTTTGTGTTTGGATTCTTTGAGTGGTTTGCGTGTTTATCTGTTTGGATTTGGATGGTAATGTTTGTGAATTTTACTGTCTTGAGGAAATGTTGACACCATGAGATATTTGATCCCTTTTGACACATGATAGATCTTGTGTTACATGGATCTAGGTTATTTTTAATTATGCGAGGTCACATAAAATTTGTTGAACATACAATTATTGTTACCATTTTAAATATGCTAAATATATCTGAGATTAATCTGGTCATTTTAATTTTAACTTGATTAGGTCCCTCAGTTTGTTGAGATGATAAATATTGTTAATAACTTTAATGATGGAAAGTGATGAAATATAAATTTTAAATGCGAAGTGATCAATCTCAAACTATTCTCTTCTACTATCTTATTGTCACCCATGTTAGTTTTTCCATTTTTTCATATCGAGTATATGAAAATGGTAATTGAAATCGTAAACCATTAAAATATTTAACTCGAACTTTGTAGTAAACATCATAACTCCCAACCTATTGTAGTAAAAATAATTAAATTGTATTTATATATTTTTTAAAGTATAATAATTTGAAAAAATATTTAGTTTTAGAAATACGAATAGAATAAATTTAAACAATAAATTGAAATAAATTTCTTAATTAATTAAGAAATATATAAAATAAATAAATAAATATATATATATATATATATATAATATAATTATAATTATAATAAGTAGGCTTATATAAATATTTGGATATGACAAATTGCATATAGTAAATTAGATAATAGTTAGGCTTGTATTTGGGTAATGTTAGATATTATTATTACAATAACAATAATAATTAGAGTTTCAGGACTCCATTATTCACTTCAAATAATTCATAAAGAGGCTTCAAAAAATAATAATTTAGATGGGAAGTCCATTTTCATTAATTTTTTTTTTAAGACCACCCATTTTTCTTTGGATTTTAATTTTCCATTTTGTTCTCTAATTCTTTTCTACACCCTTCAATTACAACTACCCCATGAATAAGCTGACATGTTGTTTGTATATGTGTTCTAAATGTTCCCAAGTAAATAGCCATTTCAATGGTTTGATGTACGTAACCATACAATATAGTATTAAAATATGGTTATAGCAATATTAATATTATAATATACGTACGTAAGGAATGGTTATATATATTGTTCACTAATAATAATTTTATGTACGCACATAAGGAATTAGACTATATCGAAGTGTTATATGGTGGAGTCATTTGGAAATATTTAGGTGATGAGAATACCATCTATAATATCTTGAAGTCATCCAGGGATATATTTATGAGACGAAAAAAATTTACACCGCAATTGTAAAATGAATTCCCTAATCTAGGGTTTATGTGGTTCAACATTTTTTCATGATATTGAAACTGGTTTGCTAAGTTAGTTTATCGAATGCTCGATAGGAGCCTGATATTACTTTGACGACAATGCATTGAATTGATCGTCCGGACAACTCCATGGTTTCTCTGATATTTATGTGACTGGAGTAATTTTTTTAATAAAACTTAAACCTGGAAATCAATATTAATTGAAAAAAAATGATTTGTTGAATAGATTAAATATTTATCTACACTCAACCCTTTTCTTGTGAAAATTAGACCCACAACTTCATGATACCAATCACTTAGTTAGCTAATCACTACTTTATTTCCATTCCGCTCACCATTAATATATCAACGAACCCGTAAAATTTGACTGGAGTAACTGGTTAAGAGCATAAGTTGATTGCCCTCTGCTGCCATGGGAAGATTTCATGCATAAATCAATCATGCAATCAATAACACACCTCGTTTTCCAAATTCCCATTTCTAAAATGGAATTCGCTTATTCCATTTATTGAAAGCAATATGTGCCAAAATAATCAGATTTGTAAATCGTTTATCTTGCAGTTTATTTTTTTTCATATCAGGTTGGACTGAATCGCGAAGGTTTTCTTATTTTTCTCATGCTAGGGTTTAGTTGGAATGCAGAATATGCTGATGCTCCAATTTTTTTTTCGTATAATAGGTTGGTTTGAATGGTTTATATGGATTAAAGTAAAAATTTCAGTAGATTTGAAGAGTATTAAAACCTAATCAACCTGAAAGCGCATAAGAGGCCAAATATGAAAATGATACATCGCAATTTAAAGTGGAGCACAATTGAAGCGAAGGAGAAGGTATACATAGATACTTGGTATGAATAGATGACGCTTTATACATGGTTCCAAAAGTTGGGAAAATGATTAGATATTCCTTGGGAAGGTGTACGGTAAATTCAAAGTAATAAATAAATAAATAATAATAACTTAAATGACCAAATACAATTTTGTGATGAAGTTCCTCAAATAGGGAGCATGTAATACCTAATAATAATAATAACAATAATATAAATAAAATAATAAATATTAAAGAAAATAAATAAATGATAAATAAATAATAATAAAGTAAGACAAGGTAACAATAGTAAAAAAATAAAATAATAAATAGTAAATTGAAGTTGTAAATAAATGTATATAAAAATAAATTATAAAAATAGTAACAATAAGTTAAGTTAATAAACAGTAAAAATGAATAAAATAAGCAATATATAAATTAAAAAAATTGTTGAGATAAGTAAAACATGATACAAAGAAATAAAAGTTGGCATATTGACCTGTGACTTTTGTGCATGCAGATCCCTTTCATATCCCCTTCTATTTTTGAAACAATTTTTTCTATTTAATGGTTGAAAAGGGAGATGAGAAGCATTATTTCTTTTCGAAAGTGAGTGCTTTGAGGCAAAGGATTCCCTGGCAATAGTAGTTGATTGAGGGCTCGGGGGTGACCAATTGTAGATGAATTTTGTGTAGCTGAGCCTACAGTTGGGTGGAGAGTTCCCTCCAAAACATTGTTATGGTCAGCAGGATCTGAGTGGTGTTACAACTCTGAAATCACTAATAAGGTATAACATCACTATGGGTAAGTCTTCTCTACTAATGGTTTCAAAATTATACGCTAATTAGTTGAATAGTTTGAGTGTTGATTATTAATTGAACAAGTTGATTTTATTAGTTGTATGTTTGAAATTTGAGGGCGTTACAAAATGTTAGCACATTAATACATATATGATGTAACACCCCTATGTTTTCTATGCTAATGTTCACTATTTTTAGACTAGATCACTATGGAAGCCATGCTAGACTTGTGAAACGATGTGATCAATTAAATTATTGTGATGGGAGGGGTTGAGCAGGGCAGTAACCCCAAAGGGAGAAAGAGAGAAGAACATAGTCGACTAAGGGGATGGGGTTGACCAAGGTGACAAAGAAAGGGAAGTAGGTCTTGGCTAGAAAGGACGTAATCCACTACACACACACCTCTAGCATGAGGTAGGCAAAGAAGCGAGAATTTGAGAGGCATGGTTTCATAGTATATTGCCTCTTCCAGAGCACGATCCATTCTTTGTGCTTGTGATAATCCAATGAGTTCCCCAGTGAAAAAACATTAGCCGTGCCATCTTCTGAAATTAAGACTTTCGATGTCATTTTGCATACAATAATAGTATTAATAAATAATGAGGTTGGAAATTACTCATGAAAGGAGCACTAGAGTTAGAAAATTTCTTGACATGTTGGAAATAACTGTTGGTGGTTAAATCCAAGATAAATCTTCCCTAAATAACTCCTAAAAATCCATAGGAGGAGATATTAGAAAAAAATGGATTTAATATGATGGGAAAGATATATCGTATTAATTCACTTAGTTGGAGAAAGTTACTAATTCAAGGTGAAATAAAGCGTTGTGGGAGAAAAAGACAAGATTTAAGGACAAAATGAAAGAATCTTTTTGGAAAAAAAAAGAAACAAAAAAAGGCCTAGACAAATGGGTTGGAATAATGAAAAGTGGGACAATGCTAAAATCTTTTGGGAATAAAATCTTATAAAATAAGCCACCCAAGGATAAATGAGGTTGTTGATTCTAGTGACAAGCAAATATTAGCTCGAGGGGGGGGAGGGGGGGGACTGGTGGAGTCAGTTCTTGGTTGAGTGGAACATGATCACTTCCCAAGTGATTTTCCAAGAAACAATTATGATTTGGATTATGGTTACATTCTTTAGTTATGATGAACTATGCAAGGGGTTGAGTTATTTACTTCTACACTTAATATTTCCACTACTTAATATTAACAATTTGACTTAGTGCACCCTTTATTTAAAAAAGGGGAGATACAAAAAACCCATTGGACTTGAAGAGGAGTTGATAAGCCCTCAAATGGAATGTACCTTGATACAATAATTTTTTAAAAGGAATTAAGAAGTATTTGGTGGTAGTATCAATGGAAAAGTGGATACCAATTTTTTTATTATTCTACATGCATGGTATACTAACCAGGTAGTCTATGACTCATAGAGTGTGAACATATATTTCACTTGCTTTATAAATTACAACATATTTTAGTAAAAAGAAAGGAGATAATCCAATCTATACAAATTATCCTAATCTCAAGTGATTATGAGAGTTTGAATCTAGAAGTAATGTACAAGAGAATAATAACTATCAAAACCTTATCAAATTTAGTGTAACCAAAGATATGGAGTCACTACAGGTCATATCTAAATGACGAGGCACAAAAAGAAATTTGAAGTCATGTGTATCACACAAAAAAGTGAAGTAGAAGAAAAATTAAATAATGATTTCTTTGTATACATATTGTAGTAGTTTTCAAATGTGGGACGAAAACATTTAGAAATGGCGAGGGCTATCAGTTTTATAGAGAACTGCACAAACCAGGGGCCAAATTATACAGAAACCAATTCAGAATCGGTAGCTCAGAAACGAAAGTAGAAAGCATAAAAATAGGCTTACACACTATTATGAATTCAAATAAAAGGAATACTTTTTCAATGAAAATTGAAATCCATTCACTGGCTAAATAATAACTATGTTTCTTGTTAAAAATAATAACATTACAGATATTACGGCGGAGGGGCACTCAAAGCATGACACATACAATGAAATAGGCACTAGAGATAACTAGAAAAACATAATGTCATGGAGTTATCGTGATAACATATTCCACCTCAAAAGAGTCTCACATTCCAAATTTCACAAAACCTTGAAGGTTTCTAGTTTCTAACATATTGAATAAAAAAATGTGAAAAAAATATGAGAGGCCACATGCCTCAATATAAAAGTCATACAAGGTTTAGCGGAAAATTGTTCGCTGAAATTTCATATAGATAGGGGGCTAAAGGCCACAATACTTAATTCCACACCAGTATTGTGATAATTCCCCTGAATACATTGCCCTCATAAGAAGGAGCTGGTAGAAATAACTCTGTATTGAAAACTACGAAGAGAACTGGAAACCAAATCTCATTGCGTTGTGACTTTAACAATAAGGATCCAAGGGAAAAAAATGATGGAAACTTACTTGTAGCAAGAATTAGAGGTTGGGAGCACGTCCTATGTCATTCAAAGTCATGCTAACAATACCTTCAAACATGCCTGCAACAATATTCATATAAAGTTGTGAGAGCGAGCACAATTTAGGCTAATATAAAACAATTAGATTTAGAAATTACTATAAAAGAATACAAGTATACTTATGACAAAGGCGATACCAAGCACCCTCCGTGTGCACATTTCAACATGAGCACTCTTGGCAATGTGAGAGGAGGAAAATTGGTAAACTATAAGAAAGAAAAAAACAAGAAGGAATGGAAACCATCACGGTTAGTGACATATTCTTAGACTGACAGAGAAAGCGTGGGATGGATTTCACTGAGTCTATGACAACCATTTTGAAAAGAAAAGTGAAACTCTGTCGGGAGAGTTTGGTACCGATCGGGGTAGAAGTCAAGAGTGAAACCCCAAAATTACAAGTGTCACTACCAATGTGAAGACCGCTCCGATAGAACCCTACCAATGTAAGTTTTAACCCCGTACATAAATTACTTACATACGAATTCTAAAACATAGAAAATAAACAATGCGAGAGCATAACACATAAAACACATATACACAGAGATTTTCCCCTGGATCCCAAAACCAGGACTACCAGCTTGATTTTTCATTATGTTCCTTTCAATGATACAATACATATTTATACATGCCGAAGAATCCAATACCATGGACCGAAAACCATCACGTCCAAAACCATGGACCGAAAACCATAGGTAGGTTTGCCCAACCTAATATAGGGTCCAAAAAAAAATTTCTCAGACCGCTACCCTGGACCCCGTAGAGGGGGGCTACTCACCCCCCTCAAACCCCTCAGATTGGGGGGGTTGCCGCCCCCCCCCGTGACCCCCCCTACTGCGCAATCAGTGCAACAAAGGGGGGGCACCGCCCTCACTCTAAACCCCCAGTTCACTACGTGGGCTAGTCGTGGAAAGAATATAACACAACCCAACATTCTCCCACTTGTTTTCTTTCCATAGGGGACCACAAGAGAGCTTAGTCATTTTTCCAGCCCTGAAATGCCCATTGTTTCTCTACACCAGGAGAACTTCTCTGAGCTCACAGATTTTGTCAATGCATATGCAATATTCTTCAATGTGTCCACCTTTACCAGCAACACCTTTTTGTATTCTATCATATCCCTCACAAAGTGATACTGAACATCAATGTGCTTTGTCTTTGAATGATAAGAAGGGTTCATTACCAAGAAAATTGCATTTTGGATGTCACAGTCTATCCTTATAGCTCCCTGTACTAACCCCATATTTGAACACAATCTCTGCAACAAAACTGCTTCCTTGCTTGCATGAGTGGTTGTCATGTATTCTAACTCTATAGTTGATAGTGCCACTACAGATTATTTCTTACTCATCCAACTGACTACACCTCCAAATAGGTTAAACACATACCCACTTGTAGATCTTCTCTGATCCAAATCTCCAGCCCAGTCTGCATCAACAAAGCCATGGATATCCAAAACTCTGTCCAATCCTGGTCTTCCTTGGTAGCACAAACCATAATAACTAGTGCCACACAAATATCTGAAAACCTGCTTCATTGCTTTCCAATGCTCCTTCCCTAGTTTTGACATAAACCTGCTCAATACTCCCACTGCATGTACGATGTTTGGTCTAATATAGATCATTGCCTACATCAAGCTACCGACTGCACTTGCATATGGAACATGGGGCATATCCTCTTCCTCTTCTTGTGTGTTGGGAGACTGTTCAGCAGATAACCTTACACCTACAGGAATAGGAACCTTCATTGGTTTACTATCCTGCATATTAAACCTCTGCAATATTGTCTCGACATACTTCCTTTGGTTTAACTAGAGCTTCCTCTTTTCCCAATCTCTTTTAATTTCCATGCCCAAAATATAGCTTGCAGCACCAAGATCTTTCATGTCAAATTTGGACGACAATTGGGTCTTCAAATCTTGGATAGTTTCTTTGTCATTTCCAACCAGCAACATATCATCCACATACAAGACAAGATAAATAACATGGTAACCAATTAATTTGAAATACACACAGTGATCTGCTTTGCTTTTAATGAACCCAAGTCCCCGTATAAATGTATCAAATTTCTGATACCACATCCCTGGTGACTATTTTAACCCATACAGAGACTTCTTTAACTTGCATACTAGTTCTTTTTTACCCTTCACCACAAAGCCTTTAGGTTGCTTCATATAGATTTCCTCTTCCAAATCCGCGTGAAGAAATGTTGTCTTCACATCCATCTATTCTACCTCAAAATCAAAAGCAACAACAACAGATAAAAGTAATCTAATAGAAGTTACCTTGGCAATAGGAGAAAAAATATCACCAAAATCAATTCTCGGCACTTGGGAATAACCTTTTGCTACCAACTGAGCTTTGTATTTCTCCACCTTTCCTTCTGCATTTGTCTTCTTCTTGAACACCCATTTTCTGCCAATGGGTTTCCTTCTAGCCAGCAACTCGACTAGATCCCAAGCCTCATTTTTGTGCAAAGATTCCATTTCATCAACTATGGCATCTTTCCAAAGTTTTCCGTCCTCTGAATCTACTTCTTCCTTCACAGTTCTGGGATCATCATCAATAATAGATAAAGCAAAATTTGAACAGAAATTAGATGGCCTATACCTTTCTGGCTTCCTTCTTTCTCGAACTGATCTTCTCACACCCACAGTTTGTGGCTCTTCATCTTCTGATTCCTCCTCTGCTGTAGTGTCTGATTATTCCTCCTTTAGCTCAAACTCTATCTTCTGAGGTTCCTTTGGTTGGAGTTCATGTTTAATAACATCTTTCACCTCTCTGAACACCACATCTCAGCTGTACACAACCTTCCTTGTTGCTGGGTTCCAAAGTTTATAACCCTTTAAACCATCCTTATACCCAATAAAGTTGCACTTTTCAGATTTACTATCCAACTTGGTTCGTTTCTCCTTTGGAACATGCACATATGCATCACATCCAAATACCCTCAGATGTGAAAGGGAGGGTTTCTTACCAGTCCATACCTCTTGTGGAGTTTTATCCTCCAACGCTGATGAAGGTGATCTGTTGACCAGGTAACATGCTGTCTCCACTGCCTCTGCCCAAAATTCTTATCCTAACCCGACACCACTGAGCATGCTTCTTGCCCTTTCCAGTAACATCTTATTCATTCTTTCTGCAACTCCATTTTGCTGAGGTGTATATGGAGTAGTCTTCTGCCATGCTATACCACACTTCTTACAGAATTCGTCAAATTACTTATTGCAAAACTCTCCACCGTTATCTATCCTCAACACCTTTATCTTCTTCTCTGTCTGGTTTTCCACTAGAGCCTTAAATTCTTTAAGCCTATCAAAGACTTTAGTACACAGACTTACCTAGTGATGGAAATTTCACAGGTCCAAACACATCACTATGCACAAGCTCTAATATCTGTTTTGCCCTCTGTTGAGGGCCCCGAAGTCGGGTCAACAACAAGGGGGATACCCACCCGGTCCGGAACTTGGTTGGCGGCTCCTTGCCCGTTTGGAGTAGCGGGTCCGACTGGGGATAATGGGCCCAGTTTCCCAATGTGAAGGGTGTGCGTGTGTGTGTAGAGTTTGATGATATTAATCTAAAAGGTTTCTCTGAACTAGTCTTAATTCTAACAGCTAAACTACTTCTATACTAATGTGATCTAATGAAGAGAAAACAATACATCTAATCTATGCTAACCCGGGGTGTTCTCTTTTGTTATGCGATCTAGAAAGATTTCTAACAACAGCTGGTAATAAAGATCATTCAACAGTTATCAGAATATAAATCGATAAAGATAAACCATTCTGCATAAGAAGTTAGGCAGAGTAGTTGTGAACAGCATATCGCATAATCAATTTTCCGTATGTCAAGCATAAATATATGACTCCACCGTACAGAAGTGCCAAATGGTAATACAGACATTCATACAGTAACATATAAAGAACTCAGCTGTATATCACTTTGAGGATACTAGCATAATTTAGTCAAGAGATAAAAGTACCATTTATGACTGATTTCACTAATAAACTTCAAGCAATAATGATTTACTTCTACTTGTTTCTAATATCTGCTAAGAGTACAGAAGTGCAACATCAGTAACAGACATTAAAATGCAAACATAAATAAATCTCGATCCATCCATTCATCAAAAACCTCCTCTGAGGGTGCAGAAGTGCATGTTCTGAGGATAAGTTTTTTGACAGATTTCCGGACCCTTCTCCAAATGCCATGAGAAGGGTTAAATACTACTAGCTAATTGATATTAATTACACGAATCTAGGGAATCGTCTTCAAATGACCGCCCTTTACTAAAAGCAAATTTATTTCTAAAACTTTAAATCTAATCTTTGACCGTTTCTGTATATTCTCTTTAGTGCTGTCAACTGCGCAACGCTTTCCTGGGAAGAGTCGGCTGACTGCCTTCTTCTTTTGCTCGGGAGATAAAAGTGGAAATGACAAGAGCTGACACCTCCTTCTGACAGACCAGAAGATATTTTCGAAAACCTTTCTCTAGCTGGGTGTATTCGCCGCGTGTACACTTAGCACAACCCAGGTTCTTCTCGAACTGATTTTGCTGTTGCTGTTTTCGTTTCCGGTCATGCGAATGACTGAGTGGGTTAGGAGTCGCGCTGTATGGACAATCCACTGTTTCAAGAATTGTTTCCACTCTTTGTTCCAGGCTTTTCTGGAGCGTCCTCCTTCTCTTGCGTTTCTCTTTTTGCTTTACCCAGTCTGAGCTTCAAGATCTTTTGTGAACACGCTGATTTTGTGCGCCTTTGACTCTGAGTCCTGGATAGTCTAATTTCATTAGTTCCGGTTGTCTGATAGTCTGGAATCCGCGGTCCTGCTGTATGCGGCATTCGTTTGCGGAGGCATCTTCTCTCTGCTATTTAATTGGCGCTTTCCCCTTTCTCTCAGATGTTTCCTGCATATAGATTTATATCAGTTGCGTGTCTTGCAGTCTACGCAAAGAAGGAGGGAAATGAAAAGATTGACGTAAAAAGCATTAAATTCTAATGAATGCGTAATCCTGACATGAATCATGACTTGACTCTTCGATAAATGCGATGCAATCATTTCTTGATACTCAAGCATGCGGTCATTAATTTCCTTTAAGGCGTGCGCTTGGTTTCTGGGTTTATCGTGTGATGAGTCTTTTCAGATCGCAGATCGCCGTTTAGTAATATCGCAGATTTTATTCAATGGTTCATGGTGCCATAGCGTGACGTTTGCGATGTGCGATGTCGCATATCGGCGATCGGCACTTCTTGGAGGTCCCCTTTTTAGAGCGCGTTTGAGGTGCATGCGACGCGATGAACTTTGCGTCGCATTTTCGCATTTTTACTTTTCGTGCTCTAAGTAATGCTTCGACCTTTCTTTGCGATGCGATTTAAGCCTTAGGGAGAAAAATACAAAAATTTAACAAAATACTTTTTTGGGATTTTTGTTCAGGGTCCCCCCTTTGCTTGACGTTATTACTAATATCAAGCAAAGAGGGGGGGTTGTTGGTGACCACAACAATGGCGATTCACTGTGAAGAACCAGTTATCTCTGCTTGTTCTATTGCATTTTCACTTCCAAAACAGAAAAATTTTCTTATGTCTAAATTTTGTTATGGACGGATAGAGTATTACCCCTTATCTTGTCAATGATGTTTCATCACAACTTTTTATTTCATTCCGATCGTTTGCTTCCTCTGGGTTATTTCTTGTATTCACACCTAGACATTACTCAGTTTTTTCAAAGACAAAATAAGGTCTTCTCTGCGTATTGGCTTTGTAAAGTATGCTCATTTGTCGTAGGTAGAGCCTCTGCTGCCCGCAAGCGTCCATAGCCTCGACAGGGTTACCATATTATCCAGCAATGATCCTTTTTCCTGCTTGAGGTTATCTACAACATTCCAGAGAAAAATCCTTTTGACACTTTTCTTTCTTCTTTTTTTGATTTTATTTTTTATATTCTCTAAAGAACAATGTCTTGGTTTGGTGGCCAAATTATGACACAGTCATTCACTTGATTTACACTTTTGCTGAACAAGCTGGCTCGTGATGAGACCCCTTGTCTTTTGATTGCAACAATCTTGAGTCGTTGCCCTGTTTTGATAGACAGTAGTGGCAAAGTCAGCAAGTTATAATATCTGTGATCATGATAAGCCGGCTCGTGATGAGACCTCTTATTCTTTGAGATATAGTGTTTTCTTGGATTGTTTCTCTGGATGCTGCGATTTTCCTTAACAGGGAGGAAGTCATTGTTTTTCCTTAAGAAAGCTCTGGACGACAATAATAGAGTTTAAGAACAGCAGTTTTGCAGAGAATATTTATTTTGCTATTGATGATACTTTTCATTGCGTTGGCATAAAACAATTTTTGCCAAAAGTTACTTTCATCCCAGATTTCTTTGTGAAGTTGAAACCAACATCATATTCAGGCTAAAGTTAACTCTATCTGTCAATAATAAAAATCAGATTTTTCGAAATTTTTTACTATTTATACAAGTGAAATCAAAATCTGATAGAGAAATGGTATATTCTTCATAAATACAATTCATGATCACTCACAACCAACCTTATTTATAAAAAAAAATAAAACTAAAATAAAACTAAAATTATCCTACAAAAATTAGAAGGATAACCTTCTATGGAAAATACATCTTGAGGATTTGTCCATTTACAGGCAGAGAATCTCTTCTGCCTGTCAAGTCCTGCAACACAAAAGTCGACGGGGCTATGACCTCTACAATCTGAAAAGGACCAAGCCATAGCTTCTAGAATTTCGTATGCTTGCCCTTTTCTTCATGTGCCTTATCCCACTTCAAAACTAAATCTCCCATCTGAAAGTTTTTTTCTGGTCATTATGTTCGAATCAAAAGAGGATTTTATCAGCGCTTGGTGGTGAGCATGGGTTTTCTTGGCCTGTTCTCATTGTTCTTCTAGCTTAATTATTTCCATTTGCCTTAGTTGTAGGGGAGAAGTGGATACTTCATCAATGTATTGTACTAAAGACAAGGATGGAATGACTAAGTGAGTAGGAAGGACTGCTTCTCTCCCATAAACTAAGTTAAAGGGAGAAGTGCCGATAGAGGCTTTCTTTGTAATTCTGTCTGCCCATAGGGCGTTTACTAGCGCTTTATGCCAATTCTTTTGGCTTTGGTCGACTGTCTTTTTGATAATCCTGATTAGGTTCTTGTTCGTCGATTCAGCCAACCCATTACCTTGTGGATAGTAGTTGGCAGAATACTTCAGTTTGAACCCTCTTTTGAGCGCGAACTCAGTCATGGTGTTTCCAGAAAAATATGAAGCATTATCGAATATTAAGGCCGTTGGCAATCCAAACCTAGTAATGATAAACTGATCTATGAATTCAATAATATTTTCAGAATTAGCTGTCTTGAGAGGAACTGCCTCTACCCATTTAGTAAAATAGTCAGTTGCCGTGAGGATATACCTATGCTGTTTAGAGGAGTGAGGAACGATCTCACCTATTATGTCCAGGCCCCATTGGCTGAACGACTGTTCGATGTTAACCGACTGCAGTGGCATGGATGACTTCTTTTGTTTTCCTGCAGCAGTCTGGCAGACTTGGCATTTTCTTACGTAATTGTACGAGTCTTTGAACATCGTGGGCCAGTAGTATCCTGCACGTAAGATTTTGTGCGCGGTGGCTTCTCCAGCATAGTGTCCACCTGCTGGTCCATCGTGGAGTTCCTGCAAAACCTTTTCGGCTTCAGTTTTCTCAAGACATCTAAGAAGCACATAATCATAATTTCTTTTAAACAGGACATCATTCACGAGTTGGTATTGTTTGGCTTTTAATCTCAGGGCTCTCTTCTTGATGTGATCCAGGTGAAATGGAGCATGCCCGTTCTTTAGAAAATAAATGATGTCAGCATATAATGATTCTGCGTCGTTTAGGCTTACCTCATACGCGTGTACCTCTTCAGACGATTCTTCGGGGATTTGCGATGCTCCAGCTAACATCTTGCAGAAGCCTTGGCCCTGAACGATGTGTGCCGGCTTGATCTCCAGGTCGTATTCTTGCAAGGCGGTGATCCAATTCGCTCTCTTTTCGCCCACATCCTTCTGTATCAGGAGATTTCTTACCGCTGGGAACGGTACTATGACCTTGGTATGGGCTTTTAGCAAGAATGGTCTGAAATATTTAATCGCTTTAAAAACGACATATGCCTGTTTCTCTACGTCCGAATATTTCAGCTCAGCACCTTGTAAGTTTGAGCTAAAGAATGCGATCGGAGCCTCTACCTTTTCTTGATTCGCTTGAGTCAAGATTGCAGCATAAGAATTCTCTGAGGCAAACGTGTATAAGACAAAAGGCTCTGAAAAGTTTGGGGTTGCTAGAGATGGAGCATTGATGATGGCTTGTTTGATTAAATTAAACGCTTCGTACTCGTCTAGACCCCATTTAAAGTTTGAATTCTTTTTTATCATTTTTTGTAAAGGAGAAATAATACGTGAAAAATCTCGGACAAATCTTTTGACAAAATTGATCTGTCCTAGGAAAGATTGCATGGTCTTTTTGTTATGGGGCATGGATATCTCGGAAATTTCTTTGATTCTGTCCGGTTCAATGTGAATGCCAGATTTGGACACTATGAATCCTAGCAATTTTCCTTCACTCAACGCGAAAAAAGATTTCTTCGGGTTAAGCGAGATCCCATATCTTAAACATCTCTGAAAGATTTGCTTCAAATCTTTGAGGTGGTCATTTCAATTCTTGGAGTACACGGTTATATCATCCAGGTAAATCACTACCGATTTGTTGACTAAACCTTTAAACGCGATGTCCATAGCTCTTTGAAAAGTAGCGCCGGCGTTGATCAGACTGAACGACATTTTCCGATACGCGTAGGTACCCCATTTAGTTCGGAAGGTGGTTTTTAACTGATCATCTGGGTGTACCAACACTTGGTTATATCCTGAAAATCCGTCCAGGAAAGACATTAACTCTGAGCCTGCGACTGCCTGTAATATTTGCTCCATCGGTGGGAGGGGAAAATTGTCTTTCTGACAGGCTTTGTTGAGGTTCCGGAAGTCGATGCAGATTCTAATATCTCCGTTTTTATTCCTAACGGGTACCATATTAGATACCCATTTGGAATGTCTGACCGGGAAGATTATTCTGGCTCTCAACAATTTATTCAGCTCAGTCTTTATCTGACTTTCCAAGTTGGGGTGGATTTTCCTAAGCTTCTGCTGGACAGGTTTCTCGTTGTCAATCATGGGGATAGTGTGTTGAATGATAGAAGTGTTGTAGGTCTTCAGCTCATCGTAATTCCAGGCGAAGACGTTTTTGTACTGTCGTAGAAGACGGATATATGCTGATTTTTCTTCAGGAGCCAGGCCTTGGCCTAAATTAACGTTTTGCGGCTTCTCATCGGTTCCTAGGTTCACTGATTCATAGTTCAGAGTTGAACTGTAAAGTTTGGCATTAGCTGACCTTTTGAACCGACTTTTCAAGTCGTATAAGTCTTCTAGTTTGACCACCGATTTGGGTATAGCATTATCAGTGCTATTTTGTTGTATCTGGTGGTCATGACAGTCTTCGTCGATTATCTGGTTTGAGTAGGATCCTTCGGAGGTGAGGAAACTTACGATGTCTGGGTCGTCGTTGAATACTCTCCAGTTAGTGATGTTGTCAGGGATGGATGGTTTAAAAATCAATTCTATCGAAAACCTATCTGGACTAAAGTCTTCTAAGGGAATGAGTCTGGAGGCTACGTTAGCTAACAGGTCTGCGCTTGCGTTGTGAAGTCTCGGGATTGATGAAATATTGAATGCTGTAAAATGTGCAGTGAGATCTTGTACTAAAGATTGATAGTGCTTTAAATGACTAGACAGGCAGTGTATGGTGTTACGTACCTGTTTGACGACGATCTCGGAATCTCCAAAGACTTGAAGATATTTGACGTTGCAGCCGATTGCTTTGTATAGGCCTTGCACCAAGGCTTCGTATTCCGCTGTGTTGTTCGTGCAATCGAACTCCAGTCTGCATGTGAGCATGGTCTTATTTCCGTCAGGGCTAATCAAAACGCATCCTGCTCCCGCTCCCTCGTTGGATTTAGAGCCATCAAAATATAATTTCCAAAATAAAGAAGTATTTACAGGGTTATCTAAGAAACTAACACATTTTGAATCATCAGTCTGGGAAAAGTTTCTACTTGGGACAAAACTGAATTTTCTAAATATGGTGATATGTGAGCATTGAAATTTTCAAGGAAAGAGTCTACCGAGTAGTTGCCTATGATGCTGCTGTTGTATGCTATGGCTTCGTTCTCTCCTTCCAAATCCGTCACTATGTATTTTTGGTGCAATTCTCGTTCAACCTTTATTTGATTTGGTTTCCCGTTGAAGGGTAACCACATGTGTGACCAGTCGGTTGAAAAGTATCCGTGGAGTTTCTCGGACCAGTCCCTGCTAAGAATCAGGCCATAAAATTCAAGGATGTCAGCCACTCGGATGTCGATAACTTGGCATACCTTGGGGTTAGACGACAGTCTTATGGTCACTTGATTCAGTTCGCCTATCACTTCGACTTGTGATCGATCAAGTTGAACTATGCGCACTGCGGATTTTTGCGGTTGAACGTTGAGTTTGGCACATATTGACTTGGGTAGAATATTGGTTGAAGCACCAGAATCAACCAAGCAGTTGTGCACATTTCTGTTAAAGATTTCATAAGTGAGGAGGAAAGGAGGAGTATGAGATCTAGATCTCCCTCCAATCAAAGCGATGTCATTTGGATCGATTTTATTGATCGTGTTGATTGGGGGTCTTCCTATATTATGGGAAGCTACGGCTCTAGGTAAAGGCATAGTAGGTACGGCGTGTAACTCTTTCATCACGATTTTCTGTTGGTGTTTCAATTTGCTCAACTCGTACAGGGTGATATTAGCCCTAGTCTTTTTCATGTCATCGATGATGTTATACTCCATTTCATCCGACACTATTAGTGTCTTTGATGGAGGCGTTTGCTCTGATTGGACTGGGCTAAAAGAGGTCGCTTTAGCAGTTGTTTTCTTTGGTGCGACCCTTTCTTTTGCTGTAGGGCTTGCGCCCTTCTGTTTTGGGATATTCTGGGGAGGATCAAGCTGATTTCTGCTTCGTGTGCTGACCAGAAGTGCTTCTTGATCCTCCTCTTGTGGGAGGATGAAATCCCACATTCCTTGCAGTTCCACCACTTCTTCATCGTCGGTCTGCGTTTCGATGGTGCTCTCTTCTTCTTCTTCTTCAGATTCCACGTTTGAGACCACGTTGGGTGGTTTCGTCTCCATAGGAGGATTTCTCTTAAAACTCCTAAAAGGTTTTCTTGGGGATGATTCTGCTACTTGTTTCCTTATATCAATCATCTCATTGGACATGGATTTTAATACCTTTTGTAATCCTTCCATGTCGAAAGGATCTTTCGTTTGCTTCTTCTTGGTGTCTTCTTTGAAAGAGATTTTCTTATATTTACGCTCTTCGATTGTAGATCTCTTTTCTAGGGCTACTACGCGTCTTTCAACTGCCAACGCCTCAGCCAAATTTTTGACTAAGGTTGTCTTGCTTGCCCTATCTACGAAGATGGCCAAGTTTGAAGGTAAGGCCGTGATGTACCATTCGCATCTTACTTCCTCGTTGGGTTGAGAAGCAGCGGGAATCTTGTTGAGGATCTTGTTGAACCGCAAGTTAAAATCTTTAATGGGTTCTCTAGCCTCAGCTTTGAGATTGGATAAATCGTTGATTAGCGTCGCTGTCGATCTATCATCGCCGAATTTGGTGAGAAATTGATTTTGAAAAATGTCCCACCTGGTGATAGATCCGGAGGGTAGCGAAAAGTACCATGACCCGGCTGTCCCTTGCATTGTATAGGGGAAAAGTCGGACCACGGCATCTTCGTTGGTAACTCCGTTGAGATTAACAGAAAGCATGAAATTATTGATATGTTCTTCAGCTAGCATTCATGTTTCCGGATTGAATTTCGGCAGCCATTTCTCAGGATCGGCAGGTATTGGACTTAGGGGTGGAGGCATTAAAACCGCCCCAGGATTGTTCCATGGAGATTGGGCCATCGCTGAGTGACTAGTTAACAAAAGTGCAGAAGATGATCTTTGATGTTGAGAAGATGGAGATGTTGCGACCTTCGACGATTGCGGAGGAAGGGTTGTAGGAGATGGATGAGTGTTTTGAGGTGACGACATGGGTGGTAGACTTCGCGGAGAGGGAGTTGAGATGGACGAAGTGGATGAAAGAGTCTCTCTGTCAGACTCTGGAAGTGCTTTTCTTGCTCTTTTCCTAGTAGGGAGAGGGGTTTCAGTTGGCTGGATGCCAAACTTTTCACTCTTCAATCGGGTCAGGGGATGAGCAGGGTTGTATTTCGACGTCAAGATGCCTTTAGATTTATCAGACTTGTGGGTGAAGATAGAGAATCCCTGGAGTTTACGGATCAACGTTTGAACTTCAGGGGGATCGATAATATGACGGTCTGATGTGTCGGGGTGTATAGCAGCGGTGGATGTCCGAGCAACTTCTAGTTCCGAGTTTAGTCGTATTGGAGAAGTCGGGGAAGTTGGTGAGGGTGATTTGCTCTCAGAATGGTGTTTGGATTTTGAATTATGTGCCATTCATAGCTCGTGCCCTCCTTCTAGCGCCAGAAATGTTGAGGGCCCCGAAGTCGGGTCAACAACAAGGGGGATACCCACCCGGTCCGGAACCTGGTTAGCGGCTCCTTGCCCGTTTGGAGTAGCGGGTCCGACTGGGGATAATGGGACCAGTTTCCCAATGTGAAGGGTGTGCGTGTGTGTGTAGAGTTTGATGATATTAATCTAAAAGGTTTCTCTGAACTAGTCTTAATTCTAACAGCTAAACTACTTTTATACTAATGTGATCTAATGAAGAGAAAACAATACATCTAATCTACGCTAACCCGGGGTGTTCTCTTTTGTTATGCGATCTAGAAAGATTTCTAACAACAACTGGTAATAAAGATCATTCAACAGTTATCAGAATATATATCGATAAAGATAAACCATTCTGCATAAGAAGTTAGGCAGAGTAGTTGTGAACAGCATATCGCATAATCAGTTTTCCATATGTCAAGCATAAATATATGACTCCACCGTACAGAAGTGCCAAATGGTAATACAGACATTCATACAGTAACATATAAAGAACTCAGCTGTATATCACTTTGAGGATACTAGCAGAATTTAGTCAAGAGATAAAAGTACCATTTATGACTGATTTCACTAATAAACTTCAAGCAATAATGATTTACTTCTACTTGTTTCTAATATCTGCTAAGAGTACAGAAGTGCAACATCAGTAACAGACATTAAAATGCAAACATAAATAAATCTCGATCCATCTATTCATCAAAAACCTCCTCTGAGGGTGCAGAAGTGCATGTTCTGAGGATAAGTTTTTTGACAGATTTCCGGACCCTTCTCCAAATGCCATGAGAAGGGTTAAATACTACTAGCTAATAGATATTAATTACACGAATCTAGGGAATCGGCTTCAAATGACCGCCCTTTACTAAAAGCAAATTTATTTCTAAAACTTTAAATCTAATCTCTGACCGTTTCTGTATATTCTCTTTAGTGCTGTCAACTGCGCAACGCTTTCCTGGGAAGAGTCGGCTGACTGCCTTCTTCTTTTGCTCGGGAGATAAAAGTGGAAATGACAAGAGTTGGCACCTCCTTCTGACAGACCAGAAGATATTTTCGAAAACCTTTCTCTAGCTGGGTGTATTCGCCGCGTGTACACTTAGCACAACCCAGGTTCTTCTTGAACTGATTTTGCTGTTGCTGTTTTGGTTTCCGGTCGTGCGAATGACTGAGTGGGTTAGGAGTCGCGCTGTATGGACAATCCCCTGTTTCGAGAATTGTTTCCACTCTTTGTTCCAGGCTTTTCTGGAGCGTCCTCCTTCTCTTGCGTTTCTCTTTTTGCTTTACCCAGTCTGAGCTTCAAGATCTTTTGTGAACACGCTGCTTTTGTGTGCCTTTGACTCTGAGTCCTGGATAGTCTAATTTCATCAGTGCCGGTTGTCTGATAGTCTGGAATCCACGGTCCTGCTATATGCGACATTCGTTTGCGGAGGCATCTTCTCTCTGCTATTTAATTGGCGCTTTCCCCTTTCTCTCAGATGTTTCCTGCATATAGATTTATATCAGTTGCGTGTCTTGCAGTCTACGCAAAGAAGGAGGGAAATGAAAAGATTGACGTAAAAAGCATTAAATTCTAATGAATGCGTAATCCTGACATGAATCATGACTTGACTCTTCGATAAATGCGATGCAATCATTTCTTGATACTCAAGCATGCGGTCATTAATTTCCTTTAAGGCGCGCGCTTGGTTTCTGGGTTTATCGTGTGATGAGTCTTTTCAGATCGCAGATCGCAGTTTAGTAATATCGCAGTCATCGCAGATCGCAGATTTTATTCAATGGTTCATGGTGCCATAGCGTGACGTTTGCGATGTGCGATGTCGCATATCGGCGATCGGCGCTTCTTGGAGGTCCCCTTTTTAGAGCGCGTTTGAGGTGCATGTGACGCGATGAACTTCGCGTCGCATTTTCGCATTTTTACTTTTCGTGCTCTAAGTAATGCTTCGACCTTTCTTTGCGATGCGATTTAAGCCTTAGGGAGAAAAATACAAAAATTTAACAAAATACTTTTTTGGGATTTTTGTTCAGGGTCCCCCCTTTGCTCGACGTTATTACTAATATCAAGCAAAGAGGGGGGGTTGTTGGTGACCACAACACCCTCTTACCACTAGAGGGGAAAACCACCCAATTCTGCTCCCCACATACACAATTTTCACAGAAATCAAAATCCAGAGAGCTATTACTCATACCTTCTACCATACCTTTACCATGAAGTATTCAAAGGCCCTTCTCTCCAATATGTCCAAGCCCTTGATGCCACAGCATGGTCTTCTCTCTAGAGACCACTAGATTTTCTGCTCCACTTTCACAAACCATAGAACTATTGCATGCATCAACAACAATGCTACCTTGTAGCTTATACAAAGTTCTAGTCCAAACTCCATGCATCAATACGAGTGCTCCCCGAACCATCTTGTAGGTATCCTTCTCGAACACTGTTTTTACACCTGCATCATCCAACTTGCTTATGGAAATTAGATTTCTTGCTAATGCAGGAATATGTAGAACACCTGGAAATGTTCTAACCCTTCCACCTTGCAACTTCAACTTTACTTTTCCACAACCAATGATTCTAGCCTTCCTATCATCCCCTAAGAAGACATCACCACCATCATATTTCTCATACTCGGAGAACCACTCTCTATGGGGAGTGAAGTAAAAGGATGCACCTGAGTCAATCAACCATGCCTCATGATCTACATGTGTAATTGAAGAAGCCAAGTACACATCCCCACCTTCATCTGAGGCGTTTTTCGCCTCTGCAGAAGGAGCATCATCAAATCCCTTTCCTTTATCAGGAGCTTTAGATTTATAGTGCCTTTTGTAGTGCCCTTCCTTTCCGCATTTCCAGCACACCACCTTTACAGGTTTTCCTGGAGATTTAGATCTCCCTCTATATTTAGATCTCCCACTCGATGACTTATTTTTGTTTTTGTTTTGGGACTGTCCTCATACAGACAAGGTATCACCATTCTAGCTCTCCATGTTTTTTTGTCTCATCTCCTCCGTTAGCAAGGATGAGACTGTTTTATCAAACTGCAAGGCAGTTGCATTGCTACCTATTGCAATAACCAGACTATCCCACGAATCTGGTAGAGAACACAACAAACCGATACACGTATCTTCATCTGAAATTTTAATATCAATAGATGTTAACTGACTTACCACAGTATTAAATGCGTTCAGATGCTCTATTACTGAGTCTCCATCTTTCATCCTCAGGTTATACAGCTTTTGCAGTAGGAACTGTTTATTCACCAGAGACTTAGATTGGTACAAAGTCCCCAACTTGTCCCAGAAAGCCTTCGTCGTAGCTTCCCCTGATACATTTAGCAATACTAAATCTAAGACACACAATCGTATTGTGCTCTTTACCTTCCGATTCAACTTCTTCCATTCTTCATCGGACACTCCCATTGGTTTAGTACCCAGATCTACTACGATCCACTGATCTTTATCCACCAACAGATCCTCCATCTTGAGTTTCCACAACTCAAAACTCTGACCATTAAATTTCTCGATCTCTATATTTCCACTTCTCACCATCTTCATTCACCACCAGAATCGATCCCGCAGATCTCCCACTGAACAGGGTCTACCACAGGCCTAAGCGAAACCCCTCAGCAACAAAGGCATCCCCTTGAAGCCAAGACAACTCTAATACCAAATGTAGGTTTTAACCCTGTACAAAAATTACCTGCATATGAATTCTAAAACATAGAAAATAAACAATACGAGAGCATAACACATAAAACACATATACACATAGATTTTCCCCTGGATCCCAAAACTGGGACTACCATCTTGATTTTTCATTATGTTCCTTTCAATGTTACAATACATATCTATACATGTCGAAGCATCCAATACCATGGACCGAAAACCATCACGTCCAAACCATGGACTGAAAACCATAGGTAGGTTCGACCAACCTAATATAGGGTCCCAAATATTCTTTCCCAGGGTGCTACTCCAGAACCTATAGAGGGGGGCTACTTGCCCCCCTCAAACCCCCCGGACAGGGGGGGGCTACCGCCCCCCTCTGACCCCGCCAACTGCGCAATCAACGCAACGAAGGGGGGGCTCCGCCTCCCCTCTAACCCCCTGGTTCACTAGATGGGTTAGTCATGGAAAGAATATAACACAACCCAACAACCAAAGCCTACTTGGTAAGTAATGACACTTTAAGTTAATGTCATTAGTGGTAATGGGATGGTTAAGAAAACCAACAGATAAATTACTTACAGAGTTAAATTTTGAGCAAGGAATCCAACATTAATGGGAAAAATAATGGTTACCTATAGAAACCATCATGGAAAATTCTTCAGGGAAATTACAGTGACACCCATAAACCAGAGTCAGATTCTCCCTATCACTGTATGTTAGATAGAAACCGTCATAACAATGTTCAAAGAAAATTAGTCAATATTTAAAAAAAAGTAGAGCTTTATGAACAACTTATGTGAAAGAAAAAAAAAATTTATATAACGCTTAGCAATGTCCTTCTGGAACTCATCGCAGAATAGTGAAGATGATATAACTGCCATGAAACCCTTGTAACAGGCCATAGGTACCAAGATCAATCCCCTCTCATAGCGGTGCTCTAAAACTACGACACCATCGAATAGGAATGACAACCCAAAGGGAATGGATACCAACTCAATATCGAAAGTTAGGGTTTGGGGTAGATGAACAACCACCCTTTGAATTTTCAATTAGATCTCCATCGTTCATATGGGTAAGGTATTTATAGACACATGATGTTGACATGGGTCATTGGCTCATGGCTACTTACCTATAGTTCCTCCTTAATCGCACATGAACCCCCTTAGTGGAAAGAATTGTTTAATATAAGGTTAAAAATCAATAAGTTTTAATAAAAACTGAGTCAAGCCACTATATGGAAACCATATATTTTCTTATATGCACCTTAAGGGGAGTATACTAACCTTTCCTTGGGTTTATTAGATTAGTCTAGGAGAAGTACAAATGATTTGAGGTAGGGGTTCATTAAATTAGATAGCAACCTTTAGGTATGTAAACCATAGAGTAGGGAAAAAATAAAAACCCAGTTCTTTATCTCAACATGTATGGAGAAATACATTGCTTATAAGGAAATTTACTTAAAAAAAAAACTATTGGTTGGAAACCAAGTACATGACATATGGTATCAGAGCACCAATTTGAAAAATTGGGCCTACAGAGGATCACCACATTTAACTACATATGAATAGAATTGTGTATAAAATTTAATATGTGTAAACTAATGATGGGTTGTGTGGACTATAAGGTACTCAAGTGAGGCAAAGTTACAGGACAAAATGGCATATGATTCTAATCCACTTGTGATAGAGGGAGAAGGAATCTATGTGGGTTTAAGAGAAGTAAATACGCCACCAACAATTTAATTTATGGAGATCATGAGAAGTTTACAACAAGAGTTGGTTCACCTCAAAACCAGTCATGAATGACTATTGAAGGCTATTGAAGAATAGGAAAGGATGATAAAATTTTTATTGAAAAACCTAGTCACAGATCAACAAAGATAGTGGAAGGTGGAGAAAAAATAAAACCATTGGAAAGAAAAAATATTGAGACTGAAAAAAGAGAGTCTGAAAGTGGGGATGAATCAGACAAAACACGTCTGAAGACACAAAAAAGGAAGAATAAAGAGGAGTTACAAGGGGAGTTCTGAAAAATAAAACCCCTTACATTTGATGGTGAAAAAGAGGAGGATGCAGAAGTATGGATTCCAAATATGACAAAGAATTTCCAATTTTATGAGTATGAGAGTACATGGAAGGCTATATTGGCCAGTTATCAGCTACAAGGGAAAGCTTACCTATGGAGGGACAGGGTCAAAACACTGTAATTTATGGAAGAAGACACAATTTATTAAGAAGAGTTTAAGAAACAGTCCAAGTCTAGATATTTAAATGAATGATACTATGATGATTGAGCAAAGGAATTCCATGAGTTAAGTATGGGAAAGTTAAACATGGATGCTTTCATGGATAAATTCACCAATTTGTTGTGTTTTGTTCCCTACATAAAGGAGGAGAAAGGTAAAGTGAAAAGGTTTTAAAACTTCTTATCAATATCAATTACTTATAAAGAAATGTTTAAGTTTGATAATCCTAAAATGATGGACGAAGCAGTGAGAAAAGAAATATTGTGTTATCAACAATTTAAAAATAGAGGAGAAAGATCAAAATCTTAGCAAGGTAAGGACCAAAATAAATCTATAGTGGGGACAATAAGACAAAAAAACTTCATATCTTAATTGATTTAGAAGGGATCACCAATGGAAGAAATTCAACAGAGGAAATTAAACCCAGCCGACACAATCTTATACTAGGTCCAAACCCATGGATTTAAATAATAAAAAAATTTGCAAGGTCAAAGAAAGAGAACCTTTGAAATGCTAGGTTGTGGGGAACCTCAGCTGATGAGGGATTGTCTACATAACCCTGGCTCTATTCAAAACATACACGCAATACATGAAGAAACAAACTTAAATTATATTTTGAGGAACATCCCACATATAAGTGCAACGTTGGAGGATAGACAAGCAGAGCACCAATCCACCATGATAGATATTGAAGATACTATTTTTAACCACTCAATCTCTCTCATAATTGAACCATGGGATAGAATTAGTTATATTAGTCCTCAAATTGTGGAAAAATGTAAGCTAAAAACTGAAAAATTTAAGAATGCATGGCTGGTATAGCTAGCAACTGACACCAAAGGAAGGTAACTAGCCATGTAAAACAATGTCCCATAGATTTAAATGTTTTTTTCGCTCAAGTAAATTTAAATATACTACCATTATGGTCATATGATGTGTTAATATGTAAGGATTGAATGGAAAAACATGGAGCGATATTAAACAATTTAGAGAAAATAGTGAGTTGTGTAAATCAAGAGGGAAAATCACAGTTAATAAAGGGAATACGAAAACCAATTTTAGTTAGACATATTTCAACATTACAACTAAAAAAGAGTGTTAGAAAAGGGTGTCAGCTAGTTGCGGTGCATGTTGAATCAAATGAGCAGCAAACAAAAAACCAAAAACTAGATGGGTTGCCAATTATTAGAGACTTTAAGGATGTTTTTCCAAAAGAGATTTCAGGTCTACCTCCCTGCAGAGACATAGAGTTCTCGATTGATCTAGTGCCATTATCCACCCCAATGTATAGGTCGCCTTATCTAATGCGTATTCCAGAATTATTAGAATTGACGATGCAGTTATAGGAAATTATCAATAAAAGTTATATTAGACCCAACATTTCATTGTGGGGTCCCCCAATGATATTAGTGAAAGAAGAAGAATGGAACATTTAGAATGTGCATAAATTAATGACAAATAAATAAATTGACCATTAAAAGCAAATACCTACTGCCCTACATTGATGATCTGTTTGATCAAGTAAGAGGGGAAAACATATTCTCAAAAATTGATTTCAGAACCAGGTATCACCAATTAAGAATAAAGGATGAATACATTCATAAGATAACCTTTTGAACTCGATATGGCCACTATGAATTTGTATTGTTACAATTTTGTCTTACCAACGCACCAATGCCATTTATATGTTTAATGAATAATGTTCTTAATAAGTACCTTGATAAATTTTCGCTGGTATTTATAGATGACATCTGTCTGTATTCCAAAAATGAAGAGGAGCATGAAGAAAATTTGAGATTGGTATTGCAAACTTTAAGAGAACATCAATTGTATAAAAAATTTAGTAAATGTGAGTTTTTCAAGGACAAAATACAATATTTGGGCCATGTCATTTCAGAGGAGGGACTGTGTGTTGATCCTGAAAATGTGAGGGCCATTTTGACCTAATCCATACCTAAGGATGTATCATATGTCTGGTCCTTCATCATAATTAGAGGATACTACAGAAGATCCATTGAAGGTTTCTTAAAATAGGCCTATCCTATTACTTCATTACAAAAGAAAGGAAAATAAATGAGTGGAAAACCAGGTGTTAGTAAAGTTTTGACAAATTAAAACATTTGTTAACAATAACGCCTATTTTGAGAATAGTATATCTAGAAAAGAAATTTGTTGTATGTACAAATTCTTGTTTAGAGGGTGTAGGTAGAATCTTAAAGCAAGATAATTTTGTAGTTGCCTATGAATATAGAAATATAAAACCACGTGAAGAGAACTATGTAGTTTATGATTTAGAGTTGGCTTCTATGATACATGCCTTTAAAATGTGGAAACACTACTTGTTGGGAAAAATTTCACATTGGTAACATATCACATAAGCTTAAAATATTTTTCATCCAACCGGATCTTAACTCTAGATATACTAGGTTGATGGATTTTCTCTGTGAATTTGAATTTGAGATAAAACATATTAAGGGTAAAGAAAATAAACTAGTAGATGCTTTAAGTAGACATACAAATTCCCTTATGGAAATTTTTCCTAGTGGTGTCACTATATATTTTGTTGAGCAAATCTGGATTTAAATACAGGAAGATCAAAATTATCTGAAAATTCAACAAAAAATGCAACAAGTAGAAGTGTCGGGCTATGTTGAAAATTCAAGATATTTGTTAACTTACATAAATAGACTGTGCATTCCAAACACAAGTGCTTTAAAATAGATGATATTAAATGAACGTCATAAGAAATCGTATGTTGGACACCCCAATTAATAAAATATGATAACTACATTAATAAAGGAGTTTTATTTGTCTGGTATGAAAAGGGTGTAGTAGAATATTTGTCTAAATGTTTAGAATGTCAATGGGTGAAGGTAGAACACCAACACTGAGATGGACTATTGAATCCACTACCCATCCATGAATGGAAATGATAGGTGATTGTGTTCGACTTTATTATGGGACTACCAAGAACAAGGTGACAACATTATTCTATCATGGTGGTTATAAACAAACTAAGCAAGGAAAAAAAATTATTCTATAATGGTGGTTGAAGACAAACTAAGCAAGACATCACACTTTATACATGTACAATATACATTTGGAACAACTCGGATTGCAAACATTTCTATGAAGGATATTTTTAGATTGCACAGGTCACAAAAAATGGTAATATCTGATAAAGATTCTAAATTCACTTCCAAATTTTGGAAGGTTTTGTTTGGAGGGATGGGGACTCAGCTTAATTTTAGTACAACTTATCACCCCCAAATGGATGGATAGGCGGAGAGGACCAATAAGATTCTAGAGGACATTTTAATAATGTATGTCATGGGAAGACCTGCTAAATGGGAAAATTCCCTACACCTAGAAAAATTTACCTACAAGAATAGTTATCAATCTGTTATAAATATGAGTCCCGTTGACTCCTTTTATGGAAGGAAACACCAAACACCTCTCAACTGGAGTCATTCAGAATATAGGATAATCTTTAGGTCAAATTCATTACAATAAATGGAACAAGTATTACGAAAATGAAGCATAATATAAAAGTTGCAGAGGATAGACAAAAAATTTATGTTGATCAAAGGAGAACCCATAAGCAATTTAAGCTAGGAGAGCATGTATACATAAGAGTTCAACCGAGGAAAATAACCTTAAGGATGGGAACCTGTGCCAAATTAGCACAACGGTTTTGTGGTTCTTTTGAATTTTTAGCAGGATCAGACTAGTAGCATATCAACTCGCATTTCTAGCCATGTAAAAGTAAGAAATGTTTTTCATGTATCTTTGTTAAAAAAACATGCCCACGATAATTCTCATATAATTGTTTGGAACTTGATACAGGTGGATTCAAAAGGGTATTTCTTGGTAGAACCAATTCACATATTAGATCAGAGAGAGGTCTTGCTCTGGAATCTAGGCATCACTCAGGTTAAATTGCACTAGGAGCATTTTACACCTCAGGAGGCCACCTAGGAGATAGAGAACAAAATGAAGAAGGCCTTTCCAACAATGTTCCATAAGGAATGAAATTAGACATCCAACACCAAGGACAGTGGTGAATAAAAATGGGTAGAAAATGTAACACCCCTCTTTTTTCTATGTTAATGTTGACTATATTTAGACATGGACTATTTTTAGATTGGATTACTATGGAAGCCATGTTAGACTTGTGAAATGATGTGATCAATTAAATTATTGTGATGTAACTAATTAATTATTATTAATAAATAATAATGTTGGAAATTACTCAAGAAAGGAGCACTAGAGTTAGAAGATTTCTTGCCATACTGGAAACAATTGTTGGTGGTTAAATCTAAGGTAAATATTTCTTAAATATCTCCTACAAATTCCTAGCAAGAAATATTAGAAAAAAATGGCTTTATTATGATGAGAGAGAAATATGGTATTAAATCACTTAGTTGGAGAAAGATACTAATTCTAGGTGAAATAAAGTATTGCGAGAGAAAAAGGTAGGCTTTAAGGAAAAAAGGAAATAACCTTTTTCGAAAAAAAATCCCAGGAAAATGGGTTGGCATACCCAAAATTGGGACACTACTAATATATGTTGCGAAGGAAAAATTATAAACTAAACCACTAAGGAATCAATGAGGTTGTTGATTCTAGTGGCAAGCACATCTTAGCTTAGGTGGAATAGGTGGAGTCAGTTCATGGTTGGGAGGAACATGCTCAGTTCTTCAGTGATTTTCTAAGAAATTTTTTTGGTTAGGATTATCGTTACATTCATTTAATTGTAATGAATTTTAAACAATAATATTGTGATTCTATTCATTTTTTAATGGTGAAGGATTATTACTCTGTATCATTAGTTATAACAGAAGTTGAATAGTCTTACACAAGGATCAAATTTTGTTTTGTATATGTTGTATATTTGTATGTGTAGTAGTTATAAATGATATTTTTTCTAATTAGGCATCTACATAGGCTTAAAGTACCATGGATTTGTGAAGAAAATGCATAACAAAAGACGCACACACACACACACACAGAGATATATATATATATATATATATACGCGTGCTTGTTGTAGACAAGATCATTATTTTTTCCTAACGTTAAAATAGTATTGTGTTCTCACGGAGTGGGGGTGGGGGAGGGAACTTTAATATAGAGACCCTGTTGCCTGGAAAGTGCAAGAGTAATTATAAATATATGCTAAAGGAAGAACAACCACTGTGTAAGGGGTTGAGTGCTTTTAATTCTACACATATAAGTTCCACTACTTAATATTGACAATTGGACCTGGTGAGTTCTTTACTTAAAATGGGGTAGGCACACAGAACCCCTTGAACTTGAAGAGGAGTTGATAAGCCCTGCAATGGAATGTACCTTCATATACTAAAATTTTGAAAGGAATTAACAAGTATTTGGTTGTAGTATCAATGAAAAAGTGGATACAATTTTTTTATTATTCTGCATGCATGGTATAGTACCCAAGTAGTCTAGGACTTGCATAGTGCGAGTGTATATTTTGGTTGCCCTATAACTTACAACATATTTTAGGAAAAAGAAAGGAGATAATGCACTCTATACAAATTAGCCTAATCTCAAGTGAATATGAGAGTTTGAATCTAGAAGTAATGTACAAGAGTATAATAATTATCAAACCCTTATAAAATTTTATGTAACCAAGGAAACAAAGTCGCTATAGGTCATATCTAAATCACAGGGAACTAAGATGAAATTTGAAGTCCCGTGTATCACACAAACAATAGTAAAGTAGAAAAACAACTAAACATTGATTTCTTTGTATACATACTGTAGTAGTTTTCAAAAATGGAACGAAACCTTTTATAAATGGTGAGCGCTATCAGTGGTATGGAGAATTGTAGAAACCAAGGGCCAAGTTATACAAAACCCAATTCAGAATCAATAGTCCAGACACGAAATAAAAAAGTGTAAAAATAGGCTTACACAATGTTATGAATTCAAATAAAAAGAATACTTTTTCAATGAAAGTTGAAATCCATTCACTGGCTAGGTAATAAATCTATTTCTTGTTAAAAATAAGAACATTACAGACATTACGGTGAAGGGGCACTCAAAGCATGAAGCATACAATGGAATAGGCACTAGAGATAATTAGAAAAACATGTCATGGAGTTATCGTGATAACATATCCCACCTTAGAAGAGTCTCAGATTCCAAAGGTCACAAGCCCTTAAAGGATTCCAATTTAGAACATATTGAATACAAAACATCGAAAAAAATATGAAAGGTCAGGTGGCTTGATACAAAAGTCATACAAGGTTTAGCGAAAAATGTTCTCTGAAATTCCATATACATAACGCGCTAGAGGCCACAGTACTTAATTCCACACCACTAGTGTGATAATTCCCTTGAATAAATTTCTCTTTGTTGACGGTGCTAGACCCACCAACATGTTAGGGGATCTCCCTAGTAAGAAGTCCTAACTAGACCTCAGACCGTTTAGTGTAGGAGTCCTAATAGTGAGTCGTACGGTATCACCTTGATTGTGGTTGCATGTAGAGGTAAATAGGATGTTCTTGTTGGTAGAAAGGGTGTGACATGCGCGGAAAGCTAAGGAAGGTACATGAATGGTTCTAACACATGGAAGGTTGAGTTAGTGTGCCCCTTGGCAACCTATGGAAACACATAGATTGGAAAGGAACACATGAGAAAAGATGCATCATGAACTAGAAGGTAGGCGAACCAACAATCCAATGTAATGGTTAAACCGACAATGCATCTTAGTAAGATTCATACATACATATATAGAAAGAGTCTATACATACATGCGTAAGCAAACATATACATATATCATCAGAGTAACCAAGATAACTGAAATACAATAACAACAAATGCATGAAACATGCTCGCTTTGTTATATTAAGAAGTGAAAGTTCCAATCACATAGTACAACCATGACCAACCACTAGTCCCAATAACAGAACATTACAATCACTTCCGCCTGCTCCTCCAAAGAGATGTACTAACTCTGCATTGTGGAGAAGCCAAGGCTCGTTACAATACTCTCCAAGATTTCTCTAAGATACTCCTATAGGAAGCTTGGCTTCCCAAAGGCCCTTACAATGAGTTATGGGGTTCTATAAATAGAAAAGGGTGGGGTGAACCTTGACATTCCCCTTTGTGACTCTTCACCTACCCTCATGACTCTTCAACTACTACATGAAAGTTACATTAAACTTTCGACACTTGGATTTTCACTTTACAAGATGGTACATACAATATGCACATGTACCCATGTGAGACAAAATAGGCTTGAGAAATCCATGCAAGCTATCATTAAGACTTGGAAAGTTGTGGGAAGACCAAATCTTCGACATCCTCACAATGATCGATGATGGTGAACTGATGCCAAGCTTGGGCATCTATGATATTGTTCACACACTCAATGGTGACATCCTGCTAAAAGAAAATGCTTGCCTCCATTGCGTCCAGGTACACTAATATGGCTCCTCTGTCCAACTCGTCTGATAACACACGTATCATTGTCTTGAGTGTAGTTGGACCAACAACATATTGATGCATAATGTCTACGCTAATCTTCAAGTGTGTGCTGGTGACTATGCGCATCAACTTGTTGAAATACATGTTCAGCTAGAGTCGGACTTGGTTCTTGTCTTTGCCTCGGTGAGTGTGCCAATGGGTGGGATTGCATGTGTGTGGATAATGAAATCCATGCTCGTGAACAACCTTTCATGCAATCGACATAACCACTCACCTTGTCTGCTCCATTCCAGCTGTTGGGTTGGGTCTATAATCTGTATGGGTGCAGTTTCATCAGTCTATGCATGTTGTGCCTCCTATTGTACCTGCTCCTACTACAACTCCTTCTCTCGCCTGTGTAAGTCCTATTCTTCCTTGAGTTCCCACTTCAACACCTGCAACTCCTTCACTATTTATATCTATGCCTTCGCATGATCCTCTTGACGCGCTGTCACCTCATAGCCTCAATCTCCAAAACTGCTTTCATCACAAGTGGATCTACTTGAACTTGCAACTTTGCTTCACCTCAGTACTGTGAAAAATATTCCTCTTGCATTTGTCGCACACAGGTCTACTACCTTCTATTGTTGCTGATGGTGCTACTCATTGTGATGATGTTTCCATTTCATCTTGATATCCTTGTCCATTAATAGATTGATGTCTTCATAGGTAGGTAAGTTCATAGACATTTGATTGACTACATCTCGAGTTGCGCTCTCAATAGTGTCTTTGAATTTTCTCTCCTAGAATCCATTGTACCTGTGCTGCCGAGAGGTAGATGAACATCTGTGACACTTAGAGACATAGAAACACTCATGGCAAGAAATATATCAGTTGAAAACCAAAACAAACTAGAGGACTGACATGAAACATACTTGTGTTGTTGTTTGTCAATATTGCACAATTTTCACCGGGAGGCTGGGAAACTGACAATGGCGATTGTCGGTGCAAAAACAGTGTCATGCATGTGACAACAATGAGATGCAAACGAAAATTGAAATGATGCTTCTACAAGCTAACATACATCAAAATGATAGTAAGCGCTCATTGAAATAAAGTAGACAACACTTACACAAAGAGAAACACAAAATGTGACAGAAACACAGAGTAAGACATGAGAAGCAGACTTACCCTAAAACAGCTAAGCTGAAAGTGCTGAAGACTCCTAGATACGATGCGGGATGTCAAAGTTGCAACGCTGATGTGAGGAATGAGCTCTCTAGTGTCCAGTTCCTAATTTTTGATAACATTGAGGTTATGACGCGCATGCCACAAATCTAGGAAAAAGTGACACTTGGCGAGAGGTTTCTAAAATGATCTTTGCATGTAACCTCCAGCTGCAAAAAATAAATCCCTCAAATCTAAGGATGCCTTTTGCATGCTACATTTTTCTATTTCGGGAAAATCATCCCTTGCATGAAAATTAGTTTTTCTTGCTCTTGGAGGGAACCAGTCAACCTGAAGGCACATGAATCGGTCTGTGAGATAGCGATGAAAATTTTCGTAGTTTTTGGGCTGAGCGGAGCTGGCTACCTGACAGGAATTGCACAGTTTCTGTGCTGAGCAGGTCACCGCCTCCCAGAATTGCATAATTTTTGGGCTGAGGCCCAGTTCCGAGCTAGATTGCACAGTTTTATGAAGGAGGACTGCTTGACTACATTGTGAAATTTATGAGCCTAGAAGGTTGCCTAGAAAATTTGTGAAATTTTTGGAGGGAATGCTAGTTCCCCTCTAGAATTGTGCAATTTTCTCAGGGAGTTGCTCAGCCAACAAATAGCTTAAGTCCGGAATGCCAACCTGCGGGAAGGAGACAAGAAAGCTAACATGCACAGGCCAACAAGCCATTGAAACTCAACTGAAGCCTATGTACTTGATAGTGCAAGACATGCTGCTAAGGATGGTTGGTAGGGAGGCTCCAAATTGAATCTAAGGAAAAATTTTGGAGGGTGGTTGCAACCGCTACAACACTTGGTGACACACTGATAGAAATCCATCTCTCTGAATGGACCTTGTTCATGAAAGCAAGTCTAACACCTTTAGAAGTATTGCTCATTTCTTTGTTCGTCTTGGTTTCCACACTTGCTTGATTATAAGATGTAGCATTTACCAAGCTCTTTGTTAGTTGACACACATTCCAAGCTAAGAAAACATAGTTGTTTCGATTGGGATGACGGGTATATTGGTTCACAAGCCATATGATAGTCAGATTTTAAGTTTTCATCTCTGGTGTTGCTTTGCTGCCAGTAGGACTAGATAGTAGCCTAGCGGAGTCGCACAGGAACACAAGCATCACTCTGCTGCCAGTGAGACTAGTCAGTATCCCAACGGAGTTACTTGTATCACCTCTCTATGTAGGAAGCCTTTCTCTTCTTTTGCCTTATTCATTTTCATTTTTTCAAATTTTTTTACATTTTCATTTTCATTTTCATAACTGTGCATAACACTTATTCATTTCAGAGGCGGAAGAGGGATCCCGACTTATTGATAGCAGAAGAGGTTGTTCCTTCATAGAAGTAGTTTGTATATACCTCTAACGTGCATGTTAATGTTTTCCCCCTCACCTTACTGTACTTGATTGAGTTGACAAGGGTTAACCCAAAACAACCGACTAGAGTAGGTGACACTAGTTAGCGCGCAAGCGTTGTGTTTTCACCAAGGATCACTTCGATCGGAACTTATTTTCCATTGATGTATCCTGGATTGAAGACAAAAATTTCTTCATACAGAGGTAAGACAATAGATAACCAAGTATTGATAACTACACATGTCCTCTTGTACTTTACCCAGCGTGTTTGAAGAGTTGCACACATTTTCATGTGAAACTAACCTATGAACTTATACAAGGAAAAAAACAGCAAAATAAAGCAAAAGCAGAAGAAAATGTGTAAGAAAAGTGAGTAAGCAAACAAGAAGGCAAAGAAACAAACATGCAACATTTGTAAGAAGCAAACATGCATGCATGCAAGGAAACAAACCAAAGGCAAACACTACTCCTACTCCTAAGCTAACAGAGCATGGGTCTTCTCCCGTGAACTGATACTTCCCATGCATCCACTGGTGTATTAGTTGATCAATGTTGGTGAAGGCATTGTTCGTGAACAACATAGCAATGCGAACCAACAAGCATGAAAGATATAACAATGAAGACAGACACACTTCAGGCTTAAGTGTGTCCACAGAAAAGAAGTGAATGAAAGTGCATGACATGTAATCTATGGAGTTGCCATGGGGTTGTGTTATACTACATGCAAATGTTAAGCACAAACATTCTCCTAATTGTGACATGCAAGAAAACACGAGAAAGGTAGACCACTTAGTTGCATAAGTGTGCTTGCTGTGCAAGATTCCTCCAATGCATGAATGGTGTGATCATGTGTTTCGAGCGGAGGAAGTGAAATATGAGTGTTAGATTGATATTCAATGCATACAGATGAGTGGTGAGGAGCCTTGGGTCTTTGAACAATTTCTTGATCAGAAGTGAAACGACCGTCAGGACAGCGAGGGCTTGACATAACCATCAGCTTGGGCTGAAGTTCCTTGACAGTCTATGGGGTTTCAACTTTGTTGATAGATAGATCATCATAGACTAATGTATTAGACAGATTAAGAATGATTTAATAACCATCGTGATCAGATAAAGAAGTACAGAGATCACAACAACCAAGATTAGAAAATTCAGGATGTTTGTCAGCATCCTCATGATTTGATGAATCACACAGAGGGGTAGAGGAGAAGAAAGAATGGTCACTGTATGCGTTTCCGGAAAAATTAGATGAAGAATCAAGTGGATTTTGAAGGAATGATTTGTCCTCTCCATTGTTGGATGATGAACTCACATCCGGTATATCCTGTGAATGATCAACAATGGGTGTATCTGTAGATGGAGATACACGTGTGAAATGATGGATGGTAGAATCACTAAAGATGTTAGGGAAAAATGGAGGAGGTGCAGACATAATGGAATCATCCTTCTCCGAGGGTTGATGTTAAGGCTCCTAGTCATACTCTTCATGAATGACAACGCAGGTTGCTTGTGCGACACCAACTCCATTGATAGATTGATCCTTATTCACAATAAGTGTAGAGTCTGGAATGGAAGAACACAAGACAATGCAATCTGAAGGATTAGAAGAACACAAAGATGAAGGTTAGGTAAGACATTCATGTGACAACCCATGGGCTTCGCAACTAAGTCTGCGCGAAAATTGAGAGAAGTGATGTTTTGAGGATGTGAGAGTTGAACAGATGTGTGTGCATGCTCTCCCACATCACTCTGCAGTGGTAGAGTTTTTTATGAGGGGACGACAGATAGTCAGTTGTGACAATGACTGTGTCCGTCTGAGGTTGCGCGGCTCCATCAACGAAGTATGTTGAGCAAGGTTTGAGCTTGAACTTATTCTTGGTATTGAAAAATTTGGTAAGACAATATTCAAATATGTCCATGAGATACTGGAATTTCATCTGACTTTTCAGATCTTAAAATTGCAATATACGGAAGCGGTCCCAAAAATCCATAGGCAATTCTTGCGGGGTCTTCCATTGTTTTAATAGTTTTTGGTCAAGAGTTTCTAGATCAAAATGACGGAAATTAGATTCAATGATATCATAGAACTACTCAAGTTAGTGCACACTATCGGGTGACAGACTCTAGCACCACCATAGTGGGGATTCATGAAGTGTGTATGCAAGCAGCACGTTGGCCTCTTCTACATAGAAATTATCTACAAAGAATACATAGAAGTCTTCTAAGTACGCAAGCGAGACTACTTCACCTTCACCATCATACGTGAATTTGGACAAGAGATCAGCAAACTCCCTTGTGATGTCAAGAGGTTTGCATGTGAAAAACACCGCAGAGGGACGAGTCTGATAGTATCCATGATTGTTGTGCAAACATTCAAAACAAGATGTAAGGGCTCAACTTCTCATCTGTCTCTCCTTCTAGTGCCAAAATGTTGACAGTACTGGTCCCACCAACATGTGAAGGGATCTCCCTGGTAAGAAGTCCCAACTAGACCTCAGAAAGTTTGGTGTAGGAGTTTCGTATGGTATTGCCTTGACCGCGGTTGCACGCAAAGGTGAGTAGGATGTCCTTGTTGTTAGAAAGGGTGTGACATGCATGGAAAGCCTATGAAGGTGCATGAATGGTTCAAACACACAGAATGTGGAGTTAGTGCGCCCCTTGGAAACCTGTGGAAACACGCAGCTTGGAAGGGAGCACACGAGATAAGATGCATCACGAAATGGAAGGCGGGAGAAACAACAATCCAAATTTATGGTTAAAATAACAACACATCTCAGTAAGATTCATACATACATATATAGAAAGAGTCTATACATACATGTGTAAGAAAAACAGATACATATATCATTAGAGTAACCAATATAACTGAAATGCAATAACAACACATGCATGAAACATGTTGGCTCTATTATATTAAGAAGTGAAAGTTCCAACCATACAGTACAACAATGACCAACCACTAGTCCCAATAACGAAACGTTACAGTGATTGCCACCTGCTCCTCCAAAGTGGTGTACTAAATATCCATTGTGGAGAAGACAAAGCTCATCATAATACTCTCCAAGATTTCTCTAATATACTCCTATAAGAAGCTTGGCTGCCCAAAATCCCTTAAAATGAGTTATGAGGTTCTATAAATAGCAAAGGGTGGGGTGACCCTTGACATTCCCCTTTGTGACACTTCACCTACCCTCATGACTCTTCACCTACTAATGAGTGTTACATTCAACTATTGACACTTCAACTTTCAATTTACAAGACGTTACACACAATCTACACATGTACCCATGTGAGAAAAAATAGGCTTGAGAAAGTCATGCAAGCTATCACTAAGAATCAGACAGTTGTGGGAATACCAACTCTTCGAGATCCTCACGAAGATCGACGATGGCGAACTGAGACCAATCTTGGTCATTCATGAATGGTGACATCCTGCTGAAAGCGTACTCTTGCCTCCGTTGCATCTGAGTACACTAATATGGCTCCTTTGTCCAACTCGTATGATAACAAGTGAATCATCATCTTGAGTGTAGCTGAACTAGAAACATAGTGATGCATAGTGTTTGCACTGATTTTCAAGTGTGTGCTAGTGACTATGCACATCACTTATTGAAATACATGTTCATCTCGAGTTGGACTTGGTTCTTGCCTTTGCCTCGGTGAGTATGCCAATGGGTGGGATCGCATGCGTGCACATAATGACATCCATGCTCCTAAAAAACCTTGCATGTGATCGACAACCCCACCCACCCTATCTACTTCATGCGAGCTGCTGGGTTGCGTCTATAACCTGTATGGGCGCAATTTCATCAGTTTGTGCATGTTGTGCTTCCTGTTGTACCTGTTCCTGCTGCAACTCCTTATCTCATCTCTACATCTCCTGTTCTTCCTTGAGTTGCTACTTCAACACCTGCAACTCCTTCTTTGTTTATATCTCTACCTTTGTGTGATCCTCATGACATGTTGTCACCTCATAGTGTCAATCTCCAAAGCTACTTTCATCACAAGTGGATCTGCTTGAACTTGCAACTTTGCTCCGCCTCTGTATTGTCAACAACCTTCCTCTTGCATTTGTCAGATGCAGGTTTGTTACCTTCTGCTACTACTGATGGTGTTTCTCGTAGTGATGCCACTGCCATTTCATCTTGATATCCTTGTCCATGAACAACTTGATGTCTTCATAGGTAGGCAAGTTCATAGACACTTGATCGACTGCATCCTTAGTTGCGTTCTCAACGGTGTCTTTGACTCTCCTCTCATGGAAGCCATTGTAACTGTGATGCTGAAAGTCAGATGAACACCACTGATACCTAGAGACATAGAAACCTCATGGCAAGCAATTTGTTAGTTGAAAACAGAAACAAATTGGAGGATTGACATGCAACATACTTGTTTGTGAAGATTGCGTAATTTTCACTAGGAGGATGGGAGACTGACTACCAAAACTACGCAAGTCATATTCCAAGTTCTCAGGAGGCTGATTGACTACTAGAACTGCATAATGCACAGTCTAGCCTGGCTTGCTGAGGACTAAAACTCTGCAATGTGTAATTTTAGTCAGCAGTGACATGCAAAACCAGCAAAATGCATTGCGTAGTTCCTGGGGCCAACAAAACACTACCTCCGAGAATTGTGCAATGAAATCCTGGAGGTTAGTTTTGGGCTAGGCTTGGGCAATTTCTGGAGGGAAGGGAAAGCGTTCACTTCTAAAAATGCGCAATGCTAACCGAGCAAGGCAGGTCTTGGGCCAAGGCAGACTAGATCACTGACAGGCGACTGAAAACATGAGAAGTATGAATGCATGGTGATACTAAGTGTAAACAATAGTGAATGATCATGCATGAAAACAATATGTACAAGATTCAGAAAACGGGAAAACATGCATGTGTGTGAAGCGGGTCACCGCAATAGGGATCATTGGTGAAAAAAAATTGTCATGCATGCGATAACAGTGAGAAGCAAATGAAAATTGAAACAATTCTTATACAAGCTAACATACATCAAAACTACAACAAGCGCTCATTGAAATCAAGTAGAAAACACTTACACAAAGCGAAACACAAAAAGCAACAAAAACATAGCACAAGACATGAGAAGCAGACTTACCTTGAAACAACTAAGCTGAAAGTGTTGAAGACTCCTCGATGCGATGCGGGATGTTAGAGTTGCAATGTTGATGTGAGGAATAAGATCTGCAATGTTTGGTTCATAATTTTTGATAAGGTCGACGTTATGACGTGCATGCTACAAATCTAGGAAAAAGCGGCACTTAGCGAGAGGTTTCTAAAATGGTCTTTGCATGTAATCTCTAATTGCTCAAAATAGATTCCTCAAATCTAGGGATTCCTTTTGCATGCTTCCATTTGCTATTTTGGGAAAAGCAGCCCATGCATGCAAATCAGTTTTGCTCAGTCCCAGAGGGAGTCGGTCAACCTGAAGGCACATGAATTGGTCTACGAGCCAGGGCTGAAAATTTGTGCAATTTCTGGGTTGAGAAAAGTTGGTTTCCTAATAGGCATTGTGCAATTTCAGGGCTGAGTATGTCATTACCTCAAAAAATTGCGCAATTTTTGGGCTGAGGCTTAGTGCCGAGTCATATTGCGTAGTCTTCTAAAGGAGGACTGCCTGATTGCATTGTGCAATTTTTGAGCCCAACGGGCTGGCCCGCAGATTTTCACAATTTCTGGAGAGAAGGCTGGTTCCCCTCTAGAATAGCATAATTTTCTGGGGGACCTTCTCAGCCAGAAAATAGCTTAAGTCTAGAATGTCAGCCTATGGGAGGGAGACAAGCAAGCTAACATGCACAAGCCGACAGACCATCGAAACTCAACTGAAGCCTATGTACATGGTAGTGCAAGACATGTTGTTAAAGATAGTTAGTAGGGAGGCTCTAAACCGAAGCTAAGGAAAATTTTTGGAGGGTATTTGTAGCCACTACAACACTCTCATAGGGAGGAGTTGGTGGAAATAACTCTATACTGAAATGTATGACGAGAACTGCAAGCAAAATCTCATTGCGTCATGATTTTACTAGTGAGAAGCCAAGGGAAAAATGTGATGGAAACTGACCTGTAGCATAGAAAGCAGGAATTAGAGGTTGGGATCACTTCTTATGTCATTCAAAATCATGCTAATAATATTTTCAAACATGCTTACAACAATATTCATAGAAAGTTGTGAAAGTGATCACACTTTAGTCTAATACAAAATGAATACAATTTAGAAATAACTACAGAAGAATGGATGTATACCTATGAAAGAGGCGATACCTAGCACCCTCCTCTCGCACATTTCAGCATGAAAACTCTTAGCATTATAAGAGGATACATAGAATTATATAAAACATAAGGAAACTTGGTAAACTAGCGAAAAAAATAACAAGAAGGAAATGGAAACCATGACAAATAGTTCCTTATCCTTAGACGAACAAAGCAGTGGGTTGGAATTGATAGGGTCCTTGAAAATCATTTTGAAAAAAGAAAAGAAAAAGTGAAACTATGTTTGGGATAATTTGGTACAGGTCGAGCTAGAAGTCAAGGGTGAAACCCCAAAATTCCTTGTGTCACAACAAGTGTGAAAATTCTCTAGGAGAAACCTACCAAACCCTACATGGTAAGTAGTGGTATTTTAAGTTAATGGCATTAGTGGTAATGGGACGGTTAAGCACATGAGTAGAGAAATTAATGACAAAGTTAATTTTTGAGAAAGGAATCCAACATTAAGGGAAAAAATAATGGTTACCTGTAGAAACCGCCGTAAAAAAGGTCTCCATGGAAATTGTAGTGACACCCATGAATCGAAGTCGAATTCTCCTTGTTAGTGTATGCTTGATAGAAACCCTAGGAATAACATTAGAAGAAAATGTGTCAATATATAAATAAAAAGAGAGCTTTAGGAACTACTTATTTCAAGAAAAAATAAATTTATATAACCCTTACCAGTGTATGTCTGTAACACAACACAGAAGAAGGAAGATGGTACAACTGCCACGAAACCCTGGAAACAACCGATAGGTTTTAAGATCAATCCCCTCTCATGGTGTCACTATGTAAATATGACACAATCCAATAATAAAGAAAACCCAAAGGTGATCAATACAAACTCAATATCGAATGTTAGGGTTTGGGGTGGATGAACCACCACCCAGAGATTTTTCAATTAGATCGCTACCGTTTAGGTGGGTAAGGTACTAACAAGCACATGATGTTCACATGTGTCATGGGTACATGGCCAGTCCCATCTCACTTGATGCCTTTCCATGGTCTCTTACCCATAGTTCGCCTTAATCCCACATGAATCCCCTTATTGGAAAGAATTATTTAATATAAGGTTAAAAATCCATAAGTTTTAATAAAAGTTCAGTCAAGCCACTATCCAAATCCTTTGTTCGATTTGTATTAATGTATGGAAACCATATATTTTTGTCAGACCAGGAGGTAACTCCTCAAATCAAATCGTGTTATTCATTCAGGTAGTTCATTATTATATACAAGAGGGAGTGACTGTTCATTTCATCTCCCGATGACTCTCCATATTTTCTATTATTTATTTACATTAATTAGAGTTGTTCACCCAATCCCTATGATTAGGTGTCAAAATTCCCCCCCTTAATCTGAAGGGATGTTCGTGAGTCCAAGCATCGTTATGAATCTTTCAAGCTTTTCTCTTCCAAGCGCTTTGGTGAAGATTTCTGCAATTTGCTCATTAGTGGAACAATGGCGGAGATGGATTCTTTTGGCCTCAACATGATGTCGAATCAGATGATATTTAGTATTGATGTGCTTTGTTTGATCATGGAACTTTGGGTTCTTGGCCAACTTTATTGTCGAGGTATTGTCAATCATGAGTGGAGTCGATTGTACTTGTTTTACCTGCAAAACCTCAAGAATTTTCTTGAGCCACACAATTTATTTTGTTGCCTCAGCTGCTGCCACGTATTTTTCCTCTATTGTGGAATTTGTTGGAACTAATTGTTTGCATGATCTCTAGGAGATGACTCTTTATCCAAGACTCATAACATAACCTGATGTAGATGCCCCAGTTTCTTTGTCTCCATCGAAGTCTGAATCAGAGTATCCAATCAAGCTGAAGTCACCCACCTATGTATATTTGATTCCAAAGTATTGAGTTCCCTTCAAGTACTTTAGAACTATTTTTGCAGCAGACCAATGTCCCTCACAAGGCTTTTGCATAAACCTGGAGAGGATTCCAACAACAAACAAAATGTCTGGACTGGTATTAGTTAGGTATTTGAGACTTCCTACAAGCTGTCTATACTTTGTTGCATCCTCAAATTATTTTCCTTCAATGGATGTGAGCTTTAAGTTTTGTTCCATTGGAGTAGTCAGAGGATTGCATTCAATCATGCCAAACCTGTTCAACTGATCTCCAATGTACTTCTTTTGAGAAAGGAATATGGACTTCGGATGTTGAGTTACTTCAATACCAAGATAGTAATGAGCATAGCCCAAATCAGTCATTTCAAAACCTTTCTTAAATTCCTTCTTTATGGATGCAATGTAGCTTTCATTGTTCCCTGCCATCAAAAGATCATCTACATATACCACAAGATATACAACTATTTTGCCAACCTTCTTGACAAACAAAGTTGCATCATCATGATCATAATGTTTGAAATTGAGTTTCAAAAGATGCTCAGTTAGTTTTTCATACCAGGCTCGCAGTGCTTGTTTGAGGCCATACAAGGATTTCACAAGTTTGTATACTTTATGTTCATGTCGTTTCACAACAAATCCTTTAGGATGAGAGATACAAACATTCTCTTTTAGATCTCCATTCAAGAAAGCATTTTTTACATCCGTTTGATGGACTTTCCAACCATTCTGAGTTGCTAGGGCAAAGAGTGTCCAGATGGTAACCCATTTTGTTGTGGGGGTAAAATTCTCCTCATAATCGACCCTTTCCTTCTATGAAAAACCTTTTGCCACAAGCTTAGCTTTGTGCTTGTCAAGTGAGCCATCAGCTTTATACTTGTTCTTGTAGACCCACTTGCAGCCACTTGGTTTGGTTCCCAATGGAGGATCAACCAACTTCCAAGTTTTTATCGGGAAATCTAGTGTCTATGTAGAGCTGCTAGTCCCACTAAGACTGGTAGCTACCTTATAAACAAACAAACTAAAACCACTTCCGTTTTCCTTTATGAGAAGTAGATAAGAGGGGAAATAAGGAGACCAACCTCTGTCTTGCGCTTGGTTCCTTGCTTGATTCCTCTCCCTTCTGATAGATCTTTGCCACTCGCTTCCTCGTTTGCCCAGCTTCAAAGAGTGCCTGTAGAATCAAAGCAGCATAATACTATCCAAGAACATATATCTACTATCGTAAACAATATAGGACCATATATATATTGACCACACAAATGCATATATCATCAATCATACAAGAATGTGGAAGAAAACTTGAATAGCTTTATTAATAATCAAGAATAGCAAAGAGGATTACAACCAATTGTTCTGACCCAGCATCATCCTCTCAGCAAGAAAACCCTTCTTCACCTCATGAAAAGCTTAGATCACCCAACACTATGATGTTGCACCAAGAAACCAGCAACACTTCCTTACAAGATACAAAATTCCAGCCTCTGGATCTCTAGGATGAGGGATCCATATATAGATGTTTGTAAGGGGGGTGAGTCAGCTTTTGAGATTTGATTAGTGTCCCCTCTCTGATAGTTCATGATTCCACTTGGAGATTGATGATCTCTTACTCATCCCTGGGCGAATGAAGAGAGGCAAGTGTCACAGGAGAAGTTTCTGGAAGATTCCATGATCCTCCACCTTGCAGATTGACCCTGCCATTTGTCCACTCTCGCCCATCACATCCCATAGAAGGGCTTTTCAAGATGCATCGCACCTCCCATGAGTATTTAGGTGGGATGCAGCGCACTTTGACCATGGAGCATGTGAAATGGTCCAGTTTTGACCAGTTCTGAGTAGTTTTTCATGGAGAACTTCTGGGAGATGCTGTAATCAGTTGACCTTGTTCTTTTACGGTTTGGAACAACACTTTTAGGGACTTAAGAGCCCTTGTTTTATGGACATTTATGATTGGGGTTGCAGTGCCCAAAAATGTCTATAACACAAGTGCCATTCTTTATCAGGGCATCATACTCCTTTTGCATCGCTTTTTTCCATTCATCATGAGAAGCAACTTCTTTGAAGGAAGTTGGTTCAAAATCTGTAGACAAATTCAATTCATAATCATAAGAAACATCCATATCAATAGATTAATCAGAGTCATCCACATCACCTCCATTTTTCCAGTTTGAATTTATAATCCCTATCTTTCCAACCTCATTAGGATGAACACTTTCAAGTGTATTTGTCAGCCACTTTGGGGGACCTTTCTAAGATGGTCGAGGCTGCTCCGTTGATTGAGTTGGGACTGAATCAATATTGAGTCTCCCAATTCTATCAATCACATCACTCAAAGTATCATTCGTTGTTGGAGTTTCATGCGGGGGAGAGAGTGCTTCAAAAGAAGATTCCACAGGTTGATCTAGTATAGAAATCCCCCCTTCAAGATGTGGAATCTGATTATCAAATTCTTGAAATGATTTTGCATTTGCGAATTTGTCCAAGCGATCAAGTTGCCACTCAACAACATTGTCAATTTTGGATGATTCAAGAAATATTACATCTCTAGATACAACAAACTTTTTATTGAGTTCATCATAGAGACGGTATGCTTTGGAGGTGTTTGAATACCCCTAGAAGATACACTTGTGACTTCTTGCACCAAGTTTGTTTCTGTGTGCCTTTGGTATCAAGGCATAACATGTGGAACCAAAGACCCTGAGATGCTTTACCGCAGGAATGTGCCCATCCCACATTTCATAAGGAGTCTTGTTTCTAATAGCATTAGATGGACATATATTCTTTACATATACAACACATAGAACTGCAATAGCCCAAAACATCAATTTTACATTTTTGAAAAACATCATGGAGCATACCATATTTAAGATTGTCCTATTCATTCTTTCAGCTACTCCATTTTGTTGGGGATTATAAGGCACAGTTGTTTGATGTTTGATCCCATGTTAGCGAAGATAGTTTTCAAATTCATTTGAAGTGTATTCTTTTCCATTATCAGTGCGAATAGAGCCAATATGAGATTTTGCATCATTTTCAATCCATGTATGAAAGTTCTTGAATGTTTGAAAAGCATCAGATTTGTTCTTCAATAAATAAACCCAGCACATTCTGGTGTAGTCATCAATAAATGTCATCATATATTTATTTCCATTTGCAGAAAGAACAGACATTGGACCACATAAATCTAAATGAATGAGTTCAAGTTTTCTATGTGCTCTTGAATGCAAATCATGAAAAGACTATTTGCTATGCTTTCATAGAATGCAGGCATCACATTGCTTAAGTTTGAATTGTAGGCAACCTAGTAACACCATTTTTCTTCAACAAGCAGAGGCTATCATAGTTCAAGTGTCCAAATCTAGCATGCCATAATAAAATTGATGGAAATGTACCTTCTTCATAATGAGAATTGTATGAGAAATTTTGTGCATGAGCAGAGGTACCCTGCAGCCTGAGAAGCATTTCTTCTTCTATCCCCGTCATGACAAGTGAGTGGTATAATGATTTTCTCACCTCAAGATTGCCATAAAACATATGAATTGAGTGTCCGTGCTAGCAGATGTGGACCAAGGACAACAAGTTTCTCCTTAGTTGTGGGAGATATAGAACATGATGCAGAAGAAAGTCTGGAAGACCAGGCAATTTAAGCCTGATTGTGCCAAGCCCTGATGGCTTGAGTTTTGATTTGTCTGCAAAGTATACTGCCCCATCAAAATTGTCGATAAATTCTTCAAAAAAATATTTTCTAAAAGTCATGTGGCAAGTTGCTCCTGAATCAAGTAGCCAATCATTTTTCCAAGAAGCAAGTGAAGCATTAAATAAGTCTTCATTTACTCCAATATTACAGTGTGCCACAACATAGTGAGTGGATTCAAGTGCTTTACCTTTGTATTTTTCATTAGTTTTACCTTTGGGTTGGTTTCTTTCCTGCTCAATTTTTTCCCAAGGCAACTTGCATGTGGATGCATCATGTGATCCATCTCTTTTGCAATGTATGTAGTGAAAATCTAACTTTTCTCCTTGAGAGTGTCTGCCCCCATTGCCTTTGAAATATCTTCCTCTTCCTCTTCGACCACCTCTTCCTCTGGATGAATCTTGGGCAAGATTCTTTTCTTTATGAGAAAGGCACACAACCTCTTCAGAAGATTCAGGGGCTATCTTATTTCCAAAAGCTTTCTCTCTTTTAGCAAATTTTTTCACAACAGAGTCAAAGGTAATATCTTTGAGATTTCCATTTGCTTGCAATGACTCAAGATAATTGGAGTAAGTAGGATAAAGTGCCTTGATAAAAGCAATCAAAGGAATATCAAATTCAACCTTAGTGACTTTAACATCATGCATTATAGATTTTACTTTGGATGCAAGAGCAAGAGGATCATTATTTTGTAATTCAAGGGTGAATAGTTTAATCATGAGTTGAACATCTTCAAGTGCAGAGTGTGAGTCATAGAGTTCTTTTAGCTTTTATAAGGCTTCAAATGCATTTGAAAATGGAAAAATGTGTCGACTCACCTCTTCACTTACTGATGCTGCAATCAATGCATAGGCTTTGCTTTTCTTATTTTCCCAAATGGTGAGCTCCTTACAGAGGTAGGCAGTTCTGGCTCTTTGTCTCTGTCTCCAACACACACTCCTTTCCACAACTCATTGAAAATGAGGGTGTGTTTTATCTTTTGGGACCACTTAGGATAGTTCTCCTTGCCAGTGAGAACTACTCTCACAATAGATATGATTGAATGCATTGTAAAATCTGTGTACTGTGGAAAAAAAATAGCTCTTCTACTGGTAAAACAATTTGCACTTGGTGTGTAAAAAAAATTGTGTTGTAGTAAAATATAGTTCTGATATGCATATATCAGAGGTATGGCCAACATAATGGGAGAGCGCATAAATAAAAAGAACAGGAACATTCACATATGGACTGTGTATTGGTAGCTCAGTGGGTAAACGAATGTAGAAGGCAGCGTATGAAGTGATATGAGATGGGGTATGGCTGAGGGAAGTGGTATACATATGGAGGGCCGAGGGTGCTGTGGATGGGGGCTAAGAACACAACAACAGAGGCCACGAGTATAATGAGTATAGCATATGGGTTGTAGGCATTTCATTTTGAAGGCACATAGAATCGACAAAGCATCATTTTAATTTTGGTGCATACAGTGTGTATGCTACCTTTTGCTTTTGTTGTTCACACATGTAATCCGTGGGCTTGTGCTATCGGATGGGCTATCAATTTGGCTCGCATATATACAACTTTAACTCGCATATATTCAAGACCATCAAAATTTGACTGAATGGTAACTAAAGGATGTTCATCAAAAGATTCTGGTTTTGAGCTTTTAATTGTCTAATAACTGAAGGATGTTCAACAAAAGATTCTAGTATGGGGGTGACATTCACCACAGCGATACCGCAGCAATATACCACGGTTGGAAGCTTTGAACGGTTGAAAATGAGTATAATGAAGCTGCAGGGTATGGGAGCGACGTTCACCACAACGATAACATAGTGATATACCATAGTTGGAAGCTTTGAACGGTTGATAATGAGTATAATGAAGCTTGAGGGTATGGGAGAGGCGTTCACCACAATGATACCACAACGATATACCATGGTTGGAGCAGAGCGATATACCACAGCGATACCACGGGATTGCCAAATAGAATGCCAAACAGTGTTATATGAAAACAAACATTATATATAATACCACCATAATATCGCAACACAGGAAGCGTTATACCATGACTGTGTATTCTTGGATGGGAATGTTCTGTTGATGAAGTGTCAGACTAGTGGGAGTGTCAACACTGTCAGGCTAGCCAAAATCAGTAGAATAATAGTGAGAGAGATGTTAGTCTGCATAGGATTCAGAACATAGGTAGAATAGGAAGAATAGGAGTTACAAATTAAAGAGGGAAGCCAAAAATGGCGCTGGCTCTAATACCATGTCGGACCAGGAGGTAACCCCTCAAATCAAATCATGTTATTCATTCAGGTTGTTCATTATTATATACAACAGGGAGTGACTGCTCAGTTCATCTCCCAGTGACTCTCCATCTTTTCTATTATTTATTTACATTAATTATAGTCGTTTACCAAATCCCTATGATTAGGTGTCAACATTTTTCTTATATGTGCCTTAAGGGGAGTAATACTAACCTTGCATTGGGGTGATTACATTAGTCTAGGAGGAGTCCTAATAATTTGAGGTAGGGATTGATGAAATGAGATAAAAACCTTTAGGTATGTAAACCATAGAGTATGGAAAAAAATAAAAACCTAGCTATTTATCTCAACATGTATGGACAAACACATTCCTTATAAGGAAATTCACTATAAAAGAATATATATATAAAAGAAATTGTGGTTTGAAACGAGGTACATGACCTATGAGATAACAACATGATCAACAATATACAATAGGAATATAACGATACAAAATAACAATGTGTTAATCTCTACATGCCAAAAATATACACCAATAATCAAACCAAAACAAGGTATTCAAAACATAGTATCATCCCATGCATTTAAAGAAATAACATATAGTGAAACTACAACCCAGATGTGGCTGGATTTGTGGGCCCTCCCAACCAACTATGTCGCGTGTATTAAGGATCTAAACAAAATGAATATTTTATATATGAATCGTATATGAAACAACACCAAGGCACTAAATTTTTATTACCCCAAATTACTACATATCAATCAAAGTATAGGGAGACCCCAACATTAGGTCTATCTAAGGTAAAATACGTCTATGATAGATCTTTTCTCCTATCCTATGTCACTACCTCTCATGCAATGCACAAAGGGTTAGGGTTTACACATTTACGTAAGAAGAGGACTGAACAGGTGGATATAGAGGATCCCTTGTCTTTCTCATCAATTACAATGACAAATATCAAAAAGAGCTAAAGAGAGGAAATTGCAAGTGGATATTCCATCCAATTTAAGATGGTGATCCAACCCATTCAATTGCAAACTGGTTAGTTGTGTGTGATTTGGAAAATATATCTCTGTAGACTCGATGATTGTGTTCTCATTCCTAAATCCGGGTTTCAATTAACATGAGTTTAATCGACGATGAATGTGTTACATAGCAATCCTTGATATGATCCAATGGACAACATGTCATCCTTTCTTGTCTAAAAGTGATGGAGTCATGACGAATTTGGAGGTAAGTTACAATAATCCATGGAAATTGTTAAATCTGCTCAAAAACAACATTAGTGGAATCAACTTCTAATTAGTCTCCTGATCATGCTAAGACATTTAAAAATATATATAATGTCAACAAGTTACTTTGTAGGTCTCTTTTAGTAACTCTTTATGAAAATTACATGAGGGGGTGACATTACTCGGTAAAAAATGGGTCTAGTATGAAGTGAACAAGGAGGAAGGCTGACAATAAAACCATGTCAATTTCAAGCCCTACCAATGGTTGATCCAAGTTATGAAAGGAATGGAATGAAAGGAAATAAAGCAACTGTAACACATACACAAGGAATATAACAGAAATCATAGTAATATGGTGAAAACTAAACTTCTATTAAAGTATGAAATAATAGGATACTATAGAATACAAACTAGCTAGAATGGTGGTAGCTATCTCCTAAGAGAAAGAGATGGAAGCTACATGCATTTGAAAAATCTCTTACAATATATCAAAAGTATGGGATTTTAATGTGAAAAAAACCCTAGAGGTCCAAAACCATAACCCTAGAAGATGAAGCACAAACTACTTATTTTATGTTATTGAACTTCTCACTTAGTTACAATATCTTTGGGATATATTTGTATGCATCAAAGTGGTTTTTTCTAATGATTGAGTACATGGGGAGGATAGTTAAATTATAGGTTAGTAATCATAGTTTGTTTAACATTCTGGAAATAAAGCATTGCAATCACTTAATATTTTCGAACGAACATGAAAAAATATATGGAAAACAAATCATAATTATATTTTTTTGTTGTAACGTGGAAAATAATTGCCCAAATGCTTCATAAGGTATCATGTAACTATTATCAAGGTTGCATTCATCATAGCGCTCTTAATATTTTCTTGCAAGTGAAAATGTAAATATCTTGACAATTGTAAAATGATATAACACGCCATCATAAACTTAAATTTCTCAAATTGGAGGTGTTTTGAGACCTAAGAGTGCATTTTTGTGAATCATGGCTTATATTTTGCACAAGGTGAGAAATCACAGTTAAAAAGGAAAATAAACATTTAATATGTGTGACATGTGTTTTTAGACATGATTGAATTAGGGATTCATGTAACAATAGAATCCTTAATTCTATTGTTCTATGTATGACTAGTATTTTCCTCAATAGAGGACATGGTGTGCATTTTATGAACAAAAACCTTTTGCCTTGTGCTGGTAATTGAATGTTGACATTATGAAATTACATAAAAATTGGGTATTGAGGATAATACATGAATTCTTTGGGGAAATTCCATGCCTCAAGTTGAGGATGCATGGTGAGTACATGGGATAACATGTTTACATGGTGGGGAGGAACATCCACACCTTTTCAATGGCACATGCATGCCCACATAATAAAAATGCACTCTCTTGAAAAAATGCATGACTTGTGTTAGTGACTATATGTGGATATTATAGAATTACATGAAAAGAAAGTATTGAGGAAAATGTGCAACTTGTTTGGAAAAAATGCACACCTCAATTTGGGAATGCATAGTGAGTACATGGGATTTCATGTTTCCATAGTAAGGAGGAATATCCACACCTTGTTTATGACAATCCCATGTTTCACAATAAAAATGAAAGCCCTTGACATTTTTTGCATCTCTAGGAAATGCCCATTTGCGAAGAAAAATGCATGAGTTGTGTTGGTAATTGTATATTTACATTAACAAATTACATGAAACTAGGGTATTGAGGAAAATGCATGCCTCAAATTGAGAACACATGGCGAGTACATTGGATTGCATAGTTGCATAGTAAGGAGTAATATCCACTTTTTCTTAATGATAAATGCACTCTTACACAATAAAATTGCACATATTTGACATATTTTATAGCCCTACGATAGCCTAGACCATGAATGTTTCTTTTGCAGACTATATGAATGGTTTTCATAGGAATATGAATGAAAATGGGTGTTTATCCATTATGTATGATTGGATCTAGTATGGCATATCTTATAAGAATCTTGAACCCATGTTTGACAAGTTGTTTGGAAACATATCTAGGTTTCCTCTCAAATCTTCTTGGAAACTCTAGCTTGGCCTTGGTTTCTTTTGGTCCTAGTGTAGGAAACTTCATTCTTTGTAATTTGTAGTTTGGAGGAGAAAGCTTTCTTATCACTTTCTCTGAATAAATATCTCAAACTTTCTTCATAAGACATAGGACATCCAATTAGGTGATCTAACTAAAGGGTAGATAAATCCTTGCTTTCTTCAATAATTATGGCAACATGGTTTCACCTTGACGTTAGAGACCTTAGACACCTTTTTAAACATAACCTCTTTGTTCAAATTTTTGGCAAGAGTAGCCACCCTATTGACTACTTCATTGACTGTCACTAACAGTAGTCACTCAAGTTTCATCTTCTTGCATTTTCAATTTCTCAAGTTTTGTTCTTAGTGTCCGCAGTTTGATAACTTTGAGTTGATAACTTCGTTGGTAAGCCTCCTACAGTTCTTGGAAATATGTGGCTTTTATCTATAGTTCTTGGAAATAAGCTTTTATCTAAGCTATTTGACTGTTCAATGAGTAATAAAACTTGAACATTCTTCTTCTTAACCTCCTTAATAACTGCTATATCATTTGCCTTGGATGTGTTCCAATAAACCAACTCTTCATAATCTGTTTTTAAAATCTGCCATAAATCTTTGCTTGCCAAAAAATTCATCATATTTATGCATTAATAATCACTGCCACTTTTACTAAATTATGCAATGGGCAACCCTTTAGAATTTGACATGATAATCCCCCAATATTACCTAATACAAAATGAAATGAAAATGTCTTCCATAATACTAAAATCAACACAGATTAGTAAATATCCAAATAGGATACGTCACCTTAAGTGGTTATTTATCCTCATCTCCCCAAACATCCAAATAGGAAACATCCAGCTATTTATTCTCATCTCCCCAAGGTAACAACTCATCCAACATTGTGATCCCTTCTTCTTCCTATTCAAAATGGATTATAAAGGTAATAAATCCCTCTCCTCTTATATGATCAACCCTCAATCATTGCAAAATGATGGAACCAGACTTTAGGCTTGTTAAGTTATGGTCCAGCCATACATAAAAATGCCATGAGATGTTTGAAAAGAATTGCTTTGAATAGAAGACTTAGAGATGAAAATCTCAAGATTCAAACTTTCAGTTGCTACAAGTGGAACTTAGGTTTGAGAAACTTATGCTCGCTACAGCGCAGATGTTTCCAATAGTAATCATCCATAGAGATTGAGAAATTTGAGGGGAAAGTACGCACTTCGAGCATGGAATTAACAAATTGGCTTATGAATAAAGCTATATGGATGGCTTAAAGGGAGAATGAGAACACCCATTTTTGTTATAGGCAGAGTTTCGCAAGATGGTCTCAGAACATCTTCCGGAGTGGCAGCGAACGAACATGTCGAGAGTAGCAATAAGAGACTATAGTGGTATCTGTACAGAGGCAAACAGGGACAACATTAGTGATATACGTGGCACTTATTCCTTTTGTGGAATGGTAATAGAGGAGTAGCAACCTGTTACAAGGGAAGACTTAAAATAGTTGTTCAAAACTTGGAGACTAATCTGACAAGACTCACGCTATCGGATCATGGTTTTCTCACAAGGAGTGGTGGCATGAGGCATCATGAACTCATGGCGAGCATGGTCTTAGATTGGTCTGATTGGCCGTACATGGTTGATTAGGAGAGTATACTCTTGCAGATATTAAGGATAACATGAGTATTAGCGTGCTTGACAAAAATATTAATATGAGGATGCATGATGAGTTAGTATATGTAACGGCAATATAAATATGAGCTGTGCCTAAATATTATCTCAAAGTGAAGATCCGATAATTTCTTACCACTAAGAATTAATTTATTCGCTAGTTTGAATGGATGTGGGTGATGTAGAGAAAGTGTCTACTTGTCATTTTGTCAATTTTGTTCTTGCCACTAGGAATTTATTTCTTAGGTAGTTTGAATAGACGCGGGCAATGTAGAGAAAGTGCCAAGTTGTCGTTTTGTCAATTTTATTATTGACTTTCCCCAGTATCGTGTTGCTAACGGAGAGAAAACCATCCGGTTGTCGTTTCTTAAATGAAATGCTTTTAAAAGTGGCAATATCCGACAAAATTCTTCGTTTTGCAATCCGCGAGGGAGATAATTCCTCCCCAACGTACTGTAGACTTTTGTTTTCTGCTTTTGATTGACATGAAATTTGGCCACCCAAAAGGTTAGCAATATCATTCTCCACGATGAAAGGTGGAGTGCTTTACTCTCTACAACGGACAAATCACTCCCACTCACTAATTTGAGAGGAATGGGTTGCGTCCGCGTGCATATTATGAAACGTGGGAAACATAATTTGAAAGTTGTTCCAACAGTTACACTCGCATCGTGGTATGTCTCAATATCGGAAAGTGATGGGTTGGGTATGAATGATTTGACGGATGCAGTCAAATGGTATTGGAAAAAAATACATGCGACATCTGAATACTGAAAGAGGATGTTCATCATTGGCAATACGAGATGTTACTTCACTTCTGCATAAAGTCAGTCTGGGACGAATGGAACGTCCATCCCTTGGAGTGGAATGCGATGATCGCTGGCGTGACTCTATTAGAATCCATCACATGCTCGTATGCCGTTTCCCGTATTAGAGGTAACTGGTCTGTGTACAATTAAACGTCTTTGTTGGTAACAGGTAGATAAATGGTATACATGTGTGGTTTACCGGTAAAGTTTCGTTGGGTAAAGTCTATGAGAGCGCCGTTTAAATCTTATTGAGTTTAGTGTCTTGTTATGAGTTGGGATTAGAGTCTTGTTATGATTTGGGCTTAGAGAGTAGACTCCTCTTCCAGGTTGTTGGATATGGTTCTCCTTTAAATTACTCTAAACCATTACCGATTCACCAATGTTGTAAAAAAACGGTTAATCAGACTGATAATGTCACATGGACATGAATAAATTATTTTTTGTTAGATAATGATAACGTAATAAACTCATTTAAGAAGAAGAGGTGAAAAACCCGAGAAAGGGCATTACATAGATTAAAGGCGAAATCGGCAACATTAATTTAATCCAAGTCCAGTATTAATTTGTTTTTGTTAAATTGCATCGGTTTCAATGTTTAAAGAAACAAAAGACTTAATGTATATTTTTGTAGTATAAGTGACTATCATCTATGTATTTATACATAATATTTCTCGACATTAAAATTATTTCTTATTTAATCGGTATATTATTAGCATGAGTAGAATTAATTCTAGTATGGTTTCTTTTATTAGGCCGATAGGCCTTCCTATGCATCAACTTCTTAGTCAACACTTTTACTCTGCTCCGTTTGATCACTTGAGACACTTTCAACCGTTGATCTGACCCAGAAAAGGAAACAACAGAAAATCAGGAAAACAGAAAGTATGAGAAAAGATTCTATGCAGAAAATAAAAAAAGCCCCCTTTTTCATGTGGAAAAATCATCAATCCCATGCCTTTCCGCCATGAAGCACTATCATTTCCTATTATGGAACTATAGGAACATGTTACAAACAGAAGCAACCGTAGCGCCGTGAACAAGCTCGCCCTTTGTCAAAGCCTCCTTTAAACACCATACTCCCACATTCGATTCCGCTCCGCAGTTTTCCTGCAATCGACGACATACTGGCTGAAGCCGCTGTGTAATAAGAGCCTGTTGAAGATCCGCCCTTGGATATTCAGATTTCAGCCAAAAATGGCTTTGAGCAGCGCTGCGGCTGATACGGATGGATCGGTTCATTCAACTCTTGCTTCAAGATATTCAGGAATCCTTGCCTCGGTACGCCTTCCTTACTTCCTTCACCCCCATTCTACTGCTTTGCTTTTTCCAAGGACTGATTAATTACGTAGTTTGTTTGGATTGATTGAGTTATTATGTAATTTTTTACTTGAAGCTCAGACTTGAGAAAATCTATGGTGGGAAGGCGTTTCAGGCACTTCGAATTCCAGACATAGCAAGTGGGGCTCGACAAAGCATTGATATAGTCCTTCTCACCAAAAGGTACCTCAATATCGTGTGGAATTTCGTTTCTATTGTTCACATTACTCTGCTTTTGAAATGTTATTGCTTTTGATTTCTTGTGACTTTCACTTCTCTGTACTCGATCTAACGAAGTGTACACAATTTAACAAAGTATACATATATACACATACAGGGAGGAGACCTGTTAAGTTGAAACCCTTATGCAGATCTAGATTTCAAGAGTAACTGACAATTTCTGCTGTGAACTCTTGAATACCGACACACATTATGTTTATATTTTATTTTTTAACATTCTTCGCTTAGAATAAAAATTGAAAAATGAGTTTAATCATAATTTAATCAGGGGTTTGATCCGTGTGTATATATAACATTGCACCTCATAGCGTCTATATTATCATAAACATGATATGGGAAACAAGAACAGAAGGAGAAATTGGGCTACAGGTTTTTGGGGTATACGAGAAATGCATCTACCATTCAAGCGCAAGTAATGCGTATAGAATTGATTAGGATGTATTAATAAGTGTCATGCTTTCTCCAAACTTTTAGAAAGTCTGTTTGTCAGACTCGAGCTAACATAAGTTTTTTTAATTTATGCAGAGAATTATCTATTATTGCTGTTAGGAACTTTTCGGGGATTCTGGATGTGGGTGCTGATGGTGGTTGGACTCTAAAAAACTCAAGGGATCAATCCGAGAAGATTCCTAATCTTGTAAGAAGTTGCTATTCATACATTTGATATCTTCTTTATAGTTACCTTTGACTTCAAATCTTCTATGTTTTCGGTTCGTATTTGCAGTTGAGGGCTTTATAGCCTCATCCTTGAAACTCCAATTAGATGTCCTGCTATGCGAAGTTTCTGCTTATTTCTAGTGATATTTCACAATGCTTCTGAAGTATGGGCAAATTCATTTATTTGTCGATAACTTTACTTTTCTTTTTATGATTGTGCTAGAAAATTATGGCATTGTTGTTCATTATGTTCTAGAGACTAGAAGGCTATCAGTAGTCCTTGCTAGCATGTACCGAGCCTGTTTATTGAATCCAATAGTAAATGGTGGCTATTCAAATTTGGAGCTAGCTTGTTATGGAATAAGCATGTATTACTTTCATTATTTTAAAATTTTCTTTTTGCATATTTACAATTAATCATGTACTATCTAGAACATCAGATTCACCATATAACCTGCCATCAAAAGGAGACGAAAGCAAAAAAGGATACAGTGTTACTGTGCTTCCGTGCAGATTGTGTGCTATGCTAATAACTAGGAAGGGGGATCACAGATTGGAGGATTGTGAAGTTGTGAACCTTTCCAAGATTTGTCAGCAACTCTCTGATAGAGCCCATACTTTGTTTAAGCCTTAAGCATATGTTTCATCCCTGCAGGCTTTGGTTCATTTATACTATAGTGCAAACTTACAAAGGAAGTGACCCTTGAGCAAGTCTCTTACAGAGTCCATACTTTGGATAAGCATACAGCACCGCCAGTAGGCTTTGTTTCATCTTCTGGCTATATCTAAAGATGCGACTCCTTATTCTTGATTTCAGGCCTTTGTGCATCTTGTAGCATAACTACTTGCATTGAGGATTATGTTTGTACATTGTCCGATAGATATGATGATTCTAATTGTACTTTGCATATTGATAGGCATTGCATATGCCACTTGCCTTCTCCTTTGACATAGAAAGGATGCCAAAGCATATCTCTTTCTTAATTTTTTTGTTGTTGGAAGTGCTTCCAGAAGACACCATGAGCGGTTGCACATCATAACCTGGACTTTCTTTGGCTTAGTTATCAGGTATCAGGGGTATCTGTTCCACCAAATTCAATTGGACTTGGACCTGGCCTCACCCCTGTTTAATATGCCATTTGGGTGGGGCAAAGCACAATGAGAAGGAACCTTGTTGGACAGTTCAACTCTCCATCCACGTCACTGGTGTACCAAGGCATTGATGGATGTTAATTTCTAGATTCCAGATCTGATTATAATTCCTAGTAATTTTTATAACCCGAAAAAATTATTTCTGCAATTACTGAATAAAATACACTAGGATTTTTAACTCAGAAATGAAATAGCAGAAGCAAAATACAGGACATCTTTCACACAGAAAATTCTTCTCCAACTGATCTTGACTTTTAATTATTTGAACAGTGAGGCTCCCTTACTGGGAAATTGGCCTACAAAGAAAATTAGAAGAATTATTACAGCAAATAAACCTGGCAAATATGCCCCTGAGAAATCTAATTTGCAGAAGTGCTGTAGTATGTACAGCCTGCGCACAGCCTCTCTTTCACACATGCGGCCTGCTGAAACTAAACCCGCATGGCATGTGTGACCTCGGCTCTCCTTGTACAGCCCCTGCAAAACTTCTGCTCAGAAATTGGTATGGCCTCCTTGCTGAAGAGCCTCCACTCAATCTCCTCTAGAATTTTCCTCTCACTGCTGGACACCTCTTTTCTCTTCAGCTCCTGAGAAAATCACTGTCTCAATCTCTGTCAATTGTTATGTCTTTCTCCACTCCTTAGGCTTGCTTTTACAATTTCTCATTGAGCTAAATCCCTAACCCAAATGTCCAAAGTGATGAATGGTATTTGAGATTAACTATTGAGATTAAAACAAATTCACTAATGTAATTAAAATTACATTCCCTTAGATTTCCTAGCTCAATAGCCAACATTAATTAATTAACTTAATTAATGTGCTTTTCTTATGTTAGACTTAGGCTAAATCATAAAAACAACTTCCTCAATAAATTGAGCAAGTTTCCTAGGGAAGCTTTGGACGATTCCTGCATGCTTGACACCTAGCCAATGCAGAAATATCTGTCCGCTGCTACAAACATCAACAATGTGTTCTTTTATGATTTTTCTTTATTCATTTTTAACCTTAATTATGTATGATCCAAAACCTCAGACTCACTCACCCTATACCCTCCCATCAAAAGGGAAAAAAACACCCTCCAACCTCCCTCCAAAAAGAAAAAAATGTTAAGAGAATGATATACTTGTTAAATTTTTGACCATGGTAAGTAGATTCTGCACTTAGATAAGTTAACATAAACCTATGTAGCCTATAAACTAAAGATCTCAATCAAAATAACAATCTCTAAAGACATTAATGTACAAACACACACTGCTGGAAATTACAAAGAGCAAATACACAATGTGGAACACTCAATGGTGTATCTATCTTCTATTTTTTGAAAGAAAAATAGTTAAATTGTTGTAGCTCAAAAGTAAAACTCGCCAACCAACACATTGGTGAGCTTATGTCTCTTTTATAGAACAAGAGACAAATGGAAGATACAATGTATTTGGTCACATGCATGAAGTGCCCAAATTGTCTCAATCAAACCCTAACCCTAATTTACTCTGCTGGTGCACCCTCATACATGGATAGAAGTGTTAGAAATAGTGTGTCCCAATTTGAGGATCTTTGTGGCATGCATGCATGCACATTCTTCCTTGGGATCTATACCTCCCTTGGGATATGCACACTACTCTAATAATAGATAACACATGCAAGAACAAACTTTGAAATAGAAAAGCTAATTGAAGTGTTAAATTTGAACTACAATACATACCAATAGCTTATCACAAGTTGGTACAAGTCAAACTCTCCAAACCCTAGCTAGGAAAAAAAATGAGAAAGCTTTAGCCATGATCCAGGTCCGGGTTTGACAAAGGACCCTTCCAAGACCTTTTACTTTCGTGATGTGTTAAATTGCATTTTTAAAAGAACATCAATGAATACAGGTGCATGTTGTAAAGAAGAGGAACATGTCAATCATCAGCAACATAAAAACATAAGCCGTTGATAACAGAGTTCGTCCAGGAGGTTTGTTGGGAGAAATTTGCTCGATATTTTGACGTAGAGCTGAAAGAAGTTAAACTGAAAGAGGGTACTATGTGATGGATCTCGTCAAAGCTGTTGAGATGGTTGACGAGAACACTATTTGTGTGGCAGCCATTTTGGGTTCTACTTACAATGGCGAGTTCAAAAATGTCAAGTTGTTGAACGATCTCCTCCTACAGAAAAACAGGGAAACAGGGTGAGCCATCAGATCTCCTTCGATTTACCTGCTCATTGAATAGGACTGACCAGGTTGAAAATTGTGATTGTGGTCATGACCGTTGATTGCGCCCAATGGTTGCAAGTGGGACACACCCATACGTGTGGACGCGACAAGCGGCGGATTTATTGCACCGTTCCTCTATCCTGATTTGGAATGGGATTTTCGGCTTCCATTGGTGAAGAGCATAAACGTGAGCGGGCACAAGTATGGACTCGTCTATGCCGGAATCGGATGGGTTATCTAGAGAGCAAAGCATGACCTCCCAGAAGATCTTATCTTTCACATCAACTATTTGGGGGTCGATCAGCCCACCTTCACCCTCAACTTCTCCAAAGGTTAAAACAAATTTTCTTAGTTGATGATCACTGTATTTCATTTCAATTTATTAGGTCAATGGGATATTTGGATGTTTCCCTTGGACAAAACATCTTTGAATTAAAGTCATGACCATGTACCCTGCAGGGGCCAGCCAAATAATTGCTCAATATTACCAGCTCATACGTCTGGGGTTCGAGGTTTGTTGTTGCCCATTGCCGAGTTTACAAGCAGTTGTTACACATTACAGGGATGATTGATTTCTAAGCATGAGGCTGTCAAAAGCCAACTTCGTATCCAGATTTACAAATGGATAAAGCTCGAAGATTTTTTAAGTTAAGGGAAGCTTTCTATTATTACCCGGTATTGTTTCCGTTTATGGGCTGGGTTGCATGCATGCCCGCTGTTATTATTAGAGCTTGATTTTTCTAATTTAATTTCACAGCTGTATGAGTGGTGGAAAGTTGGGAACAAAACAAAACAGCAGGGAAGCATAGCGCTCCCCACTCAATTCTTGTTATTCATTACATTGCATTGCAGTCCCGTTCATTGTCAGTGGATTTCAGCCGAGTCTTCATTTGCATTCCATTCCATTTCATGGCATTGTTCAGATTATTCAGTCTCACCTTATTTAATTCTTAAAATTTGTTGAAATGCTCTTCATGCTACAAAGCCAGAGGTTGTGAATGTGTTGACTTTATCTGTTTTTTTTACTTAAGGTAATTTTACTCTAAAAAGAGATGTAAATTCTTATAATTATTACATTCCATGATTTTGGCGGTTCTAGAGTTTAAGCCACGCCTGTATTGTCATATTTGTTGGTTTAGATCTGTTTATTTTGAGTGTTGTGGTATATTTATGGGTAATCAATTTCAAAAGAGTGCGAGCTTATAAGAGCGTTTTAGTAGCCCTTATTTAAACTCGGGGTCATCTTATACTGCCTAATAATTCACTTGGACCAACATCTCCTCTAGAGAAATGCAACAATTCTAATTTAATAATCCTATCGGCCTTTGTTTGTACCTTTTGGGACAATTGCTAGTATTATGTATGGTCATTATTTGTGAATGGCTTATTATTTTATATTTGTATTTTGGGAAGGATTAAAGTTAATAAATTTGAAAGAAGTAAAGTGAAGTATGTGGTAATTGATTTTTTTTTATATATAATAAATTTGTTAATAAGGAAGTTAATGAATTTGTTAGTTTAAATTATTATATTTTATTTAGGGATTCAAATTAGACACTTGTTAATAATACTGTCAAGAATAATCTCTTTCTTTTTTCTTATTCATCCTAGCAAATTCAATGTTTTTTTTCTCCCATCATTGTGTGACAATAGAAGATTTGAGGACTTAGGCCCTTTAGTAGTGAACTCTCAATTTAGTCTAAGTCTAGTATTAATTTGTTTTTGTTAAACTTCATCAGTTTAAATGTTTAAAGAAACTCTCATTTTAGTCTAAGTCTAGTATTAATTTGTTTTTGTTAAACTTCATCAGTTTAAATGTTTAAAGAAACAAAAGACTTAATATATATGTTTGTAGTATAAGTGACTATCATCTATGTATTTATACCTAATATTTATGACATTTAAATTATTTCTTATTTAATCTGTATATTATTAGCATGAGTAGAAGTAATTCTAGCCTGGTTTCTTTTATATTATCCATGGTCATTATTTGTGAATGACCTACCATTCTATATTTTTCTTTTGTCTTTTGGGAAGGATTAAAGTTAATAAATTTGAAAGAAGTAAAGTTAAGTATGTGGTAATTGATTCTTATATATATATATATATATAATATTTGTTAATAAGGAAGTTAATAAATTTGTTAGTTTAAATTATTACATTTTATTTAGGGATTCAAATTAGGCACTTGTTAACAATAATGTCAAGAATAATCTCTTTCTTTTTTCTTATTCGTCCTAGAAAATTCAATGTTTTTTTTTTCTCCCTTCAAGTAGTTGTGTGACAATAGAAGATTTGAGGACTTAGGCCCTTTGGTAGTGAACTCTCAATTTTTCATCAACAATTTTTTGATGATATCACAATCATCAGAGTCCCCATTATCAGAAAAGATAACATGATCAAGCAGGTTTTGGAAGACTTCATGAATGCCTTAGACACCTCCATCAACCTCATCGAATCTCAAATGTGCATTTTTAATACTCATCTAGTTTTTTAGTCTCATATCTTCAAACTCTTGGTATTTCAACCCAATTCACTACCTGTTAAATATCTTGGGTCACTCATGGCGAGATATTCGTTCTATTCCATGCATTAGAAAGACAGCTCCCTAAAATATCCAATAAGCTTGATAATTGGGCCTTCCAATCCCTTAACATAGCTAGACGACTTGCTCTTCACAAGTTTACCATTCCTTTTTATTGGGGGAGGGCTCTGAGAGAAAGGAAATGCTCCCTTGTGGGTTGGGGATAAATTATGTCTTCCAAAATTAAAGGGAGGCTTGGGAATAAAAGATACATAAATTCTTAAAAACGTCTTGGGTGGAAAATTATGCTACCACTAGATCCAAGGGGGGATGAGCTATGGAAGGAAACTTGGAACATAAAATATAGCCCTTAATAGTCCCTATAGTAACATATAAGAAATCAAAATAAAATCACCGGTTCTTCCATCTCGAATTTTGCTAACAAGAGAAAATTTATTATTCAAAAACATTGCTTCTAGGAGATTGCGCAAGAAAAATGAACATTCTTCTCGGAAGTATCTTGGTAACAACTTCCCAAAATAGGTCAGAGGGAGAATTATGTGGACATAAAAGCTCTCACTAAATGTCATAATTTCAACATGGTGGCCGATTTTTAGAATTCCCATTAGGAGGCTTTGCCATGGAGGACATGGAAGACCAAGGGTGATTGGGACATTGATAACCCTTCAAATATTTGTATTGATTTTGAGAAATAAATCCAAAAGAGGAAAACACTACTTCTTCATGGGACTAGCTTGGACGGGGATACATACATGTCAGAGCATTTATAGTCAGGAAAGCTTACCACCTAGTATTAATACACCATCAGTCCCCCTGCTCAACCGATATGGAAAAATATATGGACTTAAAAGATTTTTGCAAAGGTAGCTAACTTTATTTGGTTACTTGCTAGAAAATGAGCCTTCACTTGAGATTAGATAAACAAAAATGATTTGAGGAACCATCCCTATGTTATTTATGTCATTCAAATGTGGAGGCAATGGAAAATATGTTTAACTCTTGCTCTTTGGTCAATCTTCTTGAAATTTCTACCCCCCTTGAAGACAATTAAGGAATGCAAAAACTCAACCTTCCATAATCCCATCATATGAGGCATAGTCTCTCCTTCTATGGTTTCTCCTCCTACTCACCTGGAAAGGTCAAAACCTTAAAAAGTTTCATGATTTTTCCTCTTTTGTGTACTTTCTTTGGTCTCTTATCATCTTCTATATTCATGAAATTGTTTTGGTCTCTCCTTTATATTTGGATAGCTAGTTCTCCTCTCTGGTCAATATTCCTATCCTATCCAAGATTTAACTCCTCTCGTTTTTGTCTCTCTCTTCTCCATCTTTCCCCTTTCCCCCCTTATCCTCCCCCAACTTTTGGTCACCACCTTCTCTCGATTTCCTCGAACCCAATTTTGACGCAACCTTAACATGAAACCTAAAAAAATGTTGGCTATGGGGTTCTCTTTTGGAACCATTTGGGATAGCCTATCTTGGTGTTCCCTGGTTCAATGGGACACGACAAGAAAAATGAAATATATTTCTTTTCTCTAAAAAATGGAGTGTAGATCATTATTTTGCAACATTTCTCCTAACTCATTGTGGAGGGTAACTATTCATTAGTCATTTTGATCCTTAAAACATTGATTAATGGGGCCAACATAGAAAATATGACTTCATGCTAGAGATTTAAAAATCACATCTCTCGAATTTCCCTTCTCCTCCCCTAGATTTTTTTCATCATTGCTTCCCATGTATGTCGATATAGGAATAATGTAGCAAATTTCCTTGCAAACCAAGGGAGCTCTAAGCCTAATCACCATCTCTATTCTCCTTGTAAAAATATCCCTCATTCATCTCAGCAAGATGACTACATATCTTTGTTGAACAAGGGAAACCAACACCTGCATATGGTGACACACACAAACCATTGGGGGGATGGTACCCCATCATTACCCCACTCAATAGAGTAGGGAGGTGTGGATACCACCCTCCCACATTTGACATAGTGTGATTATGATACCAATCTACCATGATTAAACAACATATATCAATCAATTGTGAAGGGTGAAGAGTTATGAAGGTTCTTGATGGTAGCAGGGTTCTCATGGCTATGTGGAAATGGTGGTATTTGGTAACATGCAACTTTTTTTTAGTTAGTCAGGAATTTCATTGTTGGGTTTAGGTCTTTTACGGGTGTTTTCGCTCCACTCCAAGATGTTTCTAAGTTTCCCTTGAGGGAAGGTCTATATAATCCTAGCCTAGCCTCCCCCATTGTGACAATTATCACGTGTGCCTTAGTATTCTGCATGGTTAGTGGTATATTCAATTACTTAGGGAAAGCATGTAGGATATATACTTTAGCCCATTCAACATTAGGAAATGCTTGGAAAAATGTATTGGTTTTCTTGGTTTATCCTGGATTTATTTGATTTGGTTAGTCATCTTTAAATGCTTGTTGTGTCTACGATAGTTTGGTCTCCTTGCTTCAACTATTACTCTCTTTTTTATTTGTGAAGAAAAATTATTATTTATTTTAGAGGGAAGTTTCTTATTGTTTAGCCCTAGTCATCCCAGGTCCCCTAGACTCTGCATTCTCCATTTTCCTTGTCACTCCTCACTGGTGCTCTCTATGTTTGGTTGCTCACTCCTTCCTATGGTTTTGATTGTTGCTTTCCTCGCTATGCCACAAAAGATCATACAACTCAAGAGGCTCATTGATCTGCAGGGAGAATATTTCTTGAGATCACTCATATGCCCATTTTATTGATAAACTCTTTCATTTACACAACCCACAAAGGTTCAATAGGAGAGTCAATAGGTTTCTAAAGAAGTATTATCATTTAAAGGAGAAAAAGCCAATGCAGAGATATTGGCCTATGTCATTGACTATGTTAAAGACATTGTTCATGCCAGATGTCGACATAACGATGATCTATACATCATAGAATTATATTGTGATACCAAGCCCTTTTTAAGAAAGCTCCTCCTAGAGAGGAATTGATCCAAGCGGGATATCCTTCGACAATTGGAAAAACTTTAAGATGAACATAGGAAGATGGAATATTGATTGGCTTGGATAGAATCCATCATGATTTGTGGTAAAGGCCTTGCATTTCCTTGAACCAATGCTAATCCCCTTGAGGTTTATACCGCCACTTAGTTTGTTTCGGATAGTAAACATTTTTTGAAGCACTGTTGGTATACTTCTCTTAGTATACCGTTCATAGATAATGATGCTAGTTTTTTGTAATATAGATCAAGCACTTTAGGTTATATGTCAAGTTGTTTTTTAGAGAAAAAATGCTTAGTATAATTAATATGACAAGAATTTGTCTCAAAACATGGTTATATTTTCTATCATTTTGGACCAAAATCCTTCTATTTCTCCATTGATATGGTTTCTCTAGCAACATACCACAATGATAAAAGGTTAGCTATTTTTTTATATTTTCTTACATTATTAGTAGAACACCCACTAACGTAAGAAATAAAAAAAAAAGATCCTTAACAACATCAATCTAGCCTAAATGAAGACACAGAAGAAGGTCCCACGATCCCAAGAGATAAAACGAAAATGAGAAGGGAGGAGAGAACCTTCCCTATAGAGGGATACAAATTAAAATCCATAGGTTATTATGAGATTAGGAAAGAAAGGATAAAAAAGGACACTAGGTTAATTAAGTTTTTAAACTTTATAGATTAAATTATGCCTATAAATAATTAGATTAATTTATATTCATTTTACCTAAAAATTTAATAAGGAAAATAAACTAGCTAGGGCTTATTTACTAAAAAGTCATTAAATGAGATACAAACTGTAATGTTGGAAATACAAAGAGAAGTATGGAAGGAATTCAAAAAAGATTTTTTTTCTTATATGTTGAACTTACTTGAGCTAAAGTGGAGAGTTGTAGCACTCCTCAAGAGTTATCTACATCCTAAATATCTTACACAAGTAGTTGCAATTTTATGTAAGAGAAGTTTTGAATTGAACTCAAATACAATGATATATGTATTGAAGTAGAAATAAATACCAATGCATATTCATCTTAACCTCTCTCTATCAAGCACCAAGAGGGATCAAATATCTCAAAGTGAAAACCTCTTTTGCACTGCAAAACATGAAGAAAGGTTTACATCTTGAGATATTCCATCATTCTTGATCCTTGATACATATAGGGTTAAGATGAATCTATGCTAAAATAAATTTTTTTTTGTGTATGTGTATGATGTATCAACTCGAATTACACATCTCCTTTATTTTAAGCAACACACTAACAAAATGTTTTAACCATAAGAAATATTTTCTTTTCATTTGCTTTATATAATATATACATAATTGACATGTAAATATTTGTACTCATCTACATTGTCCACATTGAAATGTTTTTTTTTAACATATTTTCAAATATATGTCCCTTACAATGGGAAATCTCTCAATAAATTTTAAATTGCTCTTTCTATCTATTTATATATATATAGAGTTCATATTGAAGTACTTGAAATGATTTGATTAATGTGCATATTGAAATGTTTTTAAACATGTGCTTCCTACTCCAGGTTAAAAATTCAATACGATGGACGAGGAGGCATTAGTTCGCCCGTAAGTAAGAAATTTTTGGTTTTTTACAAAGTTCATATTGGTTTTGTATATATATTTTTAGTGGATATCATTCTTCTACTGCGTGTTAGCTCCAATGCACGAGGGATGATGACTGTTATTCATTCACATCAATCACATTTTTTTTTATGGGCCAATCACGTGAATTGCATAAAATATTGTATTACGGGCACGGTCTTTTACTTTGAAACCTCTACACATTCCAAGAAATCGAAACCATGTTTCACTGCAATTTATAATATAATTTCACTTGATATCAAAGGAAGGTCAGTAAATTGGTTAATTTTTTAAAAATTCCTTGACATCAAGGGTTGCTAAATTGGTTAATTCTTTTTAAAGGGAAATAACTAATGCATTTACTTTCAAATGCATTCATGTATAGGTATAATTCACACTGTATGAATAAAAATTTCACCGATTCGTTGGGGGCAAGGTATAAATTTGATGGACACTCTTACTCGTTAAGATATATTTTTTTTTAATGATGCAGTCCTTTTAAAATTACCCTTCCCACTACATCTAATTTTTATTTTTGTTTATTAATCATGGTCTGTTTTGTTTAATTTTTTGTTGTAAATATGAAAACAAATTTTGTTAATATAAGTTTTGTGTTTTTCTTAGTAAATTTTTTAATTTTGGTTTGATCATAAAATAAGCTTCGACTAAGTAATATCAAAGATGTACATGTTTTATATTACTTTAAAAAGATTAAACATATTCAATTGTGTTCATTCCTAATGTCAAACTAGTTAATGATTTGGGAAAATTATGTATAGTCACTATTTACGTAATTTCAAAATTTTTACAAATTATAGAAAAGCATTCTTGAAAAGTTTTCAAGTAACTTGGTCAAAGCCATTAACTATAATTTATTTTGAAGAAGAACAATTGGTCTTAACTTTCAATTTGATGAGTTGGAGTTATGGAGGATCTTAAAAGTAATGAAACAAGTTTGAATCTACTTTTAAATAAGAATTTAAGAGGATTTTAAAATTTTAAGCAATATTAATATTTAGGGATGGATTTTGAAGATATTCATAATATTCTGACAAGGAAGAATAAATATTTCCGACAAATAGACTAACACCTAAAAGGCCCTAACCTAGTTGTGTTTAGATTCAAGCATGAATGTCTCAAATGCATCATAGCCTTGGTAAGCACACATTTTAAATTTCCATATCCAACCACAAATTTGTTGTGGTTTCTAATCAAACTAATAAATAGGCCCATTTTATAGAAATTGAGATCTATCACTAGTGTTCCAACACTAAGCAAACTACAAAAAACTATAAAAATCATACAAAAAACAAACATTTCATCGAGATAAACAAAAAAATTCAGTTAGTGTCTTATATAGAATATCAATGGCCCATGGGTGTAAACATGTTGTGTGAGAATCAACCTTTAAGCTTTAGGGTTTAGCGTTCATAATTTAGGCTTAGTTGTGTATAATGTAAGATTACATGGTGTGACTTAAGATGGAGATGGTCATTTTATAATAAGTCTAGAGATTGACTATAAATGGGTCAATGCTTATCTTAAAATCTCATCGTAAAGTCTTAGTGTTATGGGTGTTGTATAGTGGGATACTTATCTTGGAGTCTTAGTCAACAAAAATCACTAAAGTCTCTTGCTTTTTATAATTTTTATTTAATATATATAAAATTCGCCCATTAAATTAACGATTTGTAAAAATAGGTAATCATCATTATTGACATGAAGATTTTAAAATGATGAGTATTTGATAGTTAAATAAGGAAAATACTAGCAAATACCCGTGCAATTTAACCCTTGGTTGGAGGCATCTAATTGGTCTACTAAACTTCATTTATAGTCCTTTCACACGAACTTCATTGTTACGCAATGTTTTTGGATCCCCAGAACATTGGATTACACCATTCTAGAGCTTAAATCTTCTTAAAATTGTGATTTTTGAGCATTAAAGTTTGTGTAGTTTAAATCAACCTTTTGAAAGTAGGGAAAATTTTAAGGATGGAAATTTATCTTAAAGTTTAGTAAGCTTGGCGAATCTCACTAGCCTTTCATATGCAATCTATAAAATGTTTGGCAATATTTTTGTACAAATATTAAATTTTTTAATAATTTTATATAGTCTTTATATAAATTTTTGGCAACTCGTTTTTAGAAAAAATTGAAATTGGAAAATATTTTTTTTGGAAAAAGTATAGAAAATTAGCCCACTTGTAAATATTAGTCCCTAAAATTTTCCATGTTTGAAAATTTTCCATTTTGATGCCTTGGAGTTTTTGCCGTTTAAATCATCCATACAACTAATGTAAAAATTGAACTATGAATTTTTGCTCATGCCTTCCAGTGCCTCTCTCCTCCAGCCAATGGTCATACATCATACTCATTTATCGAACCACTGGAAAAAGGACATGTGACATCTCATCAATAATGTGTTTTGTCCATTATGGATCCAACACGTCTACATGAAACAACTTAGCATATCCCTTTTACGTAAGGCCTCTTTTAACGACTGAACCTTCTTGGGGACCATTCTCATGGTCCATGAAACACAAATCGGTATTTTGTTAGAATTATATATGTTTAAATTTAGTTTAATGTTAGGGAATATTTTGAGTTGGAAAACTTTATTCGCACACCTCTAGTTTTGTACCATAAATATTTAAATCATTTCTACCAAAAACCCTTTATGGAATTTATTGTATTATAGAAACTAAAAGAATGCATTTAATAATATCCAAAAATATGTGTGTATGAACAATGAACAAATAAGATAGACGAAAACGTTCAAGACATGTTTGAAGGCAATAGAAAATCCTACAAAACTTCAATTGTACTGGTATATTCATTTTTTTTTCAAGAATGAAGTGGAGTGAACATTTACGACACAAGATTATAGGTCAAATAGATGCGTTGACGGTGGGCATCCCTGAAGGATTTTGGTAAAGTTATCCATCATCTCGTTCCTTTGCTGCTTGAGGGCATCTTCGAGCAACAGTTTGATAGGATCTCCTGCAACATCATTTTTCTTTTTTTCCGTTATTGGAGGCCATTAGTGTCAGTGCAGACAGCCTTGCAAAGGCTCCACCAGTTCATGTCCCAACTCCTTATACCCCGACCTAATTGGGGACATGCGCAAAAAAATACAAAAAGAGTAGACCGCTTTGATACCACTGATCCAAATATTATGAACGAACAAAATGAAATATAAATATAATAGAAACACAACGATACAACGAAAACAAAACTTCAATTCATTAATAACAAAGTATTGAAAACTGTTTACATGCAGAATGGAAATAAAGTTACTAGCTCAGTTGATGGTAGCTTATCTCTGAGAAGAGATGTGGTAGATACATGCCTTCTGAACTATATTACAGTGAGTCTCAAAGGCCTATTTATTATTGAGGAAAAATGGAAAACCCAAAACACCCAAAAACCTAGCACTAGGAGATGAAGCGCCAAAAGTATGTGGGCCTCGTTTGGGTAAATTGGTACATCAGCTTCCTGAGGTTGTAATTTTGCATATGATATATGTTTTATGCATATGCTACCTTGTTAGAAAAATCTATCCGAGGACTACAACTTTTGAAAGTAAACCATATCATAGGCTACTAGTTTTACTGTTTTCCAAAAACCGTTATTTAGGGCCTCAAAATGACTATAGAAGTTCAGGACGTGAAAAAGTCCTAAAAATATTTAATTGTGTTACAATTAAGGAAATTGAAAGAAAAAATGGTGGGGTTCCAAGTGGAATAGGAAGGCAACCACCAATATCCACCTGGATTAGTCCTCCCCCTTTAGAATTAATGGTCCCCATTGCATTGAGTGCATCCATGAGATGGGGAAACTTTTGCTTAACTTGGTCTATGGTGAGCCACTTTCCTTGGTGCATGAGTTCGTTAGTTTTGATAACCTGATACAGTTGGATCTTCTAAAGGGGAGTGTTCTTGATCTGCGTTTCCATGATCTTATCAGTGTTCACCTATACCATGTAGTGTGGGTTTAACTCTGTTGGTGTTAGTTGTTCTACAATGTTTGATGTGTCCAATAATGGTGGAACGTATGGACAAAGGCGGTCCACATTGAATATTGGGTGCAAGCCAAGGAATGGGGGAATGTTGAGCTCAAAATAATTGTCCCCCATAGCCTTGGTGATGGTGTAAGGTCCATATTGGAGTGGTCCAATCTTCTGATGGGCCCTAGTAAGAAATTATTTCTGCAAATACAACCAAACTTTGTCGCCCACATGAAACTTGTGTGGTAATTGATGTTGATCATGCTATTGCTTGTACTTGGCATTGGAATTATCCAAGATGTCATGCACTTGTTGGCAGATGTGTTGGATGCATTCTATGAATAGGGTTACTTTATCAGCCTTAGACTATACATGTGTGGATTATGTCTATGTAGTCACACGAGGCATGACAAAAACAATCAGACATAATGGTTGGAGCTCCAGACCCACCTAAAAAGGACTATAGCTAGTCGAGCTATAGAGAGCTCGATTATAATTGTGCTACACATAAATAAGGCTCTCATACCATGTTTGTGGATGCTTGGAGTTGTACATGTGTAGTATGTGCACTATCATCTTGTTGATGACCTCTGTCTAGCCATCAGTCTGGGGATGGAATGGAGTTGACTTGGTGAGCTTAGTGTCCAATAATGTCGAGAGGCTCGACCAAAATGTGCTTAGGAACCTACTATCCTGATCTGATATAATTGTCCGTGGGATTCCAAGATGTACCCATACTCTTTCAAGGAAGATTTTAATAGTGTCATCTCTTGTGATACTCTTCTTTCAAGCCACCAATATCACCATGTTAGAAAATCTATCCACGACCACAAATACATAGTCATTACCATGCTTGGTAGAAGGGATTCCCAATGGATAATCCATGGAGATGGATTCCCAGGGTTGGCTACGAGTACGCAGAGTGTTTAGGGCCTTGCCTCTTGATGGTTAGGTTAGCGATGGCACAAGCAATGCAAGATCTAATATATTTTCTAGCATCCTTTTGGAGTTTTGGCCAATACAAATACTTATGTAGTACAACCATAGTTTTCTCCACACCAAAGTATCTTTCCATCTAACTGTAGTGCGCCTCACAAATCAGCTTGGCACACTCACTTGAAGGAACGAAAAGGTGGTCCAGGTAGCATAATAATGCATGTTCGAGCTAGAAATTTGGAACTTGCTTTCCGTCCACTAGAATCTAATATGTAGTGGAAAACTCAGGATCATTCTTGTAAAATTTGTGGCCATCAAGAGGTCTTGTGGACACAAGAGTTTAGAACAGTATTCAGTGCTCCAACTAGGGGCCGACTAAGGTAATTTGAAACATGATTGGTGCTACCCTTCTTATATTTAATGTTCAAGTGGAATTGTTGCAGATACGTAGACCACTTCTAATGTTGATCATTTTGAAACTTCCATTATGTTTGGATAAACGAAAGAGGTTGGTGATCTATGTGGATGATAGTCTCCTTCCCCATAGTTTAATGTTTCCATTATCAGCATGCTTGCACAATGGAAAAATATTTTTATCATAGGTGGGGTATTTCTGAATTGTATCAGAAAGTGTCTCACTATGACAGGCCACTAGATGCCCCTGTTAGGTGAGAACTGTACCAATAGCATAGTCAGAGGTGTTTATCACAATTTCAAATGGTTGTTGTAGGTCTAGTAATGTGAATATAGGTGCAGAGAAGAGGCAGTGCTTCAGCTCAACGAATGCCTTCTATTGTGAATTGGACTAGGAAAAATTTTCTTTCACTCCGCCCTTGATACCTTAACTCAGAGGCTAAGAGATATGAGATAATCCCAACATGAACCTTTGATAAAAATTGGGAAGTCCAAAAAGGTTTCTAACCTTTGTTGGAGTGACTGGGGCTAGCCAATATTGAATGACTTGGATCTTCACAAGATCCATATGCATGACTTTCCCATTAATGATGTAGCCCAAATATTGGACCCGGCCCATGCCAAATGTGAATTTCTCAATTTTTTCACAGAGTTTGTGTTGTCCTAGGGTTTGAAGGACCTGTCAAATGTGTTGTAGGTGCTCTTGCCAACTCTTGTTGAATATGAGGATGTCATCGAGATATAGAACCACAAATGAGTTGGTGAAGGGCCATAAGATTTCATCCATCATACTTATAAAATTTTCAGGGGCATTTGTTAACCTAAAATGCATGATCACCCACTTGGAAAGGCCTTCGTTAGATTTGAAGGCAGTCTTCCATACCTCTGTGGGTTCTATTGGAAGTTGGTTATAGCCAGAATTCAAGTCAATCTTGTTGAAATACTTGGCCCCCTTAAGCTAGCTAAGAAGGTCATCAATCTGTGGGATTTGATACCTATTCCTGGAAATTATTTTATTTAGTACCCGATAATCAATGTCAAGTCTTCAAGTTCCATGTTTCTTTTAGACAAGTACAATCAGGCTCCCATAGGGTGAAGAACTTGGTTAGATGTGCCATTTTTGCAACAACTCTTAGAGCTTACGTTTGATTTGTTCACTTTATAGAATGGAGTAGCAGTATATTGGCACATTGGGTAGAGGTTCTCCAAGAGTTATATCGATCGAATGCTTGACCTAACAGTGAAAAGGTACCCCTGTGGATGAGGAGAATATGTCCCTGTATTCTTCCATGACCTTATCCGCCTGATTTTGTTGCATGGGGGACCCTTTATGGATGCCATGGTTGTGGCCATTATCTTCCCCTTTCTTTGAGAGTTAATTGAAAAGAAAAAAAATTCCTAGTCTCAGAGATGATCTTACTCCATTGCTTAGTAGAGATCAAAGAGATGGCGATAAGTGGGGCTACCCCTAGTATCCTACATAACTTATTAACCAAAGTAATAATAACAATTTGATGTATGAACTCATATATAGCATGAAATTTCCACAAGTATGGTTGGCCTAATAACACATCACAAACATCAATAGAAGCAACATCACACAATACCTCATTCGTAAAGGCCTTGATGCTATAGGGACGGCGACACGACTCAGGAGATATCATCGTTAATGAAGCCACCTGATGGTGTATTACTATGGATGTGGTGTGGTCGATAGGCACAACCACTTCATGACCTCTACTCAAATGAGGTTCTTTTGGCTCCCGCTATTGAAAATGAATTACAAGGGATAGCCCTTCACGAATATATGTGAGTGGAAGAGACGCTCCCCCTCCTCTGAATCTTTGGGCTCAATATTTTGGACCTTAGGGGTGGTAATAGTGGAACTAGATTTCACATCAATAATCTCCTTCCCTTTGTCATTCTCCTTGTCAAGTTCTCACTTAGGATATGAACATGAATTTGACTATAAAGCTTCTAACTCGCCCACACATGATTTATTTCCACGACACTCATTTATGTTGTGAGTGGGGCTCTTATGGAATTGACACCACTTTCTTGTGCTCTTATTCATATTCATGGTTCCATTCTTTTCTTACGGATTCGATGGGTTATACTGGGTTGTCTAACACCCTCCTCCCACATTTACCCAAGTTAACCGACTCACTGAGGTAAACATGTGATGAAAGGCTATTATGATGTGATTCAACTCCCCATGTATAATTAAGGAAGTGGAACTGACACAACAAAACCAATATGACCTTCCACACATGTTACAGAACCTTCAAGAGCCAACCAACCCTTCCAGGTTACCAACCCCTGAGACAACTTGAAATTTCACTGATCTAGACCATCATCTGCTCCCATGACAAGCCATGCATGCGACCAAGGCCTTCCAGTCACTCCCACAACAAGGCATGGCAGTGACTGTGGAATTTTTCAGCTGGTTTTGAGCTAGCGACCCTAGATTGTGTGTCACTTTTTTAGGGCTAGGACTGAGGCCACTGCCCAAAACTTGATGAAAAATTTAGAAATGATATGTAACAATGCAATAAGACTACTATTGGAATCATTGGTACGAGTACTTTATCTCACCCGTACTAGCCATGACAGGAACTTTGTCAAACACGTCACAAGTATGTAATCTACAGGTCATAACAATAGGTCTGAGCATAGGGATCTCATACTTATTTGAAATTCGTAAAGAAGCATTGATGCCTTATCACAATAGTTGCATTATGATTTATTAGGTCATATATTCATTGTACATTCATTTTCAAACGAAGACATGATGACATCCATACATAAATTCTAACATAAAACATAGTCATACCCAACATATAATGAACATTAATAACAAGGATTACAACCATAAAATCCACATATAAGCTATTTCATTTACACATGAAATACCAAGGAGAAGGATCTCTTATTAATAAATGCAAAATCCAACTAGGTCTAGGACTTCCATGAACCACCCAACCATATATTGGGTTGAACCAAATATTTCTTTCAGCTAATCACCCCCTTTCCATATTCCACTTTTGAATGTGGGACTCACAACAAGACCAACCAAGGCTTCCCAAAGCCAAACGACCACAACCATCATCAATAGAACCAGGATTTACCGCAATCCCCACTGTATCGCCAAGCCATAAACAAGCATGGTGTTGAAGAATATAGGGTAGTTAGAGTTAATGAGATTCTTCTTGACATGATAAATATTTGTGAGGTATTTTATCTTTAGCTTATTAGCACATTATTTTCTTGATATCATTAGTGTGTGTATTTATTACTTTGTCAAATAGCTATAAAAAACAAAGAGACAAGAACACAAGATGTTGGCTTTCTGCGAGGGCCAAAACCTCTCCCTCTTGGAGAGGAAAACTTGCACAAAATTCTTCTTATAGAGATTCCAATTGATGAATACCAAGACCATGACCCTTGACCTATTATGCCTCTCCAAGACCAAGAAACCAATTCTCTTCTTTTTCGCTACTGAGATCATCATCATTGCTACATCATTGAGTCCATCACTACTCCACCATCTATTGGGTGATGTTATATTCTTTCCACGACTAGCCCATGTAGTTAATCGGGTGGTTAGAAGGGGGGCGGAGCCCCCCGTTTGTTGCATCGATTGCGTAGCGGGGGGAATCATAGGGGGTTTGAGGGGTGTAGGTAACCCCACTCTATGGGGTTTGGGGTAGCGCCCCAGAAAATTTTGGTTTTGGAACCTATGTTAGGTTGGGCGGACCCACCTATGGTTTTGTGCATGATTTTCACACATGTTTTTGGAAGCTATGGTTTTCGGTCCATGTTTTTGGACACGATGGTTTTCGGTCCATGGTATTGGATGCTTTGGCATGTATAAATATGTATTATAACATTGAAAGGAACATAATGAAAAATCAAACTGGCAGTCCTGGTTTTGGGATCCAGGGGAAAATCTCTGTGTATATGTGTTTTATGTGTTATGCTCTCGCATTATTTATTTTATGTGTTTTAGAATTCGTATGCAGGTAATTTCTGTACGGGTTTAAAACCTACGTTTGGTATCAGAGCTGTTTTGGCTTCAGGGGGATGCATTTGTTGCTGAGGGCTTTTGCTCGGGCCTGTGGTAGACCCTGTTCAGTGGGAGATCTACAAGATCAATTCTGGTGGTGAAAGAAGATGGCGAGCAGTGGAACGATAGAGATCGAGAAATTTGATGATCAGAGTTTTGAGATGTGGAAACTCAAGATGGAGGATTTGTTGGTGGATAAAGATCAGTGGATCGCGGTAGATCTGGGTACTAAACCAACGAGAGTGTTCGATGAAGAATGGAAGAAGTTGGATCGGAAGCCAAAGAGCACAATAAGATTGTGTGTCTCAGATTCAGTATTGCTGAATGTATCAAGGGAAGCTACAACGAAGGTTTTGTGGGACAAGTTAGGGACTTTGTACCAATCTAAGTCTCTGGTGAATAAACTGTTCCCGCGGAAAAAGTTGTATAGCATGAGGATGGAAGATGGAGACTCGGTGACAAAGTATCTGAACACATTTAATACTGTGGTAAGTTAGTTAGCATCTGTTGATATTAAAATTTCAGATGAAGATAAGTGCATCAGTTTGTTGTGTTCTCTACCAGATTCTTGGGATAGTCTAGTTATTGCAATAGGTAGCAATGCAACTACCTTGTAGTTTGATGAAATAGTCTCATCCTTGCTGACGGAGGAGATGAGACAGAAAAATATGGAGAGCCAGAATGGTGATGCCTTATCTGTACGAGGATAGTCTGAGAACAGAAACAAAAATAAGTCATCAAGTGGGAGATCTAAATCTAGAGGGAGATCTAAATCTCCAGGAAAACCTGTAAAGGTGGTGTGCTGGAAATGCGAAAAGAAAGGGCACTACAAAAGGGACTGTAAATCTAAAGCTCCTGATAAAGGAAAGGGATCTAATGATGCTCCTTTTGTAGAGGCAAAAACCACCTCAGATGAAGGTGGGGATGTGTACTTGGCTTCTTCAAGTACATATGTAGATCATGAGGCATGGTTGATTGACTTAGGTGCATCCTTTCACTTCACTCCCCATAGAAAGTGGTTCTGCGAGTATGAGAAATACGATGGTGGTGATTCCTTCTTAGGGGATGATAGGAAGGCTAGAATCATTGGTTGCGGAAAAGTAAAGTTGAAGTTGCAAGGCGGAAGGGTTAGAACACTTCCGGGTGTTCTGCATATTCCAGCATTGGCCAGAAATCTGATTTCTGTAAGCAAGTTGGATGATGCAAGTGTAAAACCAGTGTTCGAGAAGGATACCTACAAGATGGTTCAGGGAGCACTGGTATTGATGCAGGGAGTTTGAATTGGAACTCTGTAAAAGCTGCAAGGTAGCACGGTTTTTGATGGGTGCAATAGTTTATGGTTCGTGAAAGTGAAGCAGAAAATCTAGTGGTCTCTGGAGAGAAGACCATGCTGTGGCATCAAAGGGTTGGACATATTGGAGAAAAGGGCCTTCGAATACTTCATGGTAAAGGTATGATAGAAGGTATGAGTAATAGCTCTTTGGATTTTGATTTTTGTGAAAATTGTGTATATGGGAAGCAGAATCGGGTGAGTTTCCCCTCTGGTGGTAAGAGGACAAAACATATATTAGAGCTTGTGCATAGTGATGTGTTTGGACCTGTGAAGGTTCCATCACTGGGTAAGTCTGTGTACTATGTATCATTTATAGATGACTTCTCAAGGAATACATGGATATATTTCCTTAAGAAAAAATTTGAAGTCTTTGATAAGCTTAAAGAATACAAGGCTCTTGTGGAAAACCAGACAGATAAGAAAATAAAGGTGCTGAGGACAGATAACGATGGAGAGTTTTGTAGTAAGGAATTTGAAGAATTCTGTAAGAAGTGTGGTATAGCATGGTAGAAGACTACTCCATATACACCTCAACAAAATGGAGTTGCAAAAAGAATGAACAAGATGTTTATGGAAAGGGCAATAAGCATGCTCAGTGGTGTCAGGTTAGGACAGGAATTCTGGGCAGAGGTAGTGGAGATAGCATGTTACCTGGTCAACAGATCACCTTCATCAGCGTTGGAGGATAAAACTCCAAAAGAGGTATGAACTGGTAAGAAACCCTCTCTTTCACATCTGAGGATATTTGGATGTGATGCATATGTACATGTTCCAAAGGAGAAATGAACCAAGTTGGATAGTAAATCTAAAATGTGCATCTTTATTGGGTATATGGCTAGTTTAAAATGTTATAAGCTTTAGAACCTAGTAACGAGGAAGGTTGTGTATAGGCCAGATGTGGTGTTCAGAGAGGTGAAAGATGTTATTAAACATGAAGTCCAACTAAAGGAATCTGAGAAGATAGAGTTTGAGCTAAAGGAGGAAGAATCAAACTCTACAGCAGAGGAGGAATCAGAAGATGAAGAACCACAAACTCCGGGTGCGAGAAGATCAGTTCGAGAAAGAAGGCAGCAAGAAAATTATAGTCCATCTGCTTTCTGTTCCAATTTTGCTTTATCTATTACTGATGATGATCCCATAACCATGAAGGAAGCAGTAGATTCAGAGGATGGAAACTCTGGAAAGAGGCCATGGTTGATGAAATGGCATCTTTGTACAAAAATGAGGCTTGGGATCTAGTGGAGTTGCTGGCTAGAAGGAAACCCATTGGCAGCAAATGGGTGTTCAAGAAGAAGACAAATGCAGAAGGAAAGGTGGCGAAATACAAAGCTCGGTTGGTAGCAAAAGGTTATTCCCAGGTGTCAGGAATTGATTTTGGTGATATTTTTTCTCCTGTTGCCAAGGTAACTTCTATTAGATTACTTTTATCTGTTGCTGCTGCTTTTGAATTTGAGATAGAACAGATGGATGTGAAGACAACATTTCCTCACGGGGATCTAGAAGAGGAAATCTACATGAAGCAACCTGAAGGCTTTGTGGTGAAGGGTAAGAAAGAACTGGTATGCAAGTTAAAGAAGTCTCTGTATGGGTTAAAACAGTCACCAAGGATGTGGTATTAGAAATTTGATACATTTATACGGGGACTTGGCTTCACCAGAGTAATGCATATCACTATGTGTATTTTAAATTAATTGGTGACCGTGTTATTTATTTTGTCTTGTATGTGGATGATATGTTGCTGGTTGGAAATGAAAAAGAAATTATCCAGGATTTGAAGACCCAATTGTCCTCCAAATTTGACATGAAAGATCTTGGTGCTGCAAACTATATTTTGGGCATGGAAATTAAAAGAGATCGGGCAAAGAGGAAGCTCTGGTTAAACCAAAGGAAGTATGTCGAGACAATATTGCAGAGGTTTAATATGTAGGATAGTAAACCGGTGAAGGTTCATATTCTTGTAGGTGTAAAGTTATCTGTTGAACAGTGTCTCAAGACACAAGAAGAGGAAGAGGATATGTTCCATGTTCCATATGCAAGTGCAGCTGGTAGCCTGATGTATGCGATGGTCTGTACTAGACTAGACATTGCAAATCCAGTGGGAGTATTGAGCAGGTTTATGTCAAAACCAGGGAAGGAGCATTAGACAGCAGTGAAGCGGGTTTTAAGGTATTTGCGTGGCACTAGTGATTCTGGTTTGTGCTACCAAGGAAGACTAGGATTGGACAGAGTGTTGGATATTCATGGCTTTGTTGATGCAGACTAGGTTGAAGATCTAGATAAGAGAAGATCTACAAGTGGGTATGTGTTTAACCTATTTGGAGGTGCAGTCAGTTGGATGAGTAAGAAAAAATCTGTAGTGGCACTATCAACTACAGAGGCAGAATACATGGCAGTCACTCATGCAAGCAAGGAAGCAGCTTGGTTGCAGAGATTGTTTTCAAGTATGGGGTTAGTACAGGGAGCTATAAGGATAGACTGTGATAGCCAAAGTGCAATTTTCTTGGAAAAGAACCCTACATATAATTCAAAGACAAAGCACATTGATGTTCAATATCACTTTGGGAGGGATATGATAGAAGACAAAAAGGTGTTGCTGGTAAAGGTGGACACTTTGAAGAATACTGCAGATGCATTGACAAAATCTATGAGCTCTGAGAAGATCTCTTGGTGTAGAGAAACAATGGGTGTTGCAGGGTTGTATAAATGACTGAGCTATCTTGTGGGCCCCTATGGAAAGAAAACAACAAGTGGGAGAATTTTGGGTTATGTTATATTCTTTCCATGACTAGCCCATGTAGTTAACTTGGGGGTTAGAAGGGGGCCGGAAGCCCCCCTTTGTTGTGTCGATTGCGTAGCAGGGGGAGTCATAGGGGCTTTGAGGGATGCAGGTAACCCCACTCTATGGGGTCTAGGGCAGCACCCCATAAAATTTTGGTTTTGGAACCTATGTTAGGTTAGGCAGACCCACCTATGGTTTTGTGCATGATTTTCGCACATGTTTTTGGACGCTATGGTTTTCGGTCCATGGTTTTGGACGTGATGGTTTTCGGTCCATGGTATTGGATGCTTCGACATGTATAAATATGTATTATAACATTGAAAGGAACATAATGAGAAATCAAGCTGGTAGTCCCGGTTTTGGGATCCATGGGAAAATCTCTATGTATATGTGTTTTATGTGTTATGCTCTCACATTGTTTATTTTCTGTGTTTTAGAATTCGTATGCAGGTAATTTCTGTACGAGGTTAAAACCTACACCATTGAGATCTTCATTGCTGCAACATCATTGTTGCACTTTCACTGAGGCCTTCACCATACCACTGAGATCTCCATGAGGTCTTCTCCTAGACTCACCGAGACCATAACTGTGCCTTCACCAAAATCATAACTAAACTCTTATTGAGGCTATCACCATGTCAACGAGGTATCTACCTTGTCTTCATCATGATTTTGGTTACATGTCTTCATCAATGCACCGAGATCTGCATCGTTACCCTATATTCATTAGGATCATGTTTGATATCATGATTACAGTGATGATTGTGTCGATGATCTATACTTCACTGAGATCCTTCCTCGCCAATGCAGAGACTATTACCGTGACCCTATAACTAGGCTGAGACAACAGAAAAATATGTGAGATTTTGTCCTGCACCCATCCGAGATTCTGTCCTACACCCATCCAAGATTTCAGATACTTGTCCGCGATTCTATTGTTACTCTTTTGCGTAGACCATAGTGGGGTATATATAGTGGTTCTGTCTCCATAATTAAGCTGACATGTCACAGTGAAAGGATGTGTCTATTATTTGAGTTGACTTGTCATTAATATATATTTTGAGGTCAAAATAGCTACTATTCTTCATCATTTTGCTTGCTGCCTTCTTAAAGAGGATTATCCTTCTCTTGTAGGGATGATCTATACTCTAGGTTGACTCATATACATTTTGTATTTTCTCAAGAAGATCTCTTCATGACTTTGACTCTTTAATAATAAATCCTAAGGCTCTCAATTGGAGCCATCTATAAAATAAACTTCTTGCTCATGAAACCCATGCAGTAAGGTATAATAACAAATTCAAAGTCATAATTATAACGACGTGAAGACCGAACCTAGTTACACTTTCTTCAATACTCCCTCTTAACTAGGGAGGTATTCATGATGGTACATAGTCATTCTCAATCTAAAGAATTTCTCATAAGAATAATCAGATTGGTAACCCATTTGTATATCATCATAGTAACCAACATTGTTTCCAAAACAAGGCCTTGACTGACAACTCTATCTCTCGTTAGATCAGAGCACAATGTTGGCGAGACCAATGATTATAGACACCTTCATCAATGTCTCTCAAGGTACATACCCACCCAAGTGTTCACTGAGTATGACCTTCTAAGACTATTCTTATCTTGGGTTCCTAGCCCTCAAAGAATATCGGTTCTCTTGCCTACTCTTATCTAGGATTCCCTACACATCCTCAAAGAGAATCAGATGTTAGATGATTACCTAATCCTCCATTCTTTCTTCCCAAACAAAGACAAGAATGTTGTGTCTATCTCTCCCTCTTAATTAGGGAGGATATGCCCATTCCTGTAAACAAATGTACCCAAGTTTCCTTTGACCAAGAACTTGTCCAAGCTCCCTCTTAATTAGGGACTTGTTAGAGCTCCCTATTAACCAGGGACTCTCTTTTTCATCAGCAACTTCTTCTTCATGGGTCCTTTAGCTTCATGATAAATGTTGGGAATGGGATCCCCCAAGGATAGTTTTGGGGCTAAAAGCCCATGTTTTGGGTCAAATTTTGTAATAAAGTTGTAAAGTCTCCACATTTTGTGGTCGCGGAGCATGAAGGTGTCATGAGTCATAAAGGGTTGTCCACCCTTATTTTGTAAAGTAAAGTCGGTTGTAAAAGATCTACCCATGGTTCGTGGACCATGGGATTGTATAAAAAGAGCTAAGTAAGTAAGCTCTAAATAGTTTTTGGGAAGTCATGGATAGTCATAGATAGGAAAAAAGAAGTCTTCAGCGATAAGGAGATAAGTCTAAGTTTTAGGTCGTAGTGTAGGTAGAGATTCTGCAGCTGAGTGCATAAAGGCCTAGGGTAGAAGTCTGCAGCTGAGTGCGCAGACCCTTGTGGCTGTGTGCGTAGGGTGGATAGATTCGGTAATCACTTGAAATCAATAATGAGAAGTATTATGCAAATTCTGTGTCTTTATTTTTGGTTATTGCATCTTCTCATATTGTCTATGAATTTCATTTATAATGCTTATGTGATGCGCGAATGTATGTAATTACGTTGGATAATTGAACGCAAATAAGGATACATGTTTACGTGGTGCTAACTGTGACTGTTTAATAGGATAATCAAGACACTTAAACTAGTTTGGGAATCTGCATGATACGCTACCCTTGCAGCGCAAAAGCACCTCAGTTGCAAGTTAGGGAAGCGTGAAGGTCAATCGTACCTTTTTGCAGAGGTACTGAAGGGTGGAATAAAGGGCTAGTCTGGAAAAGCCCTAGAACTAAGTGACCTATGTGGAAGTAGGAATAGAAGGAATAAACCAACATCACGAACATCTCAGGCTGTAGAAACTTGGTTCCAGAAACTCCCCATACTACTTCGGGTGAGACTTCGGTCCGCGCTCCATGCGCTGATGCCAAAAGGGCCAGTAGTGTAGGGATTTTTTTGGCTAACTAACGCTGAACCTGGGTCAGGCCCCACCAAGCCAAAAATTTTTTTCGTTCTTAGGACCGGAATCTACATAAGCGACGTGTGATTTCGTATCACTAGAATCCAACTAAGAAAGAGATTGGAAACTGGTTGGATCGAAAGATCTATGAATTCGCGGTGCAGGAGAATAGAAACCCACGACTGATAAAGGAACAGTGGCTGGATAGATACATATATATAGAGATCCACGAGATCTTTTTCTGTTCCTTTCCGGTTGAGCTATACGAGTGGATCGCAAAGCTAGCAGCTAGCCAAGGATGGTGGAGTCTTGACGGTCCTAATGTTTGGACCCCGAAACTAGTACAGAGATTGGAAGCATTTGAGGATAAGATCACCAACGCTGTCGATCATTGGCTCGATCGGGTCATAGGAGGATTTGTAACTGAATTATCGGTCGATACCTCAGTCAACTATAGTGACACAGAGCGATGCTTTTTCAAAGGTCTGCGAGGTAAGTACTTGCAGTCTTTGAATACTTGGATTAAGATGTTATTGTGTGAAAAACAGGTTATGCAGTTATCTTGATGTTTGGAGCTACGCAAAGCAGAAAAACTTACAGGAATGAAGGAAGAAAGGGTCCTGAACATAGCCCATCGATTTAACCTCCATTGGGTTATAAAGAGGGAGTAGCGCAGGCTTCTCCACGAAGTGTTATTCAGTTAATAAGACAGGGATTCCCGTGACTACCACATCCACTGACACCACCTCCAATTTCACCACCATCACCTGTGACTTCACCCGTACCACCTTCGCCTCCATCGCAGTTTAGTATGGCAAATTTAGTGAAGCTGCCTTTGTTCAAATGCTTGGGAAATGAGGACCTGGACCAGTTCTGGTTCCTCGTAAAAGCTGTACGGGAAGCTGAGGGCATCACGGATGATCACCTGAAGAAGGAAACACTGGTTAGTGCTTTATAGGATCACGCGCTAACCTGGTACTTTAAATACTCTAATGATGACCCAAACGCTGCAGTGGCAAACATCTAGAACATGCTGAACGAAGGATTTAGTAGGCCTAAATCTGAGGTACAGTCAATTATGGGGTTCAAGGAAATCATGATGCAACCAGGCGAGACACCTTAGGAACTAGATCAGAGATTGAAGTGTAAAATCCATGAAACTAATATGAACTTGAGAGATGGACAGCATTGCAAATGGTTCGTGGCTTTGCTCCTGCCACACCTAAGGGTTACGCTATCACAACAGAAGATAACAACTCAGGCAGAGGCCTTGGATATTGCAATGACACTGCATGAAACACCGATGCAAGATCCAAATTTGGGGGTTCAACAGATCCATGCACAGTTGAAAAATCTTTGCCTTGAGATGCAAAGTTTGAAGCAAGACAGAACAGTTCGACCAGAGGTGCGCAAAGAGGTACGGTGCCTGAAATGGAATTGTCAAGGGCATGCCAAAGACCATTTCCCGGTCTCTGTGAACTATATTGTAGGAGGACCGATGACTTTGAGGCTGAAAGCTCAAGCAGGACCGAGCACAAGGCCTGCATTATGGTGCGCTATATGTTAGGTAGTAGGAAAACATGACATGGATAATTGTCATTTGCTGTAGAAGTTTGTACAGACACCGCAACAACTATTCTATAACTTCTGTAGGTCAGTAGGGCATGATGAGTGTAGTTGCAGAAGCTATGAACTGATGATGGATAGAACTCCCACCTGTAGGGTTCATGTAGAAACATGGCCCCCTGACCAAAGTGCAGGGATGGCACAAATAGGCTTTCAGGGGCGCGGACGAGGCCGAGGTGGAGGAAGACCTAGCAGAGCTCGGGGATAGCTGATCTACTACAACTATGGAGTACTAGGACACTATGCCCACGATTGCACTAACCCAACACATCTGTCGTGCAAATATTACACTCTATTTGATCATGAAACAGAAGACTGTCCTATGCTGATAGCAAGGATATGTGACAAAGGGGCGCTACCACCGCAGCCGACTCAAAACCTACAGATGATGGGGTTTGAGCCACGCGAAGAGGATCTGAACGTGAATATAGTGCTCTAAAGTGGAACCACAATAGGAGATGACAAGGGGAAATAGCCCAAAGGCAACACATGGGTTCGCAAAGCTCCGGTGAAGGAGGCTAAATTCAATTTGGAGCACGCACGTGAAACATTCATGGCAGCGAAGAAGAGCTTTGCCGAGGCCTCCACCTCAGGGAGTAAGGATAACCCTGATCAGGAGATGGACCCTTCTATGCTTACAACCTTCCTGGAGACCTGCATGAAGTTACTGCGTGATAGCAAGGCTATGAAGAGGTTACAGGAGCTCATAAATAGATGTGCTGGAAACACTCTAGGTGAGTCACGTGTAGTACGAAAGATTGGTAAGCATAAAACAAGGATGGGATGAGAGATGAGATTGACTGTGCAGATAGGAGAGTATGAAATGGATCAGGCTATTTTGGATCTAGAATCAGACGTGAATGTTCTACCAAAGCAGACTTGGGAGCGGATGGGAAGACCCGCACTGTAGTGGTCTCTGATTTAGTTAAGGATGGCAATTCAACAGAAGATCATTCCCATGGGGTCGCTGTAAGGGATGAGTGAAGATATTGAGGGTGCGAGCGCATTAGCTGACTTTGAAGTAATAGAAATTGTGGATGACAGCTCCTTGGCATTGATTGGGCTACTGATATGAATAGGGTAATCAACCTAAAGAAGCAAAAGGTGATATTTGAGAAGAAATCGCTCCGCGTAATAGTACCCCTAGATCCTGCTGAAGGATCACGCTATACTAAACCAGTCCACAATTATGAGAGCAATAACGATTTGGACTGTATCTATAAGATAACAGCACGAGACCAAGATTGGGTGAATCCAATAGTGGATGGACGAATTACATGGTATCGTGAGAGTTCCTGCACCTCGGACTCTGATGAAGAAATGGAGCACTGGAAGAATAGGTTACATGAAGTAACCACACTGAGCTATAACATGATGACCTGGTCACTATGCTATGTGTCATCAGAGGTAAGAAATTTGCCCACTTATGATGGCCTGAATGATGTAGATATATTTTTGGATGCATTTAAGAGGGAGGTACCATAAAAGAAGCGCTTCGAGGAATTGGACTGGGCACTGTGTGCTACGCTCGCAAGATGGTGGGGTACGCACAAGGGTAGTTTTGATGATTGGCACGAATGTAGGAGGATGATGAGAAAACACTTTTGGAAGCTAAGGGTACGAAGGACAGACAAGTATGATGGGTTGGATGATCCACGTGCACACTTGGCCAAATGGGCTTACGCTGATGGAGAGAAGCTCCAACCTGAATGGGTGCACTTGTTCTGTCACACCCTGGATGTCATCCTGATGAACTGGTACATATAAACAGAGCTCCTCCATGGTACAGGTGAATGGGATATTCTGCATGAAGGATTCATAATGACATTCAGCTTTGAAGACGGGTTTAATTGTATTGATGAGGCACTACAAGAGGTGAAAGCAGAAATCTTTAGGATACAACAGGATCCCTTGGACCTGATTCAACCTAATCGGACTACTAAGCTGAGTCATGCGTTGGAATGCTTTAACATAACCGCTGAAGAAGAGGATGAGGATCTGCGAAAGATTAACATCCCTGAAACAGAAGGTCACCACGAGGTTGAAGGACCGTAGATTGAGAATCTTGATATAACTGCGCCACTGAAAACGAAACAAGTAAATATTGGTATGGAGGTAGAACCCAAATTCATGAAGATTAGAGATTACTAGGATGATGCAACGGTGGATAAGGTCGCCGAATTTCTTTGCGAATAGTAGGATTTATTCCATAGCAAGTTTATGGATCTAAAAGGGATAATCGGGGACTTGGGTGTTATGAATATCGCGTTGAAGCCCGATGTGAAGCTGGTTAAGCAAAGACCTTACCATCTCAATCTGAAGTATAAGGAGAAGGTCCGCTTAGAGCTAGACAAAATGCTCGCAACGGGCATCATTGAGTTTGTGGAAGAATCTGACTGGGTAAGCCCAATGGTGGTATAGGAAAAGAAGCAAAAGGATGAAATAAGGATATGCGTAGATCTCAAGAAGCTAAATGACGCTTGTGTACATGATCCTTTCCCGAATCTGTTCATTGATGAAGTGTTGACAATGTAGGTGGCCAGGAAGTGTATTCCTTCACTGATGGGTTCTCTGGGTACCATCAGATCAAAATCGTACCAGAAGATAGGAGCAAGACGACCTTCGCGACTGAGTGGGGGTGTTTTCAGTACACTGTAATGCTATTCGGATTGAAGAATGCGCTTGCAATTTTCTCGTGCGTAGTCGTTGCCGTGTTTAAGGAATTTATTCATAAGTTTCTAGAAGTCTACTTTGATGACTGGACTGTGTCTGGGCTGGTGAAACGCCATATCACTAGTTTATGCCTAATGCTAGATACTTGTCAAAGATACCAAATCGCACTTAATTTGAAGAAATTCCTGTTTTGTGTTCCTTTTGGGACCCTACTGGGTCATGTGGTTTATAGAGAGGGACTGATGGTAGATCCCGTGAAGATAATGATGATACTAAACTTGGAAGCGCTGAGGAGTGTGAAAAAGCGACGCACTACCCTAGGACATATATGATATTATATAAAGTTTATCAAGGGATATGCCGAGATCACCACGCCTATGGAGAAGTTGTTGAAAAAGGATGTCACATTCTATTGGAACGAGAACTGTAAAAGAATCTTGGATGTATTGAAAGAAAGTATGGTCACCGCGTTGATTCTAGTCTTCCCAGATCGGAAGAAGGAGTTTAATGTACATGTCGACACGTCGTGTATAGTGTTGGGAGTAGTATTGACACATGCTAGCGGAGGAGACTTGGACCATCCTATAGTGTTCGCAAGAAGAAGGTTATCCAAACTGTAGAAGAACTATTCCACCACTGAGCACGAAGGGTTAGCCATGGTATACACACTCCAGAAGTTTAGAAACTACTTTCTAGGTGGCCATTTTAAGATGTACATGGATCATTCCGCATTGAAATACCTAGTCAATAAGCCTGTGTTGGGGGGGAGAATCTACAAGTGGTTGTTATTGTTCCAGGAGTATGATTTTGAAGTTATTGTGAAGCCCATATGACAAAAGGCGGGACCAAACCATCTGTCGCACATCAAAATAGGGGAAGAGCCCACTAATTTTGAGGAGGGATCGCTTGACGTGCAGCTATTTGCAGTGCGTGTTGCGGATGGTCATTTTTAAGATATCATACACTTCCTAATGACAGGAACTACCCCAGAAGGATACACCATCCAGTAGAAGAAGGAGTTAGTGGTGCATGTGGTATACTTTTCTATCATTGTCAGGCAACTGTATAAAATGAGGTCTGATGAGATATTGTGATGATATGTACCAGAGTTTGAAAGGACCAGTATCCTCATAAACGCTCATGGGGGCACCCCGAGAGGACATTATGCAGGGAGAGCGACCGCGTAGAAGGTTCTACACGCAGGGTAATGGTTGCCAACCCTTCATTAGGATTCAAAAGCATATTGCAAAGCATGTGATGTGTGTCAAAGGACTGGCAGGCCATTGCGGAAGGATGAGCTACCTCTGCATCCACAGGTGATGTTACAACCCTTTGAAAAATGAGTGATAGACTTTGTGGGACCCATTCAGCGCTAAGGAAAGAAGACGGAAGTGAGGTACATTATCACCGTGATGGAGTATTTGACTCGATGGGCGAAGGCACAACGTATGAAGGATTGTATGGGTGCAACCACTGTAAAGTTCCTCTTTGAATATGTATTGATGTGATTTGGGTGTCCAAAGATTTTGATGAATGATCGCGGTACACACTTTTTGAATGAGATGATTAGTGCGTTGATGGAGGAATTTTAGCTATATCACCAGAAGAGCACGCCTTATCACCTGCAGGCTAACAAGATGGTGGAAGCATTCAATAAAGTGCTGGAGAATGAGCTGACCAAGGTTTTCAATGCTCAATGAAGCGATTGGGACCTACGCATACCCGCAGTATTATGGGCCTATTAGACGACATGTAAGAAATTGACTGGACAAACACCCTTTAGGCTTGTATATGGTGTTGAAGCAGTGATGCGCATGGAATACATTGTGCCTAATCTACGCATAGCGGCACTCACGGGTATGATGGATGATGGAGCCCTAGAGGAGAGGCTCGCGCAGCTGGCTGAGCTTGAGGAAGAGAGATTTCTAGCTAGATTTCACCAACAGGTCCAAAAGCATCACGAAAAAGCATGGCACAATCGACACATTAAGTTGCACACCTTTAAGGTAAATGACTTGGTTTTGTTATATGACAATAAGTTTGATAAATTTCCAGGGAAGTTCAGAATGCACTGGTTAGGGCCCTATGTCATTAACGAGGTTACCGATGGTGGAGCAGTTCAGTTGGTTAAATTGAATGGAGATCCCTTCCCAGGAAAGGTGAATGGAAGTCAATTGAAGCCATACACCAGTGGCCCAACCATGTGACTATCTGAAGGTAGCACAGTCTTAGCGCTCTAGGTAGCTGAAAGGAGGCATGAGACTATAAACTGCACTGCCTGGGTTGGGGGGCTACGCAATTGGAGAATTGTACGAAGGAAGGAAGTGTCACACGGTTCACGACAACATGAAGGGAGCTATGCTACCCAGTGAGAAATCACGCAGGTCAGCCAGAAAGTGTACGTTAAAGTCACTGTTCATGATTTGACGGTATAAATGCAGCCAAATGGAGTGGGAGGCCAGCATTTAAGACAAAATTTATGGGTTAGATCCTTGAAAATATGCTGCCAATCTGGCATTAGTGAACCCAACTTAGGGGGAACGGTTGGATTTGAATTCAAAATGTGCTATAAATTATAGGTGGCTGCCCAACGAAAAACACTTGGCATTTCAATAATCGAGTTGTTGAGTTCTCAGGTGCACATGAACCGTAAGCACTTCAAACTTCTAATAGCTAGTTCATTATTTGAGACATTACCGAAGGAGACACAGGAGTTCTTGCAGAAAATCATGTCAATGCTCACAGAAGCTATAGATACCCAAGAAGAGGAGTTGGTGCCAGAAATTGAGATGGAGGCCGAAGAAGCTGCTCCCGAAGTGGCATAAGTATTAGTAGAAGTCCCTAAATCACCAAGAACATAGAGATCAAAGCCCACCCCAACCATGGAGAGCGCAAGGGATAAGAAGGGCAAGCATCCTACAATACCAGTGTGCACATCACCGAGAAGAATCCCAACGAAGCCGACCGCACAGGAAAAGGGCAAAGCCATCAATCTGGAGCTGAAGGAGGAAGAAATCAAAGACTAAGGTGCCAAAAGATATTGATGAGAGCAAGGTCCCCTTGCAAACCCCTCTGCTACTGGATGAAATAGTCTTTGAAGTACCGTGCATGGGCCAGGTTCCTCTATTAAAACTTGACGACTGGGACTTGGCCAACCACGAGAAGTTCCCACACCTAGCAACTGAGTAGTTGATGTGTCACATTATCGATACAACCATTGGATTGACCTCATTGGACCTACAAAAGTGCCTCAGAGGAGTAGACAAGGCAGGCTTGCTCACCTACTATGGGTGCCGCACTACAACCACACCCCGATTACAGTATTTGTCATCAAGCAGTTGTTGTGCTTGGTGCATGATGGACGTCTATGGATGGAGGAGCCAATACCCATCACTGATAGATTGATCCATAGGATCACGTGGTTGCCTTACACAGGAGAGAATCCGGCCATGATATTTGGTGAAAAAGGTGGTAAGCAAGCCCTCGCAGAGGCCATGAAAGAGAACTTTAAGCTAGTAAGGAAGGCGCATGGATATGCCATATCCAGCATCTATGACCATGCTATAAAGGTGGCTACACATATTTTAGTAGGGAAGGTAATGAGGAAGTGTCATGCTGATGAGGTGCCGACGCCTGTTGTCGCGCTAGCAGCCCAGTGCACTGAAGGTAATCAGTTAAATTGGGTAGACTATCTCCGTGATGAGTTCCGTGCGAACTGATGCGAAGCACAGGAGCTCAACAAGACGTTCCTCTACATGTGGCTCTTGCTGTCGATTGTGCTGGTAGCATGGGAGCTGCCAGAGGATAGCCAATTCCCTTCGGTCATGCCAGACCAACCAGAAGCAGCGAACTACGCTTCATTGTGGGTGACAAAGGATACGCAGCATGTCAAGGACAACGAGATATTCTGGATCTTGATGGAGATGAACATCCACATGGCCATCAATCGCAAACTGCGATTGTCACCTACGGTGTACGCCAACATGCAGGGCTACAAAGAGTTTAAAGCAGATTTTCACCATGTGTCCATCAGGGCACGAAAGGACCCTATGTAGACATGGTATGACTTGCCTTACCTAGTAACGGATGATGCCATTGATGCAGTACTTGATCGATGGCCCGCAGAGTGGCGCACTACAATAGACTTGGCGGTGGGATGAAGCAAGTCTGCTGCGTAGAGAAATAGCGAGGAGGCCAAGCTTAAGATGACATAGCTGGCTGAAAAGAGGAAAAAGGAGGCCGATGACAAGGCCCAGCTGAAAAGAGGAAAAAGGAGGCCGATGACAAGGCCCAGGCAGAGCACAATGTTGCCCAACAGATAAAGAAGAAAACAGGTGGAATAGAGCGGGGCTCTTATAAAGGCGCGAGGTCACCTTCACCTGAGATAGAGGAGGAGACGAATGAACAGACAGAACAACATGGTGTGGAACGACAAGCGACATTCACCCACATCAAGTGTCCAAGGGAGTAGGAGAAAGGAGGGTCCAGGAAGAAATCCAAGGCCACTAAAACATCGCTGGACCCAATCATCCGCACAAATGGTGATTTGCATGACATCAGTAACACGGTGCAGGATGTCACCGCAGAGACCCTACAACAGTTTGAGCAGAAATGACAAATAATCTTGGGGGATATCCAAACGGGTTTGCAAGAACTACAGACCCATGCATCACAGGCTGGCACAGTGTCTACCAGCCTTGCTATCGGAACTTCAGAAGCTACCGAGATGTTGCACGCGAAGACCTTTAGCATGATAGTGCTGCCTGATGGAGCATTGACCATGGAGAACGAATCTGATAGGCCCACTGTCAGTGCCCTAAAGGGTGTAGGGTTGAATCTGGTAGTGCTCCCCACTGAAGCACTCCACCCTTTGCAGGAACGAGTGATTGCAAAGCTGAGGGCCCATGAGCATCGTGCCCTCTAGGTGATTAGTGAGAAGCGTATTAACAATGAGTAGATGGCACTATAGCGAGACTCTTCCATCGCCGCTGTGACTGAGGCAACCAATTAGAACAAGTGTATTATGCAGGTCGTCGAGGAGGCATGCCGAATGGTCCCGGAGTTGGCCATTCTTGAGGAAGAACCAGTTGAGGTGCATGTTCGCAAGCTGGCCACAAGGGTGTGTGACGCTGGTACAAAAGTGGTACAGGTAAAGTTGAAGGCCCAGACTTCAACCCCGTCAGAGGTAAAGGAGCAGCGGACGACCGCTGTCATAGAGGCAATAGTGGTGGTTGACAGTGCAGTAGCAGACTACATGCAACTTTTTGAGCAGTTGTTCAAGGTCCTAACAAGCTTGTGGGAGGACCCCAATGTACAGTGACTAGAGACAGAAGCATGCAAGCTACAACATTGCCATGATGAGGTCAAGGGAACAACGTGAACCGTCACGCTCACACAAAGACTGGCGAAGCTACAAGAGGCCAAGTAGCTGAGGGAACAGGTGGATGAAGCACTGCACAAGGAAGCAGTGTTGAAGGCATGACTGAAGCCCTAGTTGGATGAGTCTTACACAGTGACAACCTCTATTGAAGGAAATCTCGCGACTTTGCAAGCAACTCAGCAAAAGCTTTAGGCTGACAGTTCAGGAGAAATGACCGAGAAGATGGTTGAAGACACGAAGCAGGCGGCCGCACAGTGCACTGCCAAGGTTGCGGTCATACAGGTCGAGCTAGGAGGTCTTCACACTAAGATCTCTGCACTTGCCAAGTGACTCGAGGGCGAGTCATGATGTTTGTGTTGGGGGCCTATTGGGAACAGGATCCCCCAAGGATAGTTTTGGGGCTAAAAGTGAATGTTTTCGGTCGAATTTTGTAATAAAGTTGTAAAGTCTGCGTATTTTGTGGTTGTGAAGCACGAAGGTGTCATGAGTCATAAAGGGTTGTCTGCCCTTATTTTGTAAAGTAAATTCGACTGTAAAAGATCTACCCATGGTTCGCAGACCATGGGATTGTATAAAAATACCTAAGTAAGTAAGCTCTAAATAGTTTTTGGGAAGTCATGGATAGTCATAGATAGGGAAAAAATTAGTCTTGAGTGATAAGGAGAGAAGTCTAAGTTTCAGGTGATAGCGTAGGTAGAGGATCTAGAACTGAGTGCACAGAGGCCTAGGGTAGAAGTCCACAGCTTAGTGTGCGGACCTCTACAGCTGTGCACGCAGGGCAGATAGAATCTGTAATCACTTGAAATCAATAAAGAGAAGTATTTTTCAAATTCTGTGTCTATTTCCGATTAATGCATCTTGTCATATTGTGTATGAATTTAATTTATAATGCTTTTGTGATGCGTGAATGTATGTAATTACAATGGACAATTGAACGCAAATAAGGATATCTGTTTACGCGACACTAATTGTGACTGTTTAATAAGATAAGTAAGACACTTAAACTAGTTTGGGAATTTGCACAATACGATGCCCTAACAGCGCAAAAGTACTTGAGCCACAGGTTGGGGCTACGTGAAGGTCAATCATACCTTTTTGCGGAGGTACTGAAGGGAGGAATAAAGGGCTAGTCTAGCAAAGACCTAGAACTAAGTGACATGCACAGAAGCAGGAATAGAAGGAATAAACTGATATCACGAACATCTCAGGGTGCGGAAAATTGGTTCCAGCATTCCCCCATACTGCTTCGGGTGATATTTCAGTCTACACTCTGCGTGCTGATGCCAAAAGGGCCAGTAGTGTAGGGATTTGTTTGGCTAACTAACGCTGAACCTAGGCCAGGCCCCACCAAGCTAACAATCAATTTCTTTCCTTGATGTCATGAAATTCATGTTAGAAAATTATATATTACAGAACAATGGAACACATAAAAATATTGCAGAAATATAAACAAAGAAAACACATAAAAACAAGAGAGACACAGATATACGTGGTTCACCCAATTTGGGCTACGTCCATGGAGAAACAACCAGTCCTTCCTTTTATATTATCTAGCAAAATGAAGAGATACAACCTACAACAGATCTGCTGTAATTCCCTCTTCACTCTCACACAATATCCTCTCTCTTTCTCGCTCAGAATACAGATCTACATTTCCTAATAAAATTCCCTCATATATAACGAGGGGTTTCCTTCTAGGGAAAAAACCCTAAATTAAACATAAATTCTACTTTCAGATTTCCGCCTAATGAATGATCTAGATTGACTACGAAATTACAAAATTTTACAAGGAAATTTTACATCTATTTTTAGCTTCGAGGGCGTTGTCCCCGATCCCCTGTTGGGGGGGGGGGGTTCCTATTTTTGTTCTTTCGCCCCACCCTAGACCCCCTTGGAGGTGCACATAAACGGGCAGTGTTGTCGCCACATTACGAAATGGGCTCCAATGGGCCGATATCTCTAAATAAAGAAGATAATCGGGCTCCACACCTAACAATTCAGTCTGGCTTGTTCCTTGTAGTGCATTAGCCATCCATCAGTTTCCTTCTTGGTTCGTCATTTCATTCCTTACTTCATGGAAAGTGGCCTTCTTGATACATATCTGGAACCTTTTTCATATGTCTACTTCTTCCTCATCATGTTTATTTCAGGGATTTCCATCTACCACATGAATTCTAGTTGTATTTGTACTTACAACTCTTGTTCTAGTAGCCCTACATGAACTCATCCATATATTATTCAAGAAATCAAAACATAAAATTAAATCAAATAGTACCTTATGAGATGGCTCTTCATCATGAAATCTTCTTGTAGGTATCAACATCCTGCATACTTGTTGACACATCTCCCAAATATATCCATTTTCAAAAGGTCTTCATCTTTTCCATTAGAGTCTTCATATCTTTCTGAGAGATTTCCTAGTCAAATCTTCTTGGCCTTTTGGATGTTGATTGCCTTCATCAAGGTTGCATATCTCATGATCTCTTCGTTCCTAAAACATCCCATTCACAGGAGCTTTCAATGAGAGTTTCTTAATTGTAGTCAACCACCTCATACTCCATATGAGGAAACATTATGTTGATTTCATCAAGTGTGACTTATGCCTTCCTGCATCCTTTCAAAGGAGGACATCCTTTTTCTCTTGATCACGCTTCTCAAGATAGAAGTAATGATTTGTGTTACTTGCAACCATACAACATGACATTATAATATTAAACACAACCATACATACGCCATTTTACCTTTAGGTAATTTAGGCTTCTTTCAGTAGCTTCCTTGCTTGAAAAGATCTTCAATCCCTTGATCTACTTCATTTCTCGTGTCATCATACTATCATCTCATGAATTCCATAAGTTGGATTTCCTGATGAAACACTATCTTCCTCTCTAGATTAGTGAACCCTCTAATGAGGATTCCTTCAGAGAAACTTGAGGATCTTGTATATCCCCATATAGAAAATGTTTCATTTTTGAATATGTATGATGAGTCTTATCCTAGATGACTTATTCCTTTCCTTTAATGTCCACTGCGATTCTCAAGAGCTATATCCTACATGTTTGTCAGCCATGGATTTTGTCCTTCATGATTCCCATGGTGATGTCACGAATTCTTTTTTTGAATGGTTCCATGATGCCATGATGCATCTTATTATCATTGTCATATCTTATAACATAAGCTTATGATAGAACCCTTTTGTGAGGGATGATATCCCAATCATTGTGGAGATCTATTACTCCCTCTTTCCTTGGCCCTTTCATTCAACTTCCTTTATTTATTTGGTGATATGAGCTTCCATAATCTTTTCATAATTTTATCTATACTATTATGTCTTGTTTGAGGACCAAACTTCCCTTTCCTTTATGCACATGATTTAGTCCTTTAACCTTCAATACTTTTGCCATCAACTTTTCTTTCTCTATTTAGCATAGAGATCATGAGTTTTCGAATGAGGTAACTTTCTCATCCCATGGATATTTTTTACCTTGATGATGGTTATATTCCTTCCTAGATCTTGTAGATGGGACCTTATGAACATATCCTACATCCTTTGATACCCTTTGCTTTCATGTAGATCAGATTTGATGTGAACTTATTCAATGCACCTTCAGAGAATGATTTGGTCATATACATCTCTTTTATGTCTCCAATATTGCTATATGAGGGTATGTTTCATAAGTATCCCTTTCCATGAATTCGGAGGAGACCTTTTGATATGTTCAATGACTTCAGATACTTAGAGAACTATGTCTATCCTCCTTCTTTATGCAAGGAATCTTGATGACCCAACTGATTTATAGATCTCCTTTCAATCATGAAGTCATTTAACCAAATTTGATTATAGAATGAAAAGATAATTACTTGACATGTGAAGATGAAATATTCACCTTGATTTCTTTGATGATGGTTGAAGAAGATGTATTAGTACTTCTTCTTGGATGACCTTCGTTTGAATGAGATAGTCTTTCCTCAATAGAAGAGGTTTCTCCTTTTGATGAGGATGATTTGTTGCTTCCTCAGATGATATTCTTCTAGGGAAAGGAGATGATCCTTGCTTGATTATAACCTTGAAGATGACAATGCCTTCTTGTGTTCAATATGATCTACCTTATTTTATTGAGTAGGTCAGGACTGCTTCAATCTTTTCCAAGATGAAGAGATCATTATTTTGAGGTCCTCTGAGTTTCATAGCTTTGTAGATATCTTGATGATAGTCTTGGTTGTCTTTTGATGATGGTGATGTGGAGACATAAGTTCTTGATGTGGAGTTACCTTGTTGTTGTAGACTACTTGTTGTATACTTGATCCTTTAATCTTGACAAAAAACATCAACCTTGCTTTGAAGATTGATCCTTGTATGTCTCTTTTTGCTTCCCTTCCTTTTACTTCAACACCTTAGTTCTGATACCATGTTGAATAATCTAGGGCAGTTAGAATTATTGAGATTCTTATTTACATGATAACTATTTGTGAGGTATTTTATCTTCAGTGTATTAGCACAATATTTTCTTGATATCATTAGTGTGTGTATTTCTTACTTCATCAAATAGCTATAGAAAACAAAGAGGCAAGAATAAAAGATGTTGGCTTTCTGTCAGGGCCTAAACCTCTCCCTCTTGGTAAGGAAAAACCACACAAATTTATTCTTATAGATATTCCAAATGATGAATACCAAGACCATGACCCTTGACCTATTATGCCACTCCAAGACCATGAAACCAATCCCCTTCTTTGTCACTGCTAAGATCATCATCATTTCTGCATCATTGAGGCCATCACTACTGCACTATAGAGATATTCATTGTTGCACTTTCACCGATGTATTCACCATACCACTGAGATCTCCATGAGGTCTGCTCCTAGACTCACCAAGACAATAGAGGTGCCTTCACCGAAATCATAACTACACTCTTATTGATATTATCACCATGTCAAAGAGGTATCTACCTTGTCTTTGTCATGAATTTGATTAAATTTCTTCATCAATGTACCACGATATGCATCATGACCTTATCTTCACTAGGATTATAACCTAGATCTTTATCTTTGTTAGGATCATGATTGATATCATGATTAAAGTGATGACTATGTCTATGATATATACTTCACTAAGATCCTTCCTCATGAATGCTGAGACTATTACTGTTACCGTGTAACTAGGCTGAGACAACAAAGGGATATGCAAGATTTTGTCCTACATCCATCCAAGATTTCAGAGACTTGTTCGAGATTCTGTTCTTACTCTTTTGCACAGACCCTAATGGGTTATATATAGTGTTTCTATCTCCATAGATAAGCCGCCATGTCACAGTGAAAGGATGTGTCAATTATTTGAGCTGACATGTCATTAATATATATTTTGAGGCTAACATAGATGCTCTTATTCATTGTTTTTCTTGTTTCCTTATTCAAGAGGATTGTTCCTATCTTGGAGGGCTAATCTAGACTTTAGGTTGACTCATATACATTTTATATTTACTCAAGAAGAGCTCTTCATGGCTTTGACTCTTTAATAATAAATCCTAAGGCTCTCAATGGGAGCCATCTATAAAATAAACTTCTTTCTCATGAAACCCATTAAGCAAGGTATAATAATAAATTCAAAATCATAATTATAATGACATGAATACCGAACCTAGTTACACTTTCTTCAACACTTGGATGCCACCAGATCTCTCCACCTAAACTGTGATGAAATTTATCTGTCTCAACCTCTTGACTTTATCGTGCATCCCACCATTATTGGTCAATCAATTCCTAGGCCTATTCCATCTCCACCCTCTGAGATTTACTGTGTATCTCACCATTATCGTTCAAGGGATTCCTAGGACCAATTAAGGATATTCACCAGTGAGGTTTATCGTGTATCTCACCATTCATTAGTCAATAGACTCCTAGGCTCAATCAAAGTGTTCACATCCAAACTTTACCATGTATCCCATCTCGGGATTCCTAGGCCTTGTGAATAATCGTGAGATCAAGCCACTCAGATTTAGATCTATCTGGAAATATAGCTTAAAAAAATAGAAGAGAACCCACCACACCATGGCTATTCGAAAATGGCAAGCCAAGGCTGAAGAACATTGTCACACCTGGAAAAGCTCATGTCAACGACAACAAGAGAACCAAAAACATACATGAATCTACCATGCACGCCACATTTAGGAAGGAAATCACACATGAAGATCGATACCTACAAGTAATCCTGCTGTAGTTGCTCAATCCTGCTCTTTCTTGCTTGACATTTTCTTCCATTTTCCTTATTTGTCCTTCCTTTACTTTCCTTGATCCAATGCTAGAGTGCTCCAAGAATGTTTTAAGTGTCCAAGAGTATGAGAGAGAGAGAGAGAGTAGAAAGAGATAGCTCCAACACTAAACTAAAAAAGGTACCAACTGATCCTCAGAAGCCTTTTTATTAATTAGGCCCCTATTTTCTTCAATTTTACATTATTTTCCTTAATTTTCCTTCATTTTCCTCCACACATGCAACCTGTGACCTTTCACCTTCCTTTTCTCCTAATTTCCATTCTTTTTATAAATAACATGCCAATTAATGCCTCATGCATTCCCAAATCCTTTTCCATTGCCTTTGCTAATTTCGTTAGCCATATTAAACCAAATGAACACCCACACTAGGGTGTTTTCCCCAAAATTCAGCTTGGAATATGTGTCCCATGACCTTGGTTATTATGTTTCCTTTAATAACTTTATTACATGAAATTTTGACTAGGGTTGTCATAGAACCCTCCCCCTTGGGGGAACACCATCCTCAGTGTTTAATGACACCTACAACTAACAAGACTGTCGAGAATAAAAACATACTTCCGATGGAGCTTTATAAATTAGCTCAATATAGTATTTACAATGATCAACCTGATAAGAAGAAAACCAACATAACACATAATAACATAACAACCATAACAACATGACACCCATATCTCTTATTAGAGATTTATAACATAACTCATGGTGGTATTTTCATCCATATATATATATATACATATACCAAAACATCACGCCAAAATGTATGCCAAAAACATTTGCTCAATCAGCGAATAGAGAAGGATACATAGCTAGCATCTAATGCATCATCTCCCATGTAGCTTCATTGGGCCAAAAGTGCTTCGAGTGCACTTTAATTTGCTATATTTCTCAGTTCCAGAGCATGCGCATATTTCTCTGCAATATACATTGTGGTTCCAACCAGAATTCTCCATCTGGTTCCACCTACAATATAGACCATTAAATCACATGATCAACATCTTTAACATACTTCTTAAGAAAGGATACTTGGAAAACATCATGGACTTTCACTGTCGAAGGTAGTGCAAGTTGATTGGATATTGGTCCAATCCTTTCAAGAATCTTGAAATGTCCATAAAACCGAGATTCTAGCTTGACACATGGTCCAAACCTCAAGGAGCTCTTCTTCGGCTTGATGAGAAAATACACCTGCTCCCCAACCTAAAACTCCCCAAACAACCTATTCCAATCTGCATAAATTTTCTATCTATCCTGTGCTACCTTTAGATTCTTCCTGAGTACCTACATTTCCTATTCCATCTCTCCAAAGATGTCTGGTCCTATCAATACCCTATTCATTGGATCACTCAAAATGATGGAACTATTACAACTCCGCCCATATAGTGCCTCAAATAGACTCATCCTTAGTGACTCATGATACCCATTGTTATAAGAAAAATAAACCAACGAAATGTACTCATCCCATCTCCTCTGTTGATGCATCACATACATCCTCAACTTGTCCTCCAATATCTTGTTGACCTTGTCTGTCTGTCCATATTTCTGTGGATGATAAGTTGTGTTAAAGCCCAACTCTATCCCCAAACTTGCAAACAACTCCTTCCAAAACATGGAAGTGAACTAAGAATCCCTGTATGACACAATATTCCTTGGAACACCATGCAACCTCACTACATCTCTGATGAATACTTGTGCCACATGACTAGCTGAATAAGTAGACTTCATTGAAATGAAGTGTGCTACCCTTGTCAACCTGTCCACCACAACCATGAAGGAATCATGCTGTCTATATGTTTTCGGAAAACCTATGATGAAGTCCATGGAAATGACCTTCCACTTCAAATCTGGAATCAGAATCAGTTGTACTTATCCACATGGATTCTTACATTTGGCTTTCACCTGCTGAGAGTCCAAACATCTAGCTAGGAACTCAGCCACGTCCTTCTTCAGATTCAGCCAATGATAAAACTTCTTCACTATTGTCAATGTCTTCTGGTATACTGGGTGACCTGAATATGGTTTATCATGAAACTCTCGCAAGATATTATTCTTGATCTCACTGTTTTCTAGCACATATATCCTATACTTAAATCTTATCAAACCATCTGTTGTAAGATGATAACCTACATCCTAACCACTTGTACCCTGCTGTAAGATGTGCATGAGCTCCATGTACCTATTATCCTATTGTCTTTCCTGTAAGGTCTGATCCTATAAGTCTATCCCATAAGAACTAATAGTTGCTATGTGGTTCACTTGTACTCTCCTACTAAGAGCATCTACAATCTGATCTCTTTCCCCTTGAGGCACTTGATCTCAAAATTGAGCTCATTGATCGTGGCCAACCATCTAGCTTGCTCAGAAATCAGATTTAGTTGGTCTAAGAGATACCTCAATCCACTGTGATCACTCATCAATACAAACCTCTTACCAAGAAGATAATGACTCCACTTCTTCAACGCATGGATGATCACTTCCAACTCAAGATCATGTGTTGGATAATTCTACTCATGCTCATTCAATTTCCCTAAATCATAACACACTACCTACCATTCCTACATAAGGACTCCACCATGTACTCTCTTTCAGGTATTTGTACACAGTACAAACTCTTTGTCTGGATCTGCAATCTTTAAAACAAGAGCATTCGTATACAACTACTTCAATTTCTTAAAACTAGTTGCACATTCTTCGGTATATTCAAATTTATTACCTTGCCTCTGCAGTGATATAATAAGATATGAAATGTGAGATACGTTCCTTATGAAAATCATATAATACCCTTCTAGACCCATAAATGATCTTACCTTATCCACATTTCTAAGAATTTCCCATTCCATGATAGCCCTTATCTTCTCCGGATCCATTGTTGTGCCTTCCTTGGAAACAACATGTCCCATGTAATGTACCTCTATCTCAAATAAATTGCATTTAATGAGATTAGAATACAATTGACACTCTCTCAGCAATCTCAAAACTACCGCTAAGTGGATGACATGCTCTTCCTCATTCTTAAAATATATCAATATGTCATGAATGAATACAATAACAAACTTGTATAGATAAGAATGCAACACACTATTCATCAAGCACATAAAGTTAGCTAGAGAATTAGTCAAACCAAATGGAACTACAACAAACTCATAATGCCCATACCTAGTTCGGAAATTTGTCTTGTAAATTTCCTCTTCTTTAATGTGTACTTGATGATATCCTGATATCAAGTCAATCTTTGAAAACACTGCTACTCTCTTCAATTGATCGAAGAAGTCATCAATCCTCGACAACAGATACCTCTTCTTAATGGCCACCTTATTCAACTGCCTATAATCAATGCATATCATGAGAGTACCATCCTTCTTCAAAAAAAATACCGGTGCACCCCACAGTGATACACTTGGCCTAATGTATCCCTTGTCAAGCATTTCCTTCAACTAGAACTTCAACTCTACCAACTCTAGTGTGCTCATCCTGTATGGTGCCTTCGATGCTGGTGCTACCTTTGGTACAAAGTTAATGGAAAAGTCCACTTCTCTATGAGGAGGCAACTCTAAAATCTATGTTGGAAAGACATCCAAAAACTACTGCAAGATTGGGTATATACTCAATACCTCTGCATTCTAAACATCCTTACCTTTATCACTAGAAATGTGCATTGCAAATAACAAACACCCTTTTTTTCAACTACGCTTTGCCTACATAGATGTCACCATTCTAATTGATGTTTCCTTCTTATTACCCTGTAAGACTCTTTGTTCTCCATTGTCATCTAAGCACTCAATCACCTTATCATAATAAGCCACCTTAGTCCTATGAAGATACAACTAGTCCATACCCAAAAGCATAGTATATGATTGCAACGAAAATACATAAAAATGTGCTGATGTAGGCATATCATTAAAATCGAATGCACAAGCTATTACCTAATGATGAAATCTCTTATTTATACCTATAGCCAACTATACTAAACAAGATTTTGCATGCACTTCTTTATTCAAACCACACTTATCCACTAGGTCAGGACTAACAGAAATATAATTAGATCTAGGGTCAATTAAAATAGAAACAAATAGACCACAGATATTACCTTCCATCTTAATAATGGATTCATGAGGATATACCTTCTTTTTATCCAATGTTGCATAGATACGAGGAATACTATGCCCAACATCACCAACAATCTGTGCCTCATGTGCACTATAGATATGAGGCCTACCACCCTAATACTGTGGGTAATCTCTCTTGAGATGATCCTTTCCACATATCCACCACTGCAATTATGCCATACCATCACCTATATTATGTTTCCCTCTAGGTTGTGACCCATGTCCCTGTCTAACTATGTTGAACTTATTATTAGGTGCCACATTTTATTTCTCACCTACATCCTGAGGTCTTGTTCTTTTTGGCTGCGATTTACCTTTAGCTTTATCTTTCCCTTTCTAATATTACTTATACTTTGTCTTACACTTTGACTACTCATACAATTCTTCACTTTCCCAATAACTTCCCTAAGTGATCGAGGCTCATTATACAATATTCGATCTCTAAATACTAATGGAAATCCACTAGAAAATCTTTGAACTTTGTCCTTCTCATCCTTAAGATACATTACATACCTCAATAACTCCAAGAACTTATTTATGTACTCCTCATCTATCATCGATCCAATCTTTAGATCGTATAATTATTTGGGTTTGTTGTCATAGTACCACTCTGACAAGTAATTCTTACTGAAAATTCTCTTAAACTCATGCCAACTCAATTCCTTTGTCACGATTTCTCTAACCCAGTTCACATCTTCCCACCAGATGTCTTCTTTCCCTTTCAGGTTGAAGATAACTATTATGGACTTCATATTCTCTAGGTATTCATACAACTCAAAGAATTTCTTCATACCAAGTAGCCATGCTTATGCATCCTCCGACTTCTTCAGTTCTCCATCAAAGGTAGGGGACTTCACTTTCTTGAAATCATATGGAAAATATCCCCTATCACTCCTCCTGTAAGGATGATAATGATGATGATCATAATGCCGATAAGAACCATAACTACAATAGAACATATTCATGACCTCTCCTATTCCAAGTGCCTGCCATCTCGGACCGTGTCATCCCTATCCGACCTCTGTCCACCATGAGATCTACTGCCATATGCCCTATTTGTCATGTCCTCCTTCCCATGGTTAATCTGAAGTGGTCCGTGTATCTCCAATTCTAGAAAACTATGAAGGATGATTTCATTAACTTCCTCTTGTTTCTCATGTGCCTGCATGATTCTATCATTATCTTCCTTGCAACTTATTATTTATCCCTTCAAACTTCTCAATGTGTCTGCTAAGTCAGAAGAGTGCCCAACACCATGCTGCTCATCTGATCCATAGGGAGAGTTTTGTGAATTGTAGTATACCATCTTGTTATTCATGCTTGATCTCTTTGTTACAAGTATACCATGTAAGCTAAAACCAAAACCTAACATAATCAACATACCTCAGTATAGTTCAGGGGAGGATATCTCATATGCAAGGTCAACTAGATTAGCATGATACATATATAATCATAATCATACCAAGATATAATTATCATTTCAACCATTATCCAGTTATCAATGCATGAACATAGCAACCACATACCATGACCTCATGCACGACATGTACGTTTTAACCCCGTACAGAAATTACACACAAAAAACACAGAAAATAAACAATACGAGAGCATAACACATAAAACACATATACACAGAGATTTTCCCTTGGATCCCAAAACCGGGACTACCAACTTGATTTTTAATTATATTCCTTTCAATGTTACAATACATATTTATACATGCCAAAGCATTCAATACCATGGACCGAAAAACCATCGCGTCCAAAACCATGGACTGAAAACCATAGGTAGATCCGCCCAACCTAATATAGGGTCCAAAAGAATTTTTCCCGGGGCGCTGCCCCGCACCCCGTAGAGGGGGGCTACCCGCTCCCCTCAAACCCCCCTGTGACCCACCCCCCTGCGCAATCGGCACAACAAAGGGGGGGCTCCGCCCCCCCTCTAACACCCCGGTTCACTACGTAGGTTAGTCGTGGAAAGAATATAACACAACACAACATTCTCCCACTTGTTGTTTTCTTTCCACAGGGGGCCACAAGAGAGCTTAATCATTTATCCAGCCCTGAAATGCCCATTGTTTCCCTACACCAAGAGAACTTCTCAGAGCTCACATATTTTGTCAATGCACCTACAGTATTCTTCAAAGTGTCCACCTTTACCGGCAACACCTTTTTGTCTTCTATCATATCCCTCACAAAGTGATACTGAACATTAATGTGCTTTGTCTTTGAATGATATGTAGGGTTCTTTGCCAAGAAAATTTCACTTTGGTTGTCACAGTCTATCCTTATAGCTCCATGTACTAACCCCATACTTGAACACAATCTCTGCAACCAAACTGCTTCCTTTCTTGCATGAATGGCTGCCATGTATTCTGCCTCTATAGTTGATAGTGCCACTACAGATTGTTTCTTACTCATCCTACTGACTGCACCTCCAAATAGGTTAAACACATACCCACTTGTAGATCTTCTCTAATCCAAATCTCCAGCCCAGTCTGCATCAACAAAGCCATGAATATCCAACACTCTGTCCAATCCTGGTCTTCCTCGGTAGCACAAACCATAATCACCAGTGCCACGCAAATACCTGAAAATCCGCTTCACTACTATCCAATGCTCCTTTCCTGGTTTTGACATAAACTTGCTGAATACTCCCACTGCATGTGCAATGTCTGGTTTAGTACAGACCATTGCATACATCAAGCTACCAATTGCAGTTTCATATGGAACACGGGACATGTCCTCTTCCTCTTCTTGTGTCTTGGGACACTGTTCAACAGATATCTTTACACCTAGAGGAATAGGAACCTTCACCAGTTTACTATCCTGCATATTAAATCTCTACAATATTGTCTCGACATACTTCCTTTGCTTTAACCATAGCTTCCTCTTTGCTCGATCTCTTTTAATTTCTATGCCAAAAATATAGTTTGCAGCAATAAGATCTTTCATGTCAAAGTTGGAGGACAATTGGGTCTTCAAATCCTGGATAATTTCTTTGTCATTTCCAACCAGCAACATATCATCCACATACAAGACCAAATAAAGAACACAATCACCAATTAATTTAGAATACACAAAATGATCTGCTTTGCTTCTAGTGAAGCCAAGTCCTCGTATAAATGTATCAAATTTCTGATACCACATCCTTGGTGACTGTTTTAACCCATACAAAGATTTCTTTAACTTGCCTACTAGTTTCTTACCCTTCACCGCAAAGCCTTTAGGTTGCTTCATGTAGATTTCATCTTCTAGATCCTCATGAAGAAATGTTGTCTTCACATCCATCTGTTCTACCTCATAATCAAAAGTAGCAGCAATAGATAAAAGTAATCCAATAGAAGTTACCTTGGCAACAAGAGAAAAAATATCACCAAAATCAATTCCCGACACCTGGGAATAACCTTTTGCTACCAACAGAGTTTTGTATTTATCCACCTTTCCTTCTGCATTTGTCTTCTTCTTGAACATCCATTTACTGCCAATGGGTTTCCTTCTAGCCAGAAACTCCACTAGATCCCAAGCCTCATTTTTGTGCAAAGATGCCAGTTCATCAACCATGGCCTCTTTCTAGAGTTTTCCATCCTCTGAATTTACTGCTTCCTTCATAGTTCTGGGATCATCATCAGTAATAGATAAAGAAAAATTTGAACAAAAAGCATATGCACTATACCTTTCTGGCTACCTTCTTTCTTGAAATGATATTCTCACACCTGGAGTTTTTGGCTTTTCATCTTCTAATTCCTCCTCTGCTGTAGAGTCTGCTTCTTCCTCCTTTAGCTCAAACTCTATCTTCTTAGGTTCCTTTGGTTGGACTTCATGTTTAATAACACCTTTCACCTCTTTGAACACCACATCTCGGCTGTACACAACCTTCCTTGTTGCTGGGTTCCAAAGCTTATAACCCTTTAAACCATCCTTATACCTAATAAAGATGCACTTTTTAGATTTACTATCCAACTTGGTTCATTCCTCCTTTGGAACATGTACATATGGATCACATCCAAATACCCTCAGATGTGAAAGAGAGGGTTTCTTTCCAGTGCATACCTCTTGTGGAGTTTTATCCTCCAACGTTGATGAAGGTGATCTAATTACTAGGTAACATGCTGTCTCCACCGCCTCTCCCCAGAATTCCTGTCCTAACCTGACACCATTGAGCATGCTTCTTGCCCTTTCCATCAACGTCTTGTTCACTCTTTCTGTAACTCCATTTTGCTGAGGTGTATATGGAGTAGTCCTCTTCTGTGCTATACCACACTTCTTATAGAATTCTTCAAATTCCTTACTGCAAAACTCTCCATCGTTATCTGTCCTCAGCAGCTTTATCTTCTTCTTTGTCTAGTTTTCCACCAGAGCCTCAAATTCTTTAAACCTGTCAAAGACTTCAGATTTCTTCGTAAGGAAATATATCCATGTATTCCTTGAGAATTCATCTATAAATGATACATAGTACATAGACTTACCCAATGATGGAACCTTCACAGGCCCAAACACATCACTATGCACAAGCTCTAATATATGTTTTGCCCTCTTACCACTAGAGGGGAAACTCACCCTATTCTGCTTCCCATATACAAAATTTTCATAGAAATCAAAATCCAGAGAGATATTACTGATACCTTCTACCATACCTTTACCATGAAGTATTCAAAGGCCCTTCTCTCCAATATTTCCAAGCCTTTGATGCCACAACATGGTCTTCTCTCTAAAGACCACTAGATTTTCTGCTCCACTTTCAGGAACCACAGAACTATTGCACCCATCAACAACAGTGCTACCTTGTAGCTTGTACAAAGTTCCAATCTGAACTCCCTGCATCAATACCAGTGCTCCCTGAGCCATATTGTAGGTATCCTTCTTGAACACTATTTTTACACCTGCATCATCCAACTTTCTTACAGAAATCAGATTTCTGGCTAATGCAGGAATATGCAGAACACCTAGAAGTTTTATAACCCTTCCACCTTGCAACTTCAACTTTACTTTTCCGCGACCAACGATTGTAGCCTTCCTATCATCCCCTAAGAAGACACCACCACCATTGTATTTCTCATGCTCGCAGAACCACTCTCTATGGGGAGTGAAGTGAAAGGATGCACCTGAGTCAATCAACCATGCCTCATGATCTACATGTGTACTTGAAGAAGCCAAGTACACATCCCCACCTTCATCTAAGGTGGTTTTCACCTCTGCAGAAGGAGTATCATCAGATCCCTTTCCTTTGTTAGGAGCTTTAGATTTACAGTCCCTTTTGTAATGCCCTTCTTTTCCGCATTTCCATCGCACCACCTTTACAGGTTTTCTTGGAGATTTAGATCTCCCTCTAGATTTAGATCTCCCACTCAATGACTTATTTTTGTTTCTGTTCTGAGACCGTCCTCGTACAGACAGGGAATCACCATTCTGGCTCTCCATATTTTTCTGTCTCATCTCCTCTGTCAGCAAGGATGAGACTATTTCATCAAACTACAAGGAAGTTGCATTGCTACCTATTGCAATAACTAGACTATCCCACGAATCTGGTAGAGAACACAACAAACTAATGCACTTATCTTCATCTGAAATTTTGATATCAATAGACGATAACTGACTTACCACAGTATTAAACACATTCAGATGCTCTGTCATTGAGTCTCCATCTTTCATCCTCAGGTTATACATCTTTTTCCGTAGGAATAGTTTATTCACTAGAGACTTAGATTGGTACAAAGTCCCTAACTTGTCCCACAAAGCCTTTGTCGTAGCTTCCCCTGATACATTTAGCAATACTAAATCCGAGACACAAAATCGTATTATGCTCTTAGCCTTTCGATCCAACTTCTTCCATTCTTCATCGGACACTCCCGTTGGTTTAGTAATCAGATCTATCGCGATACATTGATCTTTATCCACCAACAGATCCTCCACCTTGAGTTTCCACAACTCAAAACTCTGACCATTAAATTTCTTGATCTCTATCTTTCCACTGCTCGCCAGTCAAGGGATTTATAGGCCTATGAGGTCTCCACCCTCTCGGCTTTACCATGTATCTAGCCACTACCAGTCAAGGGATTCCTAGACACAATCAAGGGTATTCACTACTAATATTTACTGTGTATCCCACCATTCACTAGTCAAGGGATTCTTAGGAAAAATCAAAGTGTTGGCATCCAATATTTTCTGAGTATCCCATCTCGAGATTCCTAGGCCTTGTGAATAATCTTGAGACCACCTCACTCATCTTCCAATCCATCTGACAATCCAACTTAACCAAATACATGAGAACCCACCACACAATGGCTATTTGTAAATGGCAAGGCAAGGATGAAGAACATTGTCACACCTGGAAAAACCAATGCCAATGACAATAAGAGAACAAAAAACACACATGTATGTACCATGCATGCCACATCTATTAGGGAAATCACACATGAAAATCGATACCTACATGTAGTCTCTCTGTAGTTTCTCGATCATGCTCTTTGTTGCTTGATGTTTGCTTCCCTTTGCCTTCTTTGTCCTTCTTTTTCTTTCCATGATCCAATGCTAGAGTTATCCAAGATTTCTCTAAGTCTCCAAGAGTATGAGAGAGAGAGAGAGTAGAAAGAGAGAGCTCGAAAAATGAACTGAAAAGATGTACCGACTAATCCTGATAAGCATTTTTATTAATGAGGCCTCTATTTTCTTCAACTTTCCATTATTCTCCTTCATTTTCGTCCTCACATGAAACCTATGACCTTTCACCTTCCTTTTCTCCTAATTTCCATTATTTTCATTAATAACATGCTAGTTAATACCTTATGCCTTCCCAAGGCCATTTTCATTGCATTTTCCAATTTCCTTAGCCATAATAAACCACATGAACACCCACACTAGGATGTTTTTTCCAACATTCAACTTGGAATACTTGTCCCATGACCTTAGTTATTATTTTTCCTTTATTAACTTTTTTACATGAAATTTTGACTAGGGATGTTACAGGTTGCTCCACCTTGGCTCTGTTCTTTGTTCTATGGTTTAAGGGCACTCTTTTGATGCTTTTGATTCACATATCGAAAGTCACGCTTCTTTTGTTTAAATTTTTGTTCTATCTTGGCATCATATTGGTATGTTGCACCAAGCGAAGATATGTCTAGGAATTCCATCTCTTCTTGAATGTATTTGTGTAGAGATCCATGGTACTTGAGAAATAGATGTCACTCAAAGTCTTTGATACCCAAATTTGTGTGTAGATTTGGAAAAATATTTGTAAACACATGCTCAACATAGATATGTGAGTCCATGTTCAACGTATAGATGCAAGTTGGAAACATGGTGGGGGGATTTTCTATTCTAATTGGTGTACTTAGGGAATGGTGCTAATAAGGGGATCACCTCAAATGGTCTATGCTAACTTCTTGCCTATTCTGAACCAACCAATAAGTCTCCATTTGTTGGGAACCTAGGGTGGTATTTTCTACTTCCTCTTCGCTAGCCCTGGTAAATGCCTCCTTAAGCTATGTAATGGTGAATAAACACCCTACAAGTCAAAGGGAAACTGAATAAAAGAGCATTGTTAATTGTTGTCTATTTAGGGAGGTGCTAAGGATCACCTATTCAAGAGTCTAATTGAAATGGAGCTTCAATCTATATGAAATATGGATGGGGCGAGGCTATAAGCCTTAACTATAGGGCTAATGTCCTAGCCACTAAGTGCCATAAAATAATAAGATTGTGTCTCGACTCATTGACACTAGGTTTTTATATGAGAAATAGTTACATATAAGAGACTCAATATGTTCGGTTGGATACTCAATTAGAAGTGAAAGTCTGAACACATTTGTAACCTATAAATGACGTATAACTAGCAAATGCACCAAATATTGCAAAGGAAATGTCATAAGTGGATAGCACATGTAAGAAGAGAATTAATAAGACAAATGAAATATGTTATAGGTTGAGGGAAATAAAAATCTTAATGTTGTTGTTGTTGGGCAGTTTTTTATGATTTAGACCTTTACCTTTCCTTTATCACGTAGAAATTCAAATAAAAATTTATAGATTTTAGATATCTGAATGATATCTAAACTTTTGTTCAAATGTAACAGGGATCTCCGGAAATCGTGAACCACATACGATAAAATAATATATATATATATATCCCCTTCACATAAACCAACATGCAATTTGGAATTTCACAAGTCCACACCCAAAACATGACAACAACCAACAAATAAAAAAATTTGAAACTTATCGTAGTAAGAGTATCTCTTTTCAGTAGCAGACAACAAACAATAAGTCAATAATTAGTTCACTTTAAGACTGCAAAACATTGGAAAAAAAACAATGTGTTCAATTATCTGCCAATACAAAATGGACTTAATTCTAATGAAGCAAAAGAGTCGATACTAAATAACTTATAAAAATGACTATCAACAATGTAAATTTTGTTTTTCCAAAAAAACACTCCATGACTACCTTCCATGTCCATACATCTATATTTTGTAGTGTTTAACAACCTCTTTTGTAGAAAAATTTAGTGAATATATTTCATAAGTTTGAACTACAAAATCCATAAAACATGGAGTTGATGGTTCCTTTCTTGGTGTGTTGGAGAATAAAAAGATGACAAATCTAATTTGTTGTTTAGTCTTGCTTCACTTGTCCTGCATGTATATCGGGGTGTTTTTTTAATTTTTAGTTCAAAGGTGTATGGATCAATATCTGGGGTAGACAATTTAATTGATCCTTTGTGTGGATGAACCAAAATGCTCATATGAGCCAACAATTGTGCCATTTTTAGCTTTACGTCCACCTTTTGCCCCTTTTGTAGGGCTCTTAATCCCCATAACCTGCTTTTTCCATTTACCCACAACATGCTCCTTCGTTGGTGAATTCTTTTTCTTTCTTCTGGGTGGAGTGCTTTCTTTCACTGGAGTTTGGAAACCATTAAGATTAGGTTGAAAATATTGCATAAGATAGGCACAATGACTACTAGGCATATTACTCAATACTTTATTAATAGAACTTAGGATACCTTGTGAACATATCATATTTGAATTTAGCAGATTGAGAGAATCACTTTTCCTTTGCTTTCTTTTATCCCCCGATGTTTAAGTTTCTTTGAAGACTTTGGCATGTCTTCATCTCCCTCAGTCATCAATTTCTATGAGTGTGTTGGTGTTTTATCATCTATCTATGTTTTGCAAATACCTAAATCTGATTTTGTCGAGGCCCTTTTCTCACTCATGGAATAATTTTTTGTAGTACTTTTTCCAACTGTTGGTGTTTTTGAAGAGAAAACTCGTTTTACAACACAACTTTTTTCATCAGAGAAACATGGAGACATGGGAATACTATGCATATCTATTGTAGGAGAGGACATATTTCTAGACTTAAACACCTTATCCTGTTGAGGTGTTCCAGTGACTTCACTTGGATAGAAAGAAATAAATTCACCTTCATTCTTGAGCTACTTCTATTTATTTGAATTTGACTTATGACATTATTTATTTGACAAGGAATCAAAATCATCACTAGTATTAAATTCATCCAACATGGAGTTTCGAGATCCCACTGACATCTGCGTTTTTGTTGCCATGCCTAAAAACCATGGAGATGCCGATCGATAGTAGAATAATCTGTGTGCCTACTTCTCAATAACACATTCCTTATTAACCATTGTTACCTGACAGAAACCAAAGAGACAACACAATATCAACGTACACAAAATCCCATATTGAAATATAATCATAACTTAGCTAAGAAGTCTAAAAGATGTTCTTAATTAATAAACTTTGTATTTGGAAATTTTGTTTCTTTAGATTTAAAAAAAACTACATTGTACAATGCTTCTGTCTATTTATCCAAGAAATTATATCATAGCATATGTCACATACTAGCAATCCACAATACCTAAAGTAAAAGACAAATTTGCTCAAGAAAATAGGTTTAGAAAAGAGAATTGAAAACTATATGTTTGTCATCAAATGTTTAATTAGTTTAACAACAAAGTAGTTGGAGTTTGAAAATCAAAATCATTCATAGGAAAATAACATGACAATGGCCAAAGTCATTATTCATACAAATAAAGCTAGAGTCACTATTGTCACTGCACATAACTGAAATTTGGGCAGTAGTCTAACAATTAGCGCTGATTTGTAGGGAAGACTCTTTAATACCATCATTTTTTTCCATGGTCTGTCGTCTCTATAGATCCAGATCATATAGATTTCTATTCTCAAGTTCTACCTTTCAAGTATTGATTTCTGGCTCACCCTTTAAAACACAATTATACCACTCCACTTGATTTTGGTTTGTCAAGAGAATTGGTAGGGCATTCCCATCCCCTGTTTTACATCAATGAATAACCATCCATCAATGATATAAAGAATAAAATATACACAACAAAGACCAAAGATGCGCTTTTTGTATACCTATGTTCTACGACTCATCTGACCTTACTGGTGGGAATCTACACCTATGTAACTACAGAATGTGCCTCTCCCCTTCCTATGTAACTACAGGATGTACACATCCTTCCCTTCCTACTTCTTTATCAATGTGAAAATATGCGTGTGATGCTATCATGTACTAGCTGAGATAGTTGTCGGCTCATTCCTACATGCTTATTATAGAAACCAATTCTCCTTGTGCTCCACCAATTTCCAGTTAGGATTGGTCGATAAGTTCAGATCTATTCTATAATGGAGTCCAATCTATCAGGACCAAACATTAGATGGATTTTCAGTGTTATATAAGCATCAATTGTATTGTTGTTTTTGGTCATGATTGGTGTTATATCTGAGCTTTACAAAGTTTAAGTCTGGGAGCCTTATTGGATAAGAAGATATGTGGAAAGGAAAGGAGGTAAGATTCAAGAAGTATGTATCCCCTACTTCTTTATTGGGCTAGATAAGGACTCCTTAGAAAAGTATTAAGAATGTTTTAAATCACTAGAAATCCATGGCACTAACCTTTCCTATTGTTGGAAACTGCTTTACATGGAAAAATGGCAATGAGAAGAATGTAAGGATTGACTTAAATCCAATTACGGGATGTGGTGAAAAAATTATTCTAGGTCCTAACCTGATAAACCATTTTTCATGAGAAAAAAGTAAGTATTTTTACTTTACATCAAATTGTGTATATTTGTTATGTCGAATTTTGCATCTACAGATAAATACAATTTCCCTAGGTGGGTAGCTACACCTAGAACAATAGATTTAAAGTGCTTAACCTTTTTCTATAGAAGATAAATAAGACAAGGGACCTACTTGTTATCTTTCGCTTTCCCTTTGTCTCCTTTGTATGGCTCCCATCACTCCTTCTCGAACTTAATCCACTCGACAAGTACCTGCAATCATAAACAGAGGGAAAAAAAACCAATCAAAGCAAGAGATCTATCTACTATAAGCAAATGGAATCGAAAGCATTTACACATATAATCATCATACATAAAGACAAGAATATGGGAAAAGGTGTAAACAACTTTATTAAGTAGAAGGAAGAGTTACAACCATGAAGTCTGATCCAATGTCACTCCTCCAGCTTGGGTTCCAACCAACATCACATCAAAAACACAACACTCCGATAGCATAAGAATACTTGCTTACAATATAATCTCCTTACAAATTCTCAAAGTCCAGCCCCTGATCACTTAGATGAGTGCCCAATTTATAGGAAAATGGAGGAGGTTTGGTCATAAATGAGGGTATTGAATGGCCTTCCAAACTGAGAGTTAGTTTCCATGGAGGAAGGGATGAGAGGATAGGAGGTTACTTAACTCATTCCCTATCCAATTTCGAGCTCATAGGAGATGATACGTGTGGGAATCTTTTAGAAAGCTCTAGAAGATAAGAATATTCCCAGAACCCTATGATGATTTCGCTCAATCTCACCCATCGCAGGTAAAAGTGGGCCTAAGTGCTCTGGAAAGAACCCTGACATGGGCCTACCTGCATTGAAGCATACTTACCCCTGACCAAGGCTGCATAGGTCCCTCAAGGAGGCATTTTTAGAGGGCTTTAGGCCAAGAAACTCTTAGGGAAGGAGGCATGTAGCAACTAAATTAGGGTTTGATGAGCCCTAAAAGTATTGATCTAAATGATGGGAGTGATGTGCCCAAATGGATCTGTAACAACTGCCCCCTAAAGCATGAAGTCAAAAATAATAATGTCGAGTGATATGCTTTGCAATGTGATGAGGAGGTTCCGAGGTGGATGGTGACCTGCATCAATTACTATACATAATATCACGATATTTTGATTTTTCTCATGAATTACTGAGGGAAGGCATGCCCATGCTCAACATGTAAACTTTCGTTACAAGCACATAGATAGTCGTCTACATATATAGACTCATGATGGGATGACCATCAATGTAAAGCCATTGTATGGATGATTTGGTACTTTCCTGAAATCGTAGCCCAAATGGATGAAACTAGATTTGGGGTGTTCTATCTCGTTCAATCGTTTTCTCAAGTACAATTCTAACCATGTGAATATGTGATCTAAAGTCGAACATGGGAAGAAATTGTCTGATTACCAGCCAATGATGTAAGCTGTTAACAGACACGAGAGAAATCACCTATAATGATAATGATCCTCAAGGTACTACAATACATTCTACATGGTGTGAATGGATGTTTTGATGTTGAACACCATACAAAGTCTTTCGGTTGAAGGCCAGTGATATGAACCTATCACCGGAAGCGAGAAAGTTTCCATTGATGTATGCAAGGCTCAAGGTACTGGAAGGGTGTTTCTAATTCAACTTCTTGGATAATGTGCTGATGTTGACAAGAAGTGAATCGTCGCAGGAGGGCCTTGATGTATCCCACATCAACGACACAGAACGAGTGTAATGATTTTTGGAGACAGAATGTGACTGACGACAAAAGGTTCAGGAATGGCGATCATGAAAATGAAGGTTTATGAGTATTGCAAAGGATGAATTTAACTGAATGACTTCTCTTGAACATGTCGACGACACTGAATGAATTGGTAGCATTGACCCAAAACCAAAGTAATGGATGGTATGATTGACCAAGGTATGATGACCATGAAGTAGATAACCCAACCCATGTAGTCATAGTAATGAAGTGAAAGTGTCATGTTCAAGAGTGACCTTCTTCCATAAAGTGGTTTACCCCTTTTTCCATTTTATCCAGTCATTACTAACCAGTACCTCTTTATTTTTATCAAGCTTGAGGAGGATAACATATGCTTGTTGTATAATTCCACCCTTCGAGTGAATCCATCATTATGTGATGTTTTAACGAGTCTAGCAAAGGTGAAACTAGGTCTTGTCATGATGGACAAGTTTGTTGCTATTTGATGTTTTAACGAGTTTAACGAAAATGATAACTCGGTCCTTTTCATGTTTAGAGAGTTTGAAAAGGGAAAAAAAGAAAACTCCACAAGTTATTTTTCGTAGATTTGTCTCTCAAGTCCAAAAAAGCATAAAACAATACAAGAGAGAACCTATTGACCATGTTCGATCAACGTATTCCTTTTTCGTAAATAATCTATCTCAGTCTAGAAAAGGGTTAAACTTATACTAGGTAGATTTTGTTTTCAATCCGTTAACGAGATGAAAAGGACAAGTGCTCAGCAATCTTTTCATATTTAGAGAGTCTGAAAAGAGCTTAAAGAGGACTCCAAGGGGGTTCCTTTTTCTATGTTTAACAGAGCTTGAAAAAGAGATAAAAGTATGCTTTGTGGTCAAAGTACAATTCACGATCGTGCACGTCAAATTCTGTAAGGAAGTTGTAAATTTGTTCAAAGCAGCACCAAATGGATTAAACATACTTGTTTCATTGGTAAAAATAGGTAAATACTAAAGTTTACTCATTTAATGATCCTGAAATAAACATAAAAACAAGAATTTACCATATTATTTTCACCATTTGATATTTACCATTCAGTTTGTGCTCTAACCTTATTTTTTACCTCGATCTTCAGTAGCTGATTGTGAGAGATTTTGTGGATCACTTCTCGTGCCATCCAGACTAGGTAGGAGATCTACCCCTCCTCTTCCTTTTCATGTCATTATTTTACAATTTCATGCAAGTTCTTAGGGTTTTCAGGGTCCCTGGGGTTAGAATATTTCGCCCTGCGATCAGCGTAGCCTTCCATGTCGAAAAATACGCTGCAGAGCACCCACATAGAATGGTAGCTGCACTACAACATAGTGTCTCTTTGCTTGGGCTAGACTGGGCGAGTTTCACTAATTGGTTTCACTTGTTTGGCCCAAAATTTCTCTAGTTTTTTGCATGAAAAAGATCCTAACTAAGATTATGGTTTGATTTCAGGCTTTTATCGGATCAGAATGTCTATTACTTGGTGAGAAAGAGAGCAAGAAGAACAAAAACTGGTTGCTTGAAATAATCCGGGTACAGTTGAGGCCCTAAAAAACTGTGGGTTGCTCAAATACTTCAGGTTGTCCAGAATGAGTCAACAATGAGAACTATTAGAGTTCCTAGTTCATGCATGGGATCCAACGGATCAGGATTTTCACATAAGGGACAAAGTGGTCCCTATTATGATCGATTTTACTTTCTTACAGGGTTGTTGAGATGTGGTGCCCCCATTTCTCTTTCAAGTTCTTCTTGTGGAGTGGAATCAGTGAGGGACTATGTTCGACAATTCTGTCGGCCAGGTGCACAACCTAGTATGGATGGAAAGATAATCATCAAAGATATTCGTGATTTTCCTTTAGAGAAATCCTTTTTGCCATCGTAAAGTTGGCAGGTAGTGTGACATTTCATCTGGCGAATAGATCATACACGCAGTATGCACTTGAGTGTCTTGAGCCAACTTTATTCAACTGGTGTGAGGCAATACTTTCTTCACTGAAAGAGCAGCTAAAAAAGGTAAACAGCAGTAAGACAAAGAAATTTATCTATGTATCTCTCTTAATTTCTTTTACCTTACAGATAATTCCATTGATGCAACCTCAGCATGTAACATTGGGTGTAGCTAGTCCTAGAGATCCATGGATACAAAGGTGGGTCGAATTGATGGCTAGACATGTTGGTCAGTCATCGGTTACATTTTCTACTGCATTCTTCAGTTGGATCGATTGAAAACACATTGTCATTGAGGAGCATCCATACATAGGGATGTATTTTCGTGGAGATCCAGAGTTGAGTTTACCAGTGGGTGCTCAATGGGGTGCTATAGGTAAATTGTTTTTTACCAAATGTTTTTTTGATCTTTAAGTTTCTACATGTTTTTTGTTTTGATGTTTCCAAGACTAAATTAAAATCATTCTCATTCATACAGATGTTGGCATTGTTTGACCTATGAGACACCAACAGGAGGCAGGGGGACTAGTGTGGAGAAATGTTGGGAGAGAAGTTCTCCAGGATTTGGATTTAGCTGAGACATTGGTAGAGTTGAAGGATGAGGTAGAGGGATTAACCCTCGGTATTCTGGATGTCCTGATAGAGGAGTTACCTATGAGGCTGCTTCGCCATACTATTGGTGTTCCTAGCAATTGGATGGGGCTCCTACACATGATAGCTCAAGCTATGACCTGTTATCATGAACATCACTAGGTCTACTTAAGATGATTTTTGCATGCATTTTGAGCTTTTAGGTCAGATGAACAAACATGTCTTGGACACAAATTTTGTAAAAACTTTTAAAACATCTATCTATTTTTACTCGTAGAGTTTTTTATATGGTTATGTGCAATCCTATTCAACTAATGACGTGAATTGAAAATTTAATTTTACATGTGTGACAAATGTATGTTTAACACATAGTTTGCTAATGAATCGGTTAATGTGTTAAGGTTTTTGGAAATATGTTGATATTGAATGTACTCAAAATGTTTTTCCAAAAGACGAACTCTAAGGAACATATGAAAAATCGTTGGGTTTCAGATGGTATAAATATTTGTTAGTTGCAGTACGACGAGTTGTGAATCCATCCTAATGATGATTCGGTGAATGCCAAGTGAAATGGCATCAGAGATAAGTTTGGTCAATGCACTATACTCAACGATATTGTTCATAGAACGACCGATACAAATCCCTTGAAAACTCACTAACTCACCACTTGGAGTGAAAATGGCCCATGCTGTAGAATATAGGTTCTGCGTACTACGACTAGCACCATCGGCATAACCAACAAATGGTTCCAAAGATTCTGACATATGCAAAAAATGCAAAGTGAATTCCTTAACCACGTAAAAACTCTAAAAGACACATTGACACACACACACATGCAATTAAAGCATATATACAGTGATTTTACTACACTCAATTAAGAATAGTAACGTTTGAGATACAACCCATTTCGGGGCTACGACAATGGAATTCCATCATAATCTACCAACTCGTAGGAACCTTTTGCCAAAACACACTAGACAATGTAAGGACACATCCATAGTGGTTCAAATTTTCCTGCTCCTAGTTTATCAACTTCCTGATCATAAAGCAAGACCAAGTCTCCTTCTAACAAAATGTAAAGCTTGACATTTCTGTTGTATTGCGCCTTGATTCATTTCTTATGAGCTTCATTAGACAATGCGGCTTCACGATGGGTTTTATCCAGATGGATGAGTTCTAAGAAATGCACTTCTTCATCAGAAGTGTCAGGTAATAGGTCAATCGTAAGTTTAAGAGATGAAATTTCACATTGTCTTGGCAAGATTGCCTCCAGACCATACACCAATTGAAAGGGTGTGAATCCAATTGCATTCCTAACCAAGGTTCCATATGCCCATAAAGCAGAGTACAGGATTAAATTCTAGTTTCATTTATGAACCCCTATCATTCTTTGAAGAATTTGCTTAAGGACTTTGTTGATGGCCTCAACTTGTCCATTAGCTTGTGAATAATAAGGAGTAGAACTATCATGTGAAATTCCTAACTTGGCAGTTAACTCAGTCATCATGTGATTGCGAAAATGCAACCCATGATTTGTAACTATAGCCTGTGGTAAACCAAATCAGGAAACCACGTGGTTGAAAAAGAAAAGTGCAGTTGTCTTGCTACTGTTGTTTAATGTTGGCATCACCTCGACTCATTTTGTAAAATAGTCAACGACGACTATAATGTACCCATGCCCCATGGCTGAGGTGGGGTTACATGTCATGAAGTCAATGCCCCATTTGGCGAATGGTCCAACAACGACGATAGGATGCAATGGTGCAGGTGGTAATCTAGCTTTACAGTCACATATCTGGAATGCATGACAACTTTTAACGTTAATAATGCAATCTTTGAATATGGTAGGCCATAAGTAACTAGCATAGAGAATTCTCTATGCGATAGCATAACTAGATAAGTGTCCACCACAAGCACCTAAATGGAAATCATTCAAAACTTTCTCGGCTTCCTCATGAGTGAGGCACCTTCATAAAATCGTATCGATACCATGATGATAAAGAATGTCTCCAACGATTAGATAATATTTGGCTTGGTATCGGATACGTCACTGTTGTGACCGAGAGGTATTAGGCCGAAAAGTTTGGGTCTAGAGATAAATCAATATATCTCCATACCACGGGTTAGATGACGAAATTAGGAATAGAGACTCATATATAATTGATAGTTTTGATGTTGAATCAATGGTATTCGAGGGAAGGTTGCAAAGAAGCTCGAAAAAAACTAGAGATTTCTTTGATTTGGATTTGATGAATTCCAAATCAAATTCTTGCAAAATGACAATCCATTTTGAGTATTTCCCCCCCAGAAATTGACGTGACAAAATATATGTCATAGGGTTGCAATCCAAAATGACAGTGGTCTTTTAGAGCAAGATATAGTGGCGAAATCTCTGTATAGCTTGAACAGTAGCCAAAGATAACTCTTCGACGTAAGAGTACTTGACTTCTGTATCATTGAGATTGAAACTCAAATAATATATTGGATGTTCAATCCCATCTTCTTCTTGGACTATAACCATTCCAATGGTTGTATCTGTAGCGACGAGATACAGGAAGTAGTCATTTTGATAATTCGGGGAATACATTAATGATGCTCTAATTAAGATATCTTTAAGAGCGTCAAAGGAAGCTTACGCAACCTAATCCCAATGGAAGGGTATCCCCATTTTCAAAAGACGAGTAAATCCTTTAGCCATTTAAGCATAATTGGGAATGAACCTCCTCAGAAAATTAGCCTTACCTTGGAGTCTCTATAATTGTAGTAGATTGGAAGGTAGAGGAAAGTCAAGAATTCACTGAACCTTAACTGGATCAAGTCGAATTCCCTCCTTTAACACTACATATCCAAGAAAACGATGAGAACCAACACAAAACACACATTTGTGTGGATTGAGTCATATTTTGTAGTGTCGGCACTGTAAAAGTATAGCTCTCAAATGCTATGGGTGATCAGTCCACTTTCATGAATGAGAAGGTAAATCATCAAGGTATGGTTGAACAATATGTTTGATGTCATGGAAGGCATAGTTCATTGCCCTCTGAAAAGTTTCCCCTACATTCTTCAAACCAAAAGGGAGCTTCCTGTAAGCGAATGTACCCCATTGAAAAATAAGAGAAGTTTTGGATTGGTCCTCTAGGCGGATATTGATCCGATTATAGTCAGAAAAACCATCCATAAATGAGAATATTTCACATCTGACACGTTCATCAATAATCTGGTCGATAAAGTGAGTGGGATAATTGTCTTTTGGAAAAGCCTGATTAACATCCCTATAATCGACGCACACTCGTATTGCCCCTTGTTTCTTCATGACAGGAACAATATTGGAAACCCAATCAATAAGAGGAATAGGGTAAATGAAACCATCATGCAAAAGTTTTTCAACTTCTGTTTTAATGGCCACAACCTTCTTTGGATGAACACGATGGAGGAACTGGCGTACTAGTTTGACATCAGGATACATTTTGATTTCATGTTCAACTATACTAGAGTCAATACCAAGAATTTCCTCATATGACCATGCAAATATATCTTGGAATTCACAAAATATAGCATGATAAATACCAAGTTCTGATGGAGAACAAGATTTGTCAACATGATGTTTTCTACATTGTTAGGTTTTGTAGAAATATTGATAGAAATAGTTTCTTTGATATTTGACAAGTTTCACTTGGAATCTACTGTATCTATGAAAAAATAATTCGAAAGGAAATCGACCACTGAAGGGTGATTAAGTTCATTTAAAAAGTCTTCTATGTGATCTGGAAGATGGGAACGATGATGATAATCTTCCCATGGTTCTTCATTCGTCATCATTGATTGGATGATTCCTTCATGAGTAGAGAATATACGTGAAAAAGGATCAGAGGGGGTACCATATTCTAATGAACGATCTACCCATACAATTGATGAAGATGGATTTGGGTTTTCCGCACAAGCCAAAAAGATTGATTGCGAGGCAAGCTCAATAGGGCTTAGCGGCATGATTTCATTACTACTATCAACTTCAGAACTATTGGTAATCTCCCTTAAGTTAGATGAAGTGGAAGATATCATGTTGTAAGTCTCAACTTTTGCCACTTCTATCAAGTTTGATGGTGGTGGTAGTGAAAAAGTACCCATTAGGGAAGAATCCTTTAAGAGACCTACACCAATGTTTTGAAGATATAGCAAGGGTCCATTAACTAATGGAATACTTCCAGTAGCCTATGAACTAGAGGCGAAGAAGGCGAGTTGGTCGATAATTGTGGTTCCACCCTTATGAGGGAATGCAATCATACGAAAGTATGTTGAAACCACAACAGCCATAACATAAAACCATGGTCTTCCTAGAAAAATGTTGTAGTTAGGGGGTTCGTCAACAACCTCAACTTCAAGAGTTACTGTTTTGCCTCCTAGTTCAATTTGCAGATTACTCAATATTCTACAAGGCGTATATGTGTGACCGTCAAAAGCTTTTAACGTTGTTGGTGAATGTGAAAAAGATAGTGAGCCAAGTCTTTTCCAGCAATTCATAGACATAATACAAGTAGATGCTGCCTCGTCAATGATGGTTCAGTGAATAAGTTTATTCAAGGCATTTACTTGAATCAAGAATGCTAATTATGTTGTTAACTATGGAATATAACCCACATGGTTGAAAACCACAAGATTGGAATCACTTGGATCGATTCCACCAATTGCTGACAACAAAGCCTGCTTTTGGGAGGGACAATTCAGAATCACCTCAAGCGTTGACATAGCAGAAGGTGACTGAGCCAAATATTCTACTATATTATAATTCTGTGTAGCTTGAGCTAAAAGGGTTAAATGTTGATTTATGTACAACTCTTTTAGGCAGTTTTGTGGTTAACTCTGGTGCAATATGTGGTGGAACAGGATCAGATGAAGTCGAGGTCGAAGGATTAGGTTGATCAGCCTAGTTATTCGACGACGACGATTGATTTCCATAATCTTTACTTCATGTTGACACCAAAATATCAATTTTAGGCTGAGAGGCAGATAGCATAAGCACTTGGGAAGTGGAAGCATGGTCTGTAGCAACCATATGTGTCTCCATGTTCGGAAAAGGATCAGTCAACACTGCAGATGTATTAAAAGTATTCAAAAGCTTTGAGACTTTGGAGTGGTGAGGACAATCTCGCGTAAAATGCTCATCTTTACATATTAAACATGGGTAACAAGGTTTCCTAGCCAAAGAAGAGGAACCATATGATTTCTCTTGAGGGGAATTATTTGTTTCTTCTAGTTTTTCCCATTCTTCTTTCTTCCTGGTTGCTTCTCATTCATGCCTTAGTCAAATTACATGACATTGATTTCAGAAGTAAGGGTGTTCTCAAATGCATTTGAAGTTTGATTGGAAATGGCAAGTGTTTGACCAGATGGTATACCTACCATTTGTGTGCTCGAAGAACCAATTACACCATCTCCGGCATGAGAGTCCTTACTCAATGGTGATGGAGGAATAGTGAAAGCTAGTCGGGGTGCATTTAGGATCTTGTTATAGAGTGTGCCAGAATTTGTATAAATCAAGTCCAAATATTAGGCACGATAAATTACTTGCTTTTCAGTGACAACTTCACCTTTCACCACATCCTCGGTGATAGATGGCAGTAAGGATTTTATAAACCACTCAGCCAAAAGTTGATTCAGAACATACGTTTTAACTATTTGATGACGACGACACCACTCATGAATATGATCATAGATATGAGTAGCAGTAGTCTGTTTAACTTTGGTTAATAGTTCCATTCCAGTTTCATATTGTATGGGTAACTGGAAGTGGGTTAAAAACGTGGTAGCCAAGGTTGTAAAGTTATCAAAAGAAGCTCATGGTAACTCAATGTACCACTTCGCAGCCGGACCAGTAAGCGTTCTCTGGAAAAGATGTAGTCTAATAGAATCATCATTCAAGGAGATTAATGAACACCATAAATGAATAGTCATGACATGGTTGGACGGGTCTTCTCCAGGGTTTCCATTGAATTTTTGAATATCGGAAGGTAACTTATGAGGAATGACTGGCCACCAAGGTGCATAAAGAATTAGGTCATTGGTGAGCTGATTTAGATCTGGTAACTCAAGTGTCACAATGAAAGGCATCTGTATATTGAGGTCAGGTTGTGCATATCTAGGGTAAGATGGAAATTCCTGGAAAATAGGCCTTTGCATACCAGCATAACGCATCTACTGCTGGTAACCTTGATATGGGTAAATTTTTTGAGAAAATCCAGTGTAAGGTTGTTGTTGAGCACCAGGATACATTTGCTGTTGTCCAAACCCAGCATAGGCTTGTTGACCAGGACCTGGGTAGACTTGTTGTTGACCAAACCCAACATAGGATTGTTGACCAAGTCCAAGATGAGGTTGGTATTAATGGAATTGTTGCTATTGATATTAGGGATACGAAGGCTATTGAAGCAACTGTTGTTGTTGTTGATACAATGGTTGTTTATTTAATGATTTTTGCCCGCCAATGTAAGCTTGACCAAGTTGTGAATACACTAAACCAATGTAAGTTTGAGTCATTCCAGTAAAAGGTAAACTAGCCTGAGGTTGCTGGACACTAGGCACAAGTGGTTGTTGTAAAACTGCCTGAGAAGGTTGAATCTGTACACCTGAAACTTGGGGGTCTGAGGTTGAAGTACCAGCTTGCATAGGTTGAGATACAACAACTTGAGCTTGTGACTGTGGTAAAGCTGTAACAATAGGCGTTGTTGGTATGGATGAGATAGATTTCATAGGTTGTGATGGATACACAAGCCTAGGTTGAACGGGCATTGTTGGCTGCCACTAACAGATAGTCATTTCAGGCTGACCTAAAGATAACGACATACCGACATATGGTTGCCCCCCAGAAAATGGAGGATATGGAGTGTGTGCATATTTCTCTATGTATGGGGGTAGTCCAGTGTAAAGCAGATACATAGAACATGAACCAGCTTGATATTGACTTGATGGGTCTAGCTATTCAGTATCCGTTAATGAGGAGCGAGATAAAATTCCTATAGAGGACATTGGTGAAGACCAAGGGATAGAAGCAACACCTGAGTGGGTTCCAGATAAATATTGGTAACCCAATGGGATGGACAGAACACCATACAAGTGTGACTCAGGTGTCGTAGTAAAAATCAATGAGGTTATGACAGAAGATTCTGCCATCACTGTAACACATGGTATAGTCTGGGATGTTGACTCTGCCATAGTCAAATGTCCAAATAAATTTCCTAACGAATCAATGGGTGTCTGAAAGTAATCAAGATCAAAAGAAGCAGTAAAATGACTCAATGAGGAGTATGAGGATACATATAAGTCCAGTTCCAAAATGGAATAGAGTTCTGGGTGATTCTTCCTCAGCTTCCTCTTCTATCGAAATCAAACCAGCTGGAAGGATTTCACCGTCAGGTCCATAATAGATTTCCGGTATTTGTTCCTGAGGTAAAGAGGAAGTCTCAACAGCTATGAATGTCTAAGGATGTACCGGTTGATATTCTTATGGTATGGTAAAAACTTTTGATTGTTCAACGTCAAGATCCAAATGTTCTGGTAAAAGAACAGGTTCAGGTTGGGCTTCGTGAACAACTCCTGGTTCAGAAGTAACTTCTGATTGAACAGTGATAGGTTTAAGATAAACTTTTGGTTGAATAGATTCAAGTTCAAAATTAATTTATTGTTGAACAACTTTAGGTTGGGAATCAACTTGTTGTTGAACAAATTGGGTTACTATTTCACTGGATTTAGTTCTAGTGTCCTCAGGTAATTGTGGAGATTCCACTTCAGTAACAGATGTACCTGTAATTGTAGGAGCAAATGGGGTCACAGTACTTACCTGTATAGGTGTTTCTCATAATTCAGATGAAGAACCAGAGGTTTGTGAAGTACTGGATCCAGTCAAACGAGACCGTTTCGACCAGATAGGTGTAGCTTTAGGCGGTAAAGGTGGTTTACTCGCTGCTCTCTGCGAACAACGGGGTAAGGGTTGATTTTCCTTCACGATTTGTGATTGATTTTATTACAGAAAAGAAATAAACAAAAAGGGGTAAACTAGGAAAAAGGTTTACCAAGCAACTGTGAACTGCAGAATACCTCTCGGTGAACCGAGAAGTACGAGGAGGAAATCTCCCTGAATGTTGTGTTTGGTGTATCATAGTGTATAAGGCGGTCGACTCGGTTACCTAAGGATGGATAGGAACCTAGTGTTGTCCTCCCATATATACCCGAAAATACGTGCAGGCCCAATCCGTATTAGCGCTATCTAATGCGAAACCACACAATGAGAGCATTCCTTTATACTGTATGTACTGTAACATCGCCTATACACCCAAAGGTACGTGGACGAGCTATGATATACTCACATACATGGAATGAGGTATCACACTTGGAATGTATTGCATAAAAGTTAGTGACAACTGCTATGTTCTACGATGCTAGAACACGTCTCTAGCCTAGAACCTCTAAATGTTTTGTGTAGGGTGACAATGTTCCATTAGGTTAATTGATGTTAATTTTAAGTTGACCTTGATTAAGATTTTGCCTTTCAAGGTTCAACATGTGATGTCTTTGAAATTCCTAGAATGCAACTAATATGATAGGAATTCTTTTCATTCAATTTCAACAATGAAAACCTTAGCTAGTAGGGATAGAGCAATCAGATTATTTTAATCAAAGAACAAAGAACGCATCTAATGCAATTTCCCTAAACTATTCCTATGAGCACACAAACTTTTTCAATGCACAATGCAAGTTTTCAGTTTCAATTCCCTTAATGTTTGAAATGAACAAAAAGGAAACTAATGCACATACAATCGATCAATATTTTTGCAAGAACAAATACTTTATAACAGTTCCTTTTCAAAAGAAATGAAGATTTTTACGACACTTTATTTTGAACAAAGATTAATCGAATATAAACTAACTTTGACAATGAATTGATACTGATAAAGGAATCATTTAAGAAACACTAAACAATTAAGGCCAAAGTAGGGCTAGCAAAGGAGATACAGATTGATTTTAGAGACACAAGCATCATTGATCTTTCAGCAAGCAGCAAACAGAAGGAAATTTGGGAAAAATCAAGTCAGAGGCGAGATTTTTGACTTAAGGAGGATCAACACAATGTTGAATGGGGGGCAGTGCACTTCAGAGCACTGTCCTCAAGCCAAGGGTGCTCTACAACACTCTCTCTCTTGACCAAACATACGCTAGTGCCAGAGAGGCCATCCTAGGGGCTTTCAAGCACAATTTTTACCAAAAAACACTTGAAAAAGGCTGAAACAAGATCAATGGAAGAAAGTAAAGTCTACTAGGGTGTACTAGGATGAAGGTAAACTACCGGAACAATGATTTTTCCCGAATGGAGTCGCCAATTTGTTATGTATAATTCTGCATCTACAGATAAATACAATTTCCCTAGGTGAGTAGCTACACCTAGAACAACAGATTTAAAGCACTTAACCTTTTTCTATAGAAGATAAATAAGACAAGGGACCTACTTTTTATCTTTCGCTTTCCCTTTGTCTCCTTTGTATGGCTCCCGTTGCTCCTTCTCGAAGTTAATCCGCTCGACAAGTACTTGCAATCATAAATAGAGGACAAAAACCAATCAAAGCAAGAGATCTATCTACTATAAGTAAATGGAATCGAAAGAATTTACACATATAATCATCATATGTAAAGACAAGAATATGGGAAAAGGTGTAAAAAACTTTATTAAGTAGAAGGAAGAGTTACAACCATGAATTCCGATCCAATGTCACTCCTCCAGCTTGGGTTCCAACCAACATCACATCAAAAACACAAGACTCTCGTAGCATAAAAATACTTGCTTTCAATCTCAATCTTCACACTAATAGTATCTCCTTATAAATTCTCAAAGTCCATCCCCTGATCACTTAGATGAGTGCTCAATTTATAGGTAAATGGAGGAGGTTTGGTCATAAATGAGGGTATCGAATGGAGAATTGTATCCTTGAACAAAATAAAAGTGATAATTAAGAAAATTTTCATAAAAGTTTCTAAAATTTGAAAAGGTAGCTCTTTGTAGCACTGTTTATTTGGTTTTATCAGTAGCAATGGACCTACAAAATATTTTTTCACAAAAATATAAGATACTCATTGGCACATTAGCAGCGATGTTCTAATGGAGATGGGTAAATAAAGGCAAGGGCTTGTGATGTTTTGCTTATTTTATACATATTAATCATTCAGGAAGGATACAAAGAACACCAATGCTGAGAGAACTGTATCCTTGAACAAAAGAAAAGTGATAATTAAGAACAATTTCATAACACACAAACAAACTATAGACATTTAAACCATAAAACATAACATTTCTTGTAGATGTTTGTAATGAACCTCATGATGGTATGAAATATAAAGAATCTAAATATATAGATTCCCAGTATGAAATATAAAGATATTTCTACATGAAAAAAATGTCCATGCAGGAATATCTAAATCTCATGATTTCGAATAGTATAACCAAAAATTCGATTCAAGCAACATATTCTAAAAACTGCATACACACACACTCATCAAATCTTGGAAAAACGATGAGAGGCATTTTTTACCAGGTTTGATTGAAAATCCTGATTCAAGTGGGAGAAGAGCCATTTTTCTTGAAGAATCGAAAATAAAAACACTTATGCACTAATATTTACGATCGTCCGTTAACTTTAAGTACATAAACAACCAAGTGTGCACAACATTTTCTAATATCTTATGTATCTTCGAAGTTCAAGAACTTTAAGATTTTTTGACTCCTAGAAAGCCTGCTGCCCTAAGTAAAGATGAAAATAAACATCCATGCAAACATTAACTTCGAATGGGTAAACCAAAATTGTGCTTAATCCTGTAGATGCTAGAAAGAGCATACGTAGGCATTTGTAGAATCTTAAAAAAAACCAGACGAGTTGCAACATGTAATGCACCAAGTTTCCTAAAAACCACGATTCAAATGAAAGAATGGGGCATTTTGCACATGATTTGTTTCATCCACAACGACTCAAGCAAAGAAAAAAACTTAGCTAAGAATTCTGAAATCATTTGCTCACTTCAAAACATATGGGGATCAAAACACTGCCATTGTTTGAAAGGGCTAAGAAACAATTGATTTTGATTTTGATCAAGTGATACTATGGTCTCAAACATAACTCTGTACAATGAAAGAAAGAGTTATAAATTTTGAGTCAGATGCAAATTACAATATTATATCCCAGTGATAAAAATGGTCATTGATGAAAAATAGCTAAATAAAGATTTTCATTGATGAAAAAAAGCTAAATATCATGAAGAAAAGTTATCTCTGCAAAATCCAAGAACCATCTTACTTTTGTTGTCTGAGAAATGCCACTCTGCAGCTCTAAACCCTAGAATTATGCTTGGGACCAAGAAAAAAAATTGTTAGCACAATTTTTTCATCCAATATGCTAAGAAGCTTTGAAAGGAAGATACAAAAGTTTCAACAAGAATTTTCGTCAAATATATGAACATAGAGACACACAACAAAGGTGAAAGGCATCTAGCATTTGACTAGAAGGTTAAAATTCCTAAAATGTCAAGCCAAATGGGCATAGAGTTAGATCCCTCTCATATGACCAGCTCATTTTGTCTTCCTAAAAACTAAAGACTTCTTCATTGTTCTTGCCATGATTGCCCCCCTTGAGACTACAACATTTATAATAACTATCAATGAACAAACTGCTATCTTATTTACCTACAAGGTGCAGTACATAAAAAACACACCTTGTAGGTAAATTTAGCACGATGTTCTCTTCATAGTTTTGCACGATGTTCTGTTATGTACTTTGGTTGTTTTGTTTTGAATGATGGCTCATATTATTTTCTTAGAGAAACTGATCTGAATACTCTTGACCCTAAGAGCTTGTGTCTAACAAGAAAATATTATGATTAATAAGAAAAACACTTGAGATAAATTGTGGCTGGATAGTCATGAGTGACAGGGCTAATAATGTGATGTGACTTGTTAAATAAGATATCAAAACATATAAAATAAGATATGGGTAGAATCAGCAACCTCTTATTGCAAATGATAGTTTCAAGGTTTAAAACAAGAAAATGAGTTGTCATTAATTCTCTGAACCCTAGAATTATGCTTGGGACCAGGAAAAAGACTAATTAACACAATACAAACATCATTTTGAAGCGCTTATGAGGCCTAGTTTGGATTTGAAAACCAAAGTAAAAAGTATCAGGCTTTGAATTGCATACCTTTTGATTTACAACCGATTGAATGGATTCAATCGTCTTTCCAAGTTTTCTGCTATTGCAGGCAACTGCAATGGTATGCTCAACTATTTGCTGTATCATGGATAATAATGTGGGTGGTAGCAATCCTTCTTTCCATCCATCCATCCTCATCAGGAAAGTCAATCAAACAAAATGGCTCATGCAAGCCAGATCTATAAAACCAGATCTCGTAGTAAATAGAAGAACAAATCAAGTCTCTGCGTACCAAAGATAATTAAATATTGTGAATATTCTAATCTATATGTTGGCAGCCATACATTATTTACAGATTTCTAAAACCTCGTCCAACTTCATGTAAATGAAAAAATTAAGTTTCTCCTTGAATATATTATTTTATTTCAGATTTATCAACAATTTAGAGAAACAAAATCATTTCAAACACCATGATGCATATAAAACTGTAAAGCCAATTTAAAAAAGTCAAATAGCCATTTCTATGTTTGTGATGCATAGCATTTCTACATACCGAGTTGGTAAAATTACTCACAGATTTATCATTTGACAATTGTATACCAATCCTCTGCAGCAGCATGTCAACTAATCCAAAAGGGGGGAGGTGTAGGCGGTCACTTCCAGAATAATGAGAATGTGGGGAAATGTGTTTTGGCTCGCTGACTTTTCCACATGCTTAATGTTTTACATCTCTACTCTTCGAGTCTTTTCATAGTGAAAAGGGGGCAGATTTCTAATTCCATGGTAGGGACTATGCATATGGCTGGCTCGATTCCGGGGCTTTTTTGTGAGTTCTCAGGTTGATTAGTGAGCCAGAGGAGGAGCATTGTCTATAATTTTTGGGGATAGAGTTTTGTCTTCTCTGAAGAAAAATTCTTGGAGATAAACCTGTTGGGGACCATAGGAAGGGATCAACGAAAAAATAAACAATGGAGGAGTGATCTCCTTGTTGAATGATGTTTCCAAAGAAATCCTGGGATGCTGCAATGGGCTTGATCACAATACTTTGACTCAAAATTAGAATGAGAGAGCCACCACTCAGGCTGGATATGGTGTAATATAATTTGGACTTACCTTGGTCCTGACGGAATCGTAGCAGTCAAGGGACCTCTTTTAAAAGGCTTGGTGCAGGCCCTCCCTGTCTCTAGTCATTGTGAGAAACATACAGTTTTGGGGAACTATATGAAGCCGAATCTACCCTTCCCCAAGTTGTAATCAGGGATTCAATTCTTTATATTTGAGACCCCTCTCAGGGGGATATTATGTTTTCAAGTGCGAGCTATGGATCTGGTCTCCTCCCTTGTAGCCAAGATTCAAGAATGGACAACGATCCCCCTCTGCCTTATGTATCTCTTTTATGCGGGCTAATAACTTTAAGACACGAGTAGTCTAAGTGAGCTAAACATACAAGCATGGCTGCAATATATATATATATATATATATTTTGAATCAGAAACTTGACGTGCATGTACTCTCTATGTGTAAGATTAAATGTGGGGGTTGAAAATACATTGAAGTTTACGAATGGAGCATACCTTAGCGCCATTGTTAGACTGAAGATCTGATGGTGGGGTTCGATATTGGGTCTACTACTGGTAAAACCCTCATTTGAACTCTCTGCAATCTCGTTTGGCTCTTTTCTTGAAAGCCCTCTTCAAATCATTTTCACGTGCATTAAATCTACAAATTAATGTTTTTAAAAGCCTATTTAAATGCAACTTTTCCCTCATCTTTCTTGTACATAGTAACTTCTTCCTTACATGTGATAATTGTTCAAGCTGCAACTCCATAGCACATTACTACCATGTAGAACTCATACAGATCTATGATAGCTACATTATAATTTTGATCAAACTCATTTCCATTCGGTCTGAGGCATTATTATCTAGGATACTCCAATGCATTTTGTTATTACCCAAAATTGGCATTTCATGAAGGTTCTATATAATTCGTAGCAGGATGGGTTCATTGGATGGGCTTGAATACTCCGCTAATTTACTTAGCTACTCAACTGAGCTGGGATACTTGGAATGGAGCAGGAAAGAAGGTTGCTTCAAACTGAATGAAACAAATCGCCTCATTCGCCATTATTGAATTCTCAAATTGCTATTTTAGGGAGTCAGAGTAACCCTTTAGATATTATGCCATCGTATCCATATCGTCGTGATAGAATAGATCAGGTGTTAGCCTACTTCCCTCCCCCCACACTAACGACCCAAGAGGAAGATTTGTTCCTTTGTAATGCTACTCCTTGTGGAATACAATATTCCCCTCACACTACCTACCACATTTGTGGAACCATGTCGGCGATCACCACCCTTCAATGGTAGTACTACCATGTAGAAATAATACATATCTATGATAGCTACCAAACAATATTGTTTGGATCTTACCTTTTGAGAAATTAACAAATCCTCCTTAGTCGTGGATCATAAATAAATTGGCGCTTAGTTTTTTCAAAAATGTTGAAATTTTCCCTCGCCAAAAAACAATAGATACAATTTTAGTTGTATTTGAGCAACTAACTACTCTTCCTCTTACACATTTTTTTAGTTTATGTTGGAAAACATTTATCATATAGTGGTATTTATCATAATAACAATAATTATCTAATTTTAAGATTGGGGTTTATATGCAATGATTTTGTTGTTAAAGTTTACTAGGAATAATTTGAAATCTCTCAAAGGAAACAAGTGCTTTTAACTTGGTTGTACTGAAAACATTTATGTATTCTTGCATATTAGATGGGTGAAAACAAAAGAGAGTATATAGTAAGTGGATTTAATAGTTAAAAACAAGTGTTAGTTTCTTAAAAGTCATAGGACAAATTTGGAAGGGGTAGGGTATGTATCCTTCTCTATGTTAAATAAATTCAAATTGTTGTGTGAATGGGGTTGTAAGACCCTTTGTTTTCATCTTGAGAAAATGGAGTCCTATCCTAGTCACTTGTATATTTTAGGTTTTCATAAGAAAATAGGTTATTTTCCTTAAGATGTGAAAATTTCATTTTAAGCAGTGTGATAATACATTTTCAACGAGGCATTAACAGATGAAACGAACATGCACATTTGGGATGCTAGTGTTATGTTATACTTGAGGCAAGAGTGCACGTCTAGGAAGACTCTAACAAGGGTTGAAGAGGTTGAATAGTTGTGAAGCAAACATAGGAAATTTCACGAGTTGCATGAAGGCAACCTAGCACTGGTATTGAGTGAACATTCCTTTGTCAATGTTGATACCCTCTCCTTCGTACAATCATTTTTCAATATGAAGAAGAAATGTGAAATACATGTGTGACCCATTAAAGAAGTTGGCAAGGTTGTTGCAACACATATAGATGGTTATGCTGTGCTTCAAAAGGAGGTGTTCGAACTTGGAAAGTGACCATTGGAGTAGGTTTTTCATGGAGTACCAAGCAGGTGCAAGGATTGGATAAGGAGAAAATTATACAAATCCAACAAATAGGCCATATTGGGTTAGGATATTACTATTTTGGGATATCTAAAGTTAAAGGTGAATTTTATGGCATCGTAGTCTAAGCACTTGGGTGCATGCCATATCTTAATGGTGTCTTGGACTTTTGGTGTGTGTTAGTGGAGTTAGTGCATTGTGTTTAATGAGCACTAGCTAGAATGTGTTTAGTGAAGGCAAAAAGCCCACAAGTTAGAGATTACTTAACCATTTGGCATCGTAAGGTGTGTTATGCCCTAGTTTGGAGGAGACAACTGGAACCATCTTAGAGTGTGACAGGTTTTTCTATCAACTTAGGTCCACTTACATTGTTTGAGGTGTAAAGGTATCCTGTGAGTTGAGGAAAATGATTACAATGATTACCTATATAAAGTGTTTATGATATAAGATTAATGATTTTTTGTTGGAGAATGGAAGAAGAAAATAATAAAGGAGAGGTGCTAATGTTTGTTGTAAATTAATTAAAAGGAAGTAAAAATGTCTCTTTCTAGGAGGATTGTTCAAGTTGTCTCTTCAAATAGGACTAAATTTTAGTTGTGGCTAGGGAGTTGGCCTCAAAAGAATTGATTGGGTACTCTACAAATCCAAGACCTACCATATCTAAGCTAGTCCATTAGATAGATTCATCTTGGGCAAATGTCTCCTATTTTTTGTGGGTTTTAAACCTTCCATTTGAGAATGCTAAAAACAAGGTCACAATCTCGAAAGGAGGTCCTTGATTTTACGAAAACCCAATTCCAATGCTTAATTCATGGTGTGATTCAATCTATTTAGGTTTGGCCTTGAACGATGAGATCTATCTCATCCTCACAAGAGAGCTCGTGGTTGAATACTATGACAACAAAATGGGGCACACCATATTCTTACAAGGTTTCAAGGGATGGGTATGCAAAGGAAGTGGAAAAAATTAAAACCTTATGTTGAGTCAAAGGAGAAGTATGTATTATAGGTGTCTCTAGAGGTCTTAACAAAGGTGAAATGGAATGGAGTTTACCTCCTATTGCAACACCTTATATTCCACCATTCGAGGTGCTAGAGGACATTGAATTTAAGGTTCATAGTTGAAAGTTAACAAAGATATTAAAAATTAGAAGGTAGGTGTGATTTAGTGTAGGATTGATTCTTAAGTAGTTGACCTTTTAGGTGATATTTCCTAGCCTTTGTTTCCATGGAACTCCAATGGAAATTTCGTAGCATTTTGGTTGTCCTTGTGTCATCTACGACATTTGAATGGGATGCCATTGTAGTCTAAAGTCTTAAGAGAAGTGATGCATTGATGTTGGAGTTTCATTTCACCGCATAACTCATCTCTAATATTTGAATTTACCAATACCCTCGCCACCTTCATCTCCACATAGTATTTGAAAGTGAGGTCTACCTCCAAGCATTCTTCAAGTTTGTTTCCAATTTCCCTGAGAGTTTGTTTCGACCATAACGTAATTTTAGTCCCAGAAGTTGAACCTAGATAGGGTCTTTGCCTAGTCTCTCCCAAGTGGGATAAAAAAGAAGGGTTCAATGATTAAGCATGAAAGGGGTGGATTTGATACTTCAAACCTTATTCAGACCAAATGAACCTATTTAGACTTGTTGAAAAATAAAATGAGCCAAACTCTTACCAGTATCATGTCAGTGAGTGTTAGGGAGTGCCATGAAAACACAAGGGAGAACTAGTTACAAAGGCATGGAAATGATTGAACAAGAGTGTGTGATAGGGAGTGACAACGAGTCCTAATTGTGTCAAGGAGGGAATGACAAGGTTATATGTTAGGTAGTGCCAAGGCATGTTAAAGTGCTAGGGCATGTTAGGGAGTGCTAAGGTGTGCTAGGGAGAGCCAAAGCATGCCAAGGAATGTAGGGGATGCTAAAATGTGCCAAGGGATTGTTAGATGAATTAGGTGCTATGGCATGTCAAGATGTAAAATATGTTGCTTATTTGTTTTATGGCCATGGTTGGATGTGAGACTTGACTTGGTAACTTGTTAAGTGGGATGAGTCGAGATTGGATGCGAGTAGCCTAAGATGAGTTATAGGAACTTCTGAAGTGAACAAAGCATAGTATAGTTGTAGTAATCGTAACTTGGTCAAGTTGTTGTAATTAAGGCAGGTCTTGGTAGGCTTCCCAAGTCCCAAAAAAATTAAGGGTAGTTATGAGGGCATGATAGATAATGAGTGTCGGCACAGTACCAAGGAATGAAAAGGTGTGCTAACACATGTCAAGCAGTGTCAATGCATGCTTAGGAGTGATAGGAAGTGTCAAGGCATCACAAGGGATAACTAGGTCAAAATCCATGGAATTGAATAAATAAGAATGTGTGCCAATGTGTGTTAGGGAATTCTAGGGGTCCTAACAATGAAGTATGTTAGGAGAAGTTCATAATAGAACTTGTGGGAGGCAAGACTATGCTTGTAATAAGGGGATGAAAAAAGCAATTTCAAACAAAGGAAGACTTTGGGTTGGGCACAATATTATTTTTCCAATGACTTGATTGGATTCCCAAACCAAAAAAAGGTAAGGCTATCTATGAGGGCATGACAGCTATAGAGTGCCAAGGTGTGCCAGGTAATTCTAGGACGTACTAGCACATGATAGCCAGTTCCAAGGCATACTAGGCACACCAAGATAAGCCAAGTGCTAAGGCATGCTAAGATTTCTCGGGTTCTAGGGTGTGTTGCCAATGCATGCTAGGGAGTGTTAGGGCCAAGTGCCAGGGAAACACAAGGGAGAACTAGTTTCAAATGCATGGAAATGAATGAATATGAGTGTGTAATAGGGATTGTCAGTGATGTCTAGGTGTGCTAAGGAGGGAGCGAAAATGTATGCTAGGCAGTTCCAAGGCATGCTAGAGTGATAGGGAAGCATGCCAAGATGTTCTAATGCTTGATAAGGAGTGTTAGTGAGTGGTAGGGAAACACAAGGGAGCACTACGTCAAAATGCATAGAAATGAATGAATAAGAGTGTGTGAGGGGGAGTTTCAGTGAGTTCCAGGTGTGATAAAGAGGGAGTGACATGGTATGCTACTCAGTGCTAATGCATGCTAGAGTGCCAGGGAAGCATGCGTCCAAGATGTGTCATGTGCCAGGGTGTTCCAATGCGTGCTAGGAAGTTTTGGGGAATTCCAAGGAAACACAAGGGAGAACTAGGTAAAACTAATGCATGGACATAAATGAATGAGATTTTGTGACAATAAGTGTCAGTGAGTCCCAGATGTGCTAAGGTGGGAGTGACAAGTTATGTTAGGAAGTGCTAAGGCATGCTAGAGTCCATGGCAGCAAGCCAATGCATGATAGGGAGCATTAGGGAAACACAAGGGAGCAATAGTTTCAAATGCATGGAAATGGATGAATAAGAGTGTGTGACAAGGAGTGTTAGTGAGTTCTAGGTGTGCTAAGGAGGGAGTGACAAAGTTATATACTAGGTAGTGCCAAGGCATGAAAGAGTGCGAGGACATGTCAAGGAGTGGTACAGTGTGCTAGGGAGTGTTAAAGCATGCCAAGGAATGTAAGGGATGTCAACACATGCCACATAGTGCCAAGGGATTGTTAGAAGTGCTAGGCGCTATGACATGTCAAGATATAAACTATGTTTCTTAGTTGTTTTATGGCCATGGTTGGATGTGAGCCATGCCTTGGTAACTTGTTAAGTGGGATGAGCTAAGATTAGACATGATTAGTCTAAGATGAGTTATAGGCCATTCTTAGGTGAACAAGGCATAGTATAGTTGTAGTAACTATAACTTGGTCAATATGTTGTAGTCGAGGTAGGACTTGGCTGGTTCCCAAGTATTAAAAAAAATAAGGGTAGTTATAAGGGAATGATAGCTAAGGAGTGCGAGGGCATGCCAAGGAATGAAAAGGTGTGCTAACACATGCCAAAAAATGTCAATGCATGTCGAGATGTGTTGGGGAGTGCCAGGGCATGACAAGAGAGAACTAGGTAAAAATGCATGGAAATGAATGAATAAGAGTACCTTCTAAGGAGTGTTAGTGAATTCCAAGTGTCTCAAGGATGAAGTGTATTAGGATAATTTAATAATAATACTTGCAATAGGTAAGCCTACGATTGTGATAATGGGATGGACAAAGAAATTTCAAACAAAGGGAGACTTTGGGATAGGGACAATACTATTTTTTCAATGACTTGGTTGGGTTCCTAAGTCACAAAAAAAGTAAGCCTATCTATGAGGGCATGACAATTAGGGAGTGCCAAGGTGTGCAAGGAATGTCAGGAAGTGATAACACATACTAGAAAGTTCCAAGGTATGTTAGGCATGCCAAGAAATTCCAAGTGCTAAGGCATGCCTAGATGTGCTAGGTGCTAGGGTGTGGCACCAATGCATGCTAGGGAGTGTTAGGGAAACACAAGGGAGGACTAGTTTCAATTGCATGGAAATGAATGAATAAGAGTGTGTGATAGGGAGTGTTAGAAAGTTCTGGGTGTGCTAAGGAGGGAGTGAAAATGTATGTTAGGTAGTGCCAAGGCATGATAGAGTGTTAGGAAATAATGTCAAGATGTACCAAGCTCCAGGGTGTGCCAATGTGTGCCAAGGAGTGTTAAGGAGTGCTACAGAAACATAGGGGAGCACTAGGTCATAATGCATGGGAATGAATGAATAAGAGTGTGTGACAGACAGTGTTAGTGAGTTCCAAGTGTGCTAAGGAGGAGTGACAAGGCATGATTGGTAGTGCTAAGTAATTTTATAGTGCTAGTGTGGTATGTGACCAACATGTGCCAATGAATGCATGGAAGTCTTATCTAGGAGTGTCAGGGAAACACAAGGAAGCACTACGTTAAATTTCATGGAAATGAACAAATAAGAGTTTGTGATTGGAAGTGTCTGTGAGTTCTAGGTGTGTTAAGGAGGGAGTGACAAGGTATGCTAGGAAATGCTAAGGCATGCTAGAGGCTAGGGCAACATGCTAAGATTTCCTAGGTGCTAGGGTGTGCCAACACATGCTAAGGAGTGTTAAGGAGTGCTAGGGAAACACAAGGGAGCACTAGTCAAAATTTATGGAAATGAATGAATAACATTTTTTGACTAGGAGTGTAAACAAACTCTAAGTGTGTTAAGGAGAGAGTGACAAGGAATTTTAGGTGGTGCCAAGGAATGCTAGAGTGATAGGGTGACATGCCAAGATGTGTCAAGTGCTAGGGTGTGCCAATGCATGATAAGGAGTATCAGGGAAACACAAGGAAGACCTAGGTCAGAATTCATGGAATTGAACGAATGAGAGTGTGTGACAGGGACTTTCATTAAGTTTTAGGTGAGTTAAGGAGGGAGTGACAAAGTTATATGATAGGTAGTGCTAAGGTATGCTAAAATACCAATGCATGTCAGGAAGTGCTAGGGTGTGCTAGGGAGTGTAAAAGCATGCCAATGAATGTAGGGGATGCTAATAAATTCCACATAGTGTTAAGGAATTCTAAGACATGTCACGTGCTATGGCATGTCAAGATGTAACATGTGTTACTTAGTTGTTTTATGGCCATAGTTGGATGTGATGAGCTTCGTCTTGGTAACTTGTTACATGTGATGAGTTGAGATTCAACATGAGTAGCCTAAGATGAGTTACAAGTAGTTCTTAGGTGAACAAGACATATGTTGAATTTCCATGACATCTGAGAACATGGGTTTGGTCTTAGAATCTTTGATGCAAACACACTAAAGTGCCAAAACACATCTACTTTTCACAACGAAATCTACACACATCAGGGAATCAACTAATGTGCATGACAATTTTTAACTTTTTCAAACTCTTCTTCATTATATTAAAAACTATAACAGAACATGCTAGATGTTATCTGGAAAACTAGTGTCTATTCAGAGCTGCTAGTCCCACTAAGACAGGTAGCTATCTTAGAAACAAATAGATTAAAGTTACCTCTGTTTTCCTTTATGAGAGATAGATGAGAGAGAAGCAGAGAGCACCAACCTCGGTCTTTCGTCAGTCTCCTTGCTTGTTTCCTCTTCCTTTGATAGAGCTTTCGCCACTCCTTTCTTGCTTGTCCCGCTTCAAAGAACACCTGTACAGTCAAGGCAGAAAATTACCATCAAAGCATAGAGATATATAACCATAAATAATGTAGGATCAGATGTACATTAACCATATAAATGCATACACAAACAAGATTCAGAGATATACAAGCATATGGAGGAAAACTCAAATAGCTTTATTGATAGAAGTAGTAGAAGAGAGGATTACAACCAGGCTGTCTGATCTAGCATCATCCTCCCAACATGAAAGCCCTCTTCACCTCATACAAAGCAAGATCACCCAACAATGTCTTCAAAGAGAAACCAGCAACACTTCCTTCTAAATTACAAAATTCCAGCCTCTGGATCTCTTGTATGAGGGATCCATATATAGATGTTTACAGGAGAGTGAGTCAGCTTCTGGGATTTTGATTAGTGTCATTTCACTGATAGTTCTTGGTTCCACTTGGAGATTTCAGATCTCTTACTCATCCCTGGGCGAATTCAGAGAGGCAAGTGTCATATGAGCAGTTTCTAGAAGATTCTCTGGGTTTCCACCTAGCACACTGCTTCTGCCATTTGTCTACTCTCACTCATCGCACCCTACAGAAGGGCTTTCCAATATGCATCGCACCCCCCATGTGTAATAGGTGAGATGCATTGCACCCTATGCATGGAGCAGTCTGTATGGTCCTGTTTTGACTAGTTCTGAGTAGTTTTTGATGGAGAACTTCTGGGAGATGATGTAATCAACTGACCTTGTTCCTTTAGGGTATGAAACAACACTTTTAGGGGTTTATAAGCCCTTGGTTTATGGACATATGTGATTGGGTTTGCAGTGCCCAAATATGTCTATAACAGTTGCCCCCTAAAGCATGAGGTCGTAAATCTTTTGATGTCAAGTGAAATGCTTTATAATGAGGATCCGAGGTTTTTCGAACTGGAAGGTCACTTGTAATAAGATAAAACAAAATACATTATCTTCACAATATTCTCATGATCTAGCTGAGGCAGGCATTCCCATGCTTAGCTTTATAAATTCTTATTCATGTACATAAGACAGACAATCGTTTGTGTGGCAGACTGCTGATTCTGGTATAGCCATCATCCTTTAGTTTGGATGATTATCTGTGCAACAATGATGTACATTTGATGTCTTTATTTTCCTGAATATATCGCAGCCCGGATGGAGGAAACTAGATCTGGGGTCTTTAAACTCGTTCAATCTTTGCCCAAAGTACAAGTCGATCCATGTGAGAAGATGTCCTGATGTCGAACATGGAAAGACATTGCTTGATTACCAGCCAATGATGTAAGCTGTTAACAGGCGTGAGAGGAATCACCGATAGTGATGATGACCCTCAAGGTACTGTAGTATAATTCACATGGTGTGAATACATGAGTTGATGTCGAACACCATGTAAAATCTTTTGGTTGAAGGCCATTGATGTAAACCTGTCGCCGGAAGTGAGAAACTTGTCATTGAGGCATGCAAGCTTCAAAGTACTGAAAGGGTTGTTCCTATGTCAACTTCTTGGATAATGAGATGATGTCGACAAGAAGTGACCCGTCATAGGAGGGCCTTAATGAATCCCACATCTACGACACAGAACAGAGCAAATGATTTTGTGGAGGTGAAAATGATCTGATGATACAAGGTTTAGGGTGGCGGTCATGAAAAAATGGAGAGTGAAGGTATTGCAGTGGATGAGACGTTAGCTAGGTTGGTGAATTCTCTAAGCGACTTCTCTTGAACATACCGACGACATTGAAATGGATTGGTAGCGTTAACCCCAAGGTGGATGGTACGGTGGACCAATGGTGATATGACCGGTGAACGGAATAACCCAACCCGACTCAATCATGGTGACGGAGTGAAAGTGTCATGTTCAAGAGCGACCTGCTACCAATGAAGCTATTCAAGTTTTCTTCCCCTTTTCCCCAGTCATTGCTGACCAGTACCTCTTTATTTTTGTCAAGCTTGAGCAGGATATCATATGCTTGTTCTATAATTTTCCCTTCGGGTAAACCTATAGCTATGTTTTAATGAGCCTAGCGATAGTGAAACTCACTCTTGTTTGCATGGAAAAGTTTGTCGCTATTGTTTTAACAAGTTTAACGACAAAGATAACTCAGTCCTTTTCAATTTTAAAGAGTCTAAATAGGGACAGAAAGGCAACTCCAGTGGTACTTTTTGTAATATAATCCCTTAAGTCCAAAAAAGTGTAAAATAATACGAAAGGGATGACTTTCCGATAGTTTTAAGAAGCCGAACAAGACAAGTGCTCGATCTTTTTGTGTAATAATCCCTCAGGTCCAAAAAGATTAAAATCTAGAGGAGGGATGGCACTTCCGGTCTCTTTAATGAGCTGGAGAGGCCAATTGCTTGGTAATATTTTCATATTTTACGAGTCAGATGAAGAGAGCTTAAAGGAGACTCATTTTTTGAGGAACGAGTGATTTTTCGGATAGCAACTGGTTCTAGCTAATGTTTGGAACATTCCAATCATGGCAGTGGAAAGAGGGTGGCTAATAGAATCACTCATCACAATTGTTCCTCAAAAGGGTAAACAATCAAATGGAGGTGTATGATTGGCTAAAAGAGAGTGGAGGTGATGGTAAGAACACGACCAAGGTTCAAAAGCTTATAGTCATGCGGTCAAAATGGTTATTTCCCGGAGGTGGGGTTCATTTTTTAATGAGCTTGAAATCTACGGAAACATTTTCTCATTGCTAGGTTTATTTTTTAGCGAGCTTGAACTTCACGTAAAATTGCTCATGGCGAGGTTTATTTTTTAACGAGCTTGAACTTTGCGTAAAACTGCTCGTGCCAGTCGTATAATAAGGATGTCTCATTAGTAGGTTCATTTTTTAGGGAGCTTGCCCCATGCGCAACTTTGCTCCGGAGCCTTTTTGCACGCAAGCTAGGAACGACCAACTACTATCCTAAGGGTTAAAGAACTACTAAGGTTAGGTAGGATAGTCTCTCGGCGAGAAACAATCTCCTTTGCTTTGCCATTTCCGTTGGTCCTGGCAAAGGTGAATGGTGGATCAGACCAATCACCTAACTTAAGCAGTTGAAGTTAGTAAAACTACGGGGTTAGAGTTACGCTGGCCGCTTTTCACTTGCGTACAAAAGGGTTTTCATGCCCCTAGGTATAAAGTAGAGTTTCTAGGTCACCATATGGAAGTTCTTGCATTAGCGAGATTGTTCCATCCGCGTCGCAGACAAAACCTTCCTTGGCGATGTCCATCGAAATGGACAAAGGTGACTGTTGTCAGTCCCAATCACATAACCTTTGACGGGGGAATCTTTTTCCAGTCCAAATCCATTTTCCTAAACAGACAGGGGTATCAGACTAGTCATATTCCTACGCGGAAACCTATCTTATATCTGGGGTTTTCCTGCCAAAGCAGACCAGGGCGCATGCCTCCTGGTTTTCAATCACAATCACCAAACCATTCGCGATCATTAGGTGGATGGATTGGAGATTGATTAGACATTCCTTGTTCAAAAAGACTAGTTAGGGATGGAATTTGACTAATAGCTGTGTTTGAACCAGGGAATGAAAGCTGGTCAACTAGGTGGACCACTCTGCCTTCATGTGAAAAACACATTACTCGGAAGAGTGAGGAAACGATAGCTCCCATACTATAAATGTAGTCACGCCCAAGGAGTAGATTGTAATCTAGAGGTCCTTGGACTACCATCACGTTCAAATAAATGGTTTTCCTTCTCAAAGTTATAGGCAAATTTGGAAGGATCCCTAACGGTCGACTGGTTCCTTTGTCGAAGCCTGTCAGATTTTGAATCTTAGGCAGAAGCGATCGCGAACCAAGTGCTTTCCAAGCAGTTGAGGAAAGGATACTCATAGAAGCCCCTTCATCTATAATAGTACTGACCATGATCATTCTGTAAGCTTGTACTATGATTCAGAATGGTACATTGTATGGTAGGCGGGGTCTGCCTAGAAGATTCCAATCAAAGGAAAGGACTAGATTGCTTGGAGGTGGGACTGAATAAATGACTGGATACATCTCTGATGAACTTCCTTCTTGTGGTAAAGGAATGGGTAGATTTCCCCCATGTTCATCGGAGTCTGTTTTTACAAAAAGAATTTGAATGGTGTCATTCCAATTCTCTTTAGTGACAGTATCATCTAAAGGTGGGTCCTCTTAAGACAAGATTGGGTTGACTGCCGTCTCAACCTGTTGGCTTTGGTCCTGTGTGGACTCAAAGGGTCTATCTTCAATGATAGGTGCTTCAACCAACAAGAATGGTGTGTCAGTCGGATTTTCAACTAGCGATGGACTCGGCAAGAGTTTCATGTATCCAGGAGGAAGTCACTGCGATGATGCAGGATGGTTATCCAAGACTCTTTTAGCTTCGTCTAAGAAGGGACAATGGTGGAGGTCATGACCGCCTTCACATAGTCTACAAGGAAATTCAGATCTTCCTTTTTGTCCATTGACTTCATTTTCACTAGTTGACAGTGTGCTTTCAACATGATCGTCAGCGGTTGAAAACCCCAGATTGTGCAAGTGGGGAGACCAGTCCCTCAAGATCCGTGGGATGCAGGGACAATCTCGATGATAGTAGTCTCCCTTGCAAATGAAACATGGAGATTTAGGTTTGGATTGTGTAGTGTGTGTATTTTTTCCAGACGATGCACGGTTGCCCTGTTTCAGCGTTGGCTTCTTCTTCTTCTTCTCCTTCCCTTTCATCTTCTTCTAAGTTACTTGGTTTTTAGTGTTACTAGCTTCACCAAGCGAAGAGGAAGAAGGAGAGGGAGAAACAAACGAAGTAGAAGGTGGGGGAGCAACTTCATTATCATCTAGTTGCTGATTTGATTGCTGAGGAATTGCGGTGTTTTAAACAACAGAGGTCGAGAAAAGCCATACGGGCAGGCCAATTGTGAGTCCTAGAAGGGACAATGTGGCCATGTGTGGAGCACCAACATCCCCCCAAGAGGAGAAGGTAATAGGATTTCCCCCAAGGGGAAATCCTTGATTGGGAGACTCCATTTCTCAACCTAAAGACCAACGAGGGAACAATGACATTATTCCGATTAAAATAAATTTTATGACACTTTGACACAACTTGCTTTTTAAATTTTTAAGAGTCGAGAAAAAGCTAAATATGACTCTAGTCGCCTTCGATTTTTAATGAGCTTGAAGTGACAAGTGCTCAGATGGACCTTTTCTTTTAAGGAATCTGAAAAGGAATGAAAGTGACTACTCTGGAAATCTAGAAAGAGGGATTACCAAACCAATCGCAAAATTGTAGAATACTTTTTACGGTATGGCAATCAATCTTCCCGAATGCTGTGTTCAGTGCATTGTGATTGATAGGGCAGCAGAAATGGCTTCCTAAGGATAAAGGATGTAGCCTATTGTGGTCTCCCAATATATACTTGATGGTACATGGGAGCACAAGTCTGTACTGGCACTTGTTGTCTCAAAGAGGAGGAATCACCCAACCTATGATGAAAGCGATTGTTACCAGGCTTTACGATGCCGGAATACGTCTCTAGCCTAGACTTCTAAATGTTGTGCGTTAGGTTCCAAAGCGTTTTCATGTTCATTGAGGTTTATTTTACAGTTGATCTTTCTTGAGAAGTTTTCCTCTAAGGTTCACCATGTGATGTAGATATACAATTCCTAAATATGCAATCTAAGATGATAAACAATCGTTTATTTTCTTTTTGCAATGAAAATCCTAGCTACTAAGGAAAGAGAAATGAAATTCTTTCAACATAGAGCAGAGAGCACACACTAGATGCACTTTTCCTAAATCAACTTCAACATGCAGTCTTAATGCAAATGCACATGCATGTATTGTTTTTCAGTTTCCTTAATGTGAAAATGACAAAAAGAAAACAAAGTATAGATCTGAACTATCTTCTTTCAAAGTGACAGTACTAACAATTTTCTTTTCAAAAAACGAAAGTAAAGCCATGATGACACTTTGCGATTTCGAATTCAAAATTGATTTTGACACTTGAAATACTAATGATTCAAATCAAATGCAATGAAAAAAGTGTAATTGAATGTCTGAAAGAGGAATGCTTTGTAATACTCTTTTTCTTGACTGAAAATGACACTTGCAACACTTTCAAATCAAAAGACGATAGTTCGATTAAGCTACTATTTGCACAAGAGAACTGTAAATGACGAAAAATACATAAAAAACATTCACAATTCTTTATCGATGGAGGCTGAATAATGAAAAGGAAGATGGTTACAATAGAGATATACTGATCACAGTTAGCGAAACTAGTGAATAAAGCTGAAGACAATGAAGAAAAAACCAAAATCTAGAGGCAGAAACAGTCTCATCTGATCATCGTACCTATAACACAGGGAAATAGGGATGCATCTCACCTACAGCACATGGGAGGTGCGATGCATCCAAACTGCCAAGAAGAGACAGTGCGATGGTCCAGGGACGAGATTGAGCTTGGTTTTTTCTCACAGTTTGCAACTAAGTTCAGGGATTTAGGCTGAGCTAGTGAATGTCAGTAAACACAAAGTATAGGGGCTGATCTAATGAGGTTATTAGAGCTACCACCAGGGCACTTAGGATGTTTGCAAGCTAGATGTTCAGTCCATAAACCAACCCGGAGATTGATTGCAGCAGCATTGATCTACTTTGCAGTTGCATAGCAAAAGCAGTTCGAAGGCTAGCTGGCTTAAATTCAGGCTCAGTCTGTGATTTATAAAGCAAACAACAGTAATGAAACAAACAAACTATTTGTTCCCCAGTGGAGTGGCCATTTTGTTATTGGGAAAACTAGTGTCTATTCAGAGCTGCTAGTCCCACTAAGACGGGTAGCTATCTTAGAAACAGATAGATTAAAGTTACTTGTGTTTTCCTTTATGAGAGATAGATGAGAGAGAAGCAGAGAGCACCAACCTCGGTATTTCGCTAGTCTCCTTGCTTGTTTCTTCTCTCCTTTGATAGAGTTTTTGCCACTCCTTTCTCGCTTGTCCTGCTTCAAAGAACACTTGTAGAGTCAAGGCAGAAAAATACCATAAAAACATAGAGATATATAACCATAAATAATGTAGGATCTGATGTACATTAACCATATAAATGCATACACAAACAAGATTCAGAGATATACAAGCATATGGAGGAAAACTCAAATAGCTTTATTGATAGAAGTAGTAGAAGAGAGGATTACAACCAGGCTGTCTGATCCATCATCATCCTCCCAGCATGAAAGCCCTCTTCACCTCATACAAAGCAAGATCACCCAAAAATGTCTTCAAATAGAAACCAACAACACTTCCTTGCAAATTACAAAATTCCAGCCTCTGGACCTCTTGGATAAGGGATCCATATATATATGTTTACAGGAGAGTGAGTCAGCTTCTGGGATTTTGATTAGTGTCATCTCACTGATGGTTCTTGGTTCCACTTGGAGATTTCAGATCTCTTACTCATCCCTGGGCGAATTCAGAGAGGTAAGTGTCATATGAGTAGTTTCTAGAAGATTCTCTGGGTTTCCACCTAGCACACTGGTTCTGCCATTTGTCTGCTCTCGCTCATTGCACCCTACAAAAGGGATTTCCAGTATGGATCGCACCCCTCGTGTGTAATAGGTGAGATGCATCATACCCTATGCATGGAGCAGTCTTTATGGTCTTGTTTTGACCAGTTTTGAGTAGTTTTTGATGGAGAACTTCTGGGAGATGATGTAATCAGCTGACCTTGTTCCTTTAGGGTATGAAACAACACTTTTAGGGGTTTAGAAGCCCTTGTTTTATGGACATATTTGATTGGGGTTGCAATGCCCAAATATGTCTATAACACTAGAGCTCCTGTACTAGGGATCATGGCCCTTTAAAATCACACTGATACACAAAATAAAACTCAAGCTTGTTGTTAGTCCTTTGAAAACTAATCTTCCTTGAATAAGACAACACTTGACCTACTTTTTGATTGTGGAAACATACAACCCTTTCGATCCATCTGCCCTGAACATGTATGGCAGGTCCTCTTACCTCCCATTCTGCAACTCCTCAATCTACCTGTATCAATGAACTCAACTCCTTTAGGTTACTGAACTCCACTAAACATAATTTTCTCTCTAGGTACCTCCTTTTCCCTTCAAGGTCTGAAACACTTAGGGTCTTTGAACAATTTTTCACAACTCTGTTTATAAAAAAACCTTTGGTCTACCCATTTTTTCCATAATGCTGCTCCAAGATGACAATTCTAGTGCTATGGAGGCAAACCTTCTTTTCACTGACTCAATCCTCTTCAATATAGTGAACTAGGGCTAGTTGGCTAGCCACTTGTCTTCTACTTTAGTCCTTAAAAGTTTGCACATCCTTAGGCCCAATACACCTACCCTTGTACTAGTATTGTTGTCCTTCACAAGTACAAGACTTAGGGATCTTGTTTGAAAATCACCTAACAACCTTCCATATGTACTAGGACTTCCATCAATTTTTCCAAAGACAGTCGATTTTTTTACCGATCTAGGGCCCACAACACTACCCTCATCTAGGGCTCTTCAAATATGGTACCTAATAGTGATTTGAGTCCTCTCAAAATCACTATTCTTATGTACCAATTTATTTATTATACAATCTATGAACAAATAGGAACTACTCCTCTGATGATCCTTCTAACAATTTGTAGATGTCAGAACTAGGGTCACAAATCATCCACTAAAATTCCATTGACTAATTTTTTATAGGCTACTTCAGACCTCTATCCAAAAAGCTATGGATAGTCCACCAAAATAAACTTCTCTTCATGTCAATCCATTCATCATGTTATCACAAAACCAGTACTAGGGGGCTGCAACTAAGCATGGTCTCATGTAACTATTTCAACCTATCTTTAGACCAAAGATTAGCCTCTTTGATCAGAGAGGGCTCTCTCAAAACTCTTGATAAAATCCTTCACACCCTAGATGGCTAACTCTTTATTTACTTATGAAAACATGACTGGTTGGAAACACACCAAAAGATATCTCATTGGGCTATGGAGTCTATAATATCAAGTAGACAAGAAAAACACAGTGATCTCATAGAAATCAAGGCTCTTAGCATTACAAGTCAAACATATTCCACCACACATAGCTTGCTGTATACACAGGAAGTCAGAGCATATAATTATGAATTCTGAGTGATTGCATACAACAAAACCATAAAATAACATAAGGTATAACACATCATCACTTCATTTGACCATGACAATCCTTCGAGAATCTTGAGAAGAGAATAACTCTGTTTTACTATTACTGTCAAAAAAGGTCTTACAGTGGCCCAAAACAACACACTTTTTCTATTAAGTATCCAACCTTTTTTACATCTAAGTTATTCCTATATATAGCCTATCAAAACACTGCTGTACGAGACTCCTCATCAAGCATGAAGGGAGCTCGGGCTTTTGACATAAATGACCTTAACAATAACATAAACAAACTAATTTATTACAAGAGATATGATGCTACGAAAACAGAGGATTCCATCATATTGGCACTTTAAGTCTTCTTCCTTGTATACCCTGCTGTGTCCTTGGAGCTTGCCACCTGTAGTACTGCAATAATAACCATATCCAAACTTAAAACAGATTCAATGTACATACAGCTCCAGATACTTGATGCATAGATGACTCAACAACCGAAAAGAAAATGAAGCCTATATTCTTGGTTGCTGCCTCCCCTCGGTGTTCATATATTAATGATCCATCTTTAAGCCATTTAAACCTTGGATAGTCCCGTGTGACTGAAGAGAACTCATAACCCAGCCATCCCACAACTGGACAAGTGTATCATTTAACACCTCAGCAGCTCTATCCAAACCCTAAAATTTCGGAGATAAAGTGACTTTTAGGCAAAAGACAAAACTTCGGCTTTTTCTTTGAATATTTACACCTGGCCTCCTTTTCAAAATATCTGACTGATCTTCTATAATCACCATGCTGATATTAAACCATCTCTTTAAATATATGTTGATCTCAGCATTCCAACTCAAGCTTTAAACCTAACCAGTCATCTACAGCAGTTTCGTAGCGCGCTACGAAACTGCGGTAGGTCATCAAAATTAAATATATGAACCTCAAAACAGCAATATTTCAAATCTATGATTCCTTTAGTCTTTCCATACAGGTGTGAAGACACAAAAAAGTCTCAAAAACTTTTAAAAAGACAATGGCCCAAAATATATCAAAATTTGAGAAAACACATTCCTCCTTGAATCATTTAGCTAGCTTGTCTAGCTTTTCTTTCAGGCTGATGACTTCCTCCTTCAACTTCTTGTTCTGTGCTCTTAGACTTGCATTCATTTGTTTCATAGTTTTTGCCTGTTTTAGAGCTGGTACTGTCCATACATAGGCGTCAGATACCGAACTAGCTTGACTGATCAAACTTGTTTTACCTTTCATCACAGCTTTCTTATAACTAGTATATCTCACTGCCTTCTCTTTAAAAATATTATGAACCTGAGGTATCTCCTTACTTGCTCCAGCTTGTTTTTTAATGGCAACCACATTTCCACTTTGACTAATAACTACCTTATTGTCCTTATTCTTGTTTTTAGCTGCTTGGACTATTTCAGAGAAGATTTCAAGTGCCTTTGTCCTAGGCATGTCTGAAGGGACTTTCTCTTTTTGAGCCTTTTCTGCTTCCTTCATTTGCCTCCTAGTCATTGGTCTGCGAGGTTTAAAGGCATACTCTTCACCTGGTTCTTCAAACTTTAACCTTTTGGAAGCCTTTGACTTCTTAGAACTCTCAGGTGAAGACTGTGTTAGATCAATATGCATAGGTGATACCAACTGATCTTGTTCTATTTCAAGTGGTTCAACTTGAATTGGATGTTCTTGTTCTAATTCAATGGCTTCCAACAAATCATTTAGACTACCCTTAGAAACAGGACTCTCTTCCACATGAGCTGATTTTCCTTTTTCTTTGTTCAGCTGGCCTCTAGTTCTTACTCTGGAAACTCTTTCAACTTCACTAGACTTAATTTCATCTTTTCTTTTGTGAGTCTTCTGTTTAGATGATTCTGGTGTTTCTTTAAGAGGCAACTTAGAAGCTTCTTTTTCAGATACTTTAGATGATTTTGAAGTTTTGACTACTGATGCTTCAGGAGTTTCTTTAACTGCTAACTTAGGAGTCTTCTTTGTTTTAGCTTTGGGCTTCTTATGGTCTGTTATTTCTTTCCTAATCTCAGCCAAAGTAGTATCCTCACTCCTATCTTCTCTTTCTCTTACAGGTAATGGAGTGAGGCCCGTTTTACTAGGGAAACCGGCCATGAATACAAACGAATCCCAGTCCTTACCAATTTTATGTAGGCTATCCAACACCAATAATTTAACCAGACCATGATGGAAAAGAGATGTTTCATAATCTTCCTTCTTCAACTGAATCTTGTCACACATCTTAGTAATACTCCTGAATAAGTAAAAAGGGATGTCTATTGAGCTCTTACTAGTGAAGTGTAGTAGCAGCTTGAAATGATATGAGTAGACTTTGTTGTACCGACCTTCACATGTCAAGTACTTCTGGATGCATGTCAATAATGTAGCATAATTCTCCTTAAGATAGCTCCTTGGGACAGCTTTAGTAAGATCTTCGTCTACATATGGTGCCTTTAAGAACTCCTTACACGGACCCATATCAAACTTGAAATTCTTGAACCATTCTTGGCCACCTCTTGGGATTTCTGTGACTGTAGAAATGACTTCAGGGGAAACCAGAAACTCCAGCATGGCCACTTTTGAATTTAATCCCGTGAAATTCACTGCAAATGCCTTGGTCACTTCTGCATGTCCACCTTTGAGTTTTTCACAGAACCGCCAACAACCAGCACCTCTGAACGCCTTTGCTACTTCCTCATTCCTGAGGGTTACATCTAATCCCTCCGGCTCTGTTCTCACACATCTACCCGAACGGTGCTCCTTTCTTTCCATGTTTCTTTGCACAATTCTACACAAGGAAATGACGGTGGTTTGCAGCACGAAAACACTCTTTGGCTGGAGCAATCAGGCTCGCTTGCAGTAGTCTGTTTAGAATAAAGCTCACGCTTTTCATAGAGCAGAAGACATTCATATGTTATGAAAAACACATTATGGAATGACCACTTCCTATAACGTCCTCCAAACTGACACCTAACTCAATGAAATCAGACCTGATGGCAAAGTAATGGCTAATCATGACACATAAATGGTTTGAGGAAACAATCATAACCGGACTCGTGACTCACCATTTCTCGGATTAGACATTCAAGGAAAAATGCTGCACAACAGCCCGAAACCCCGATTTCGTAGCGCGGGCAGTTCAAATTTAAAGGAATGCGCTACGAAATCGCTGACAAACGGGCCGCTACGAAAACACGCAAACATTATTTAGCAGCAGAACTGACCAATCACACTCGCGCTACGAAACTGCGCAAGTACCTAAGAGATCATACCCGCGCTGCGAAACTGCGCAAGTACCAATGACATGACATGACATAACTAACCATGATGGAAGATGACTAATGCCCTTGCCTTTACACGAATTTCATTCATAACTCTTGAGTTTCAAAATTTGAAATTGACATAAGTTAACAAACTTATTTACAAGACCTCAAGACTTTATAAAAACTTATGGACAATTAACATATACATGAACTATAGATTCTAGTGATAACACATCATACGACACATTTATTTTGTTCAATATTCTACTCAGGTTCGACCCTCCTTTGGATATGATATCTCCACACATAATTCTCCTAACCATCTTCCAGATCTGTGTTTTGTATTACAGAGATAAAACTAGCTCTAAGGGTCACGACCCCTCTTCCTCTATGCATATTTGTCATAGTCTTAAGGGCGTACCTTATGGACTGAACATTCTAGGAAATGACCCTAACTAGGGAATTATACTTATATTCTAATTTCTTTAGAAAAAATCTTCTCCACCCATAGAAAAAACAACAACTCTTTCCTCCATAAGACACTCGACCTAGCTCATATGGATCCATATATTATGGGCATTTCTTTTATTGAATCTTGACCTGAACTTCAAATCTTTATGACCCTCAAACTATGGTTACCTCAATCAATATTACACTTGCGGCTACTTCTGTTTTGGCCCTAAATTCTAGTGCATACCCTTCTCCATTTGTGTTAGTCTTTATCACAGACCTTGCAACCTACTAACTACCACAAGACAGGGTCTCAACCCTCTCTGCTATTTCAAAATTTGATGTGGCCTTCACACAAAAACACCACTAAAATCACATGCCCAAATTCTCATGAGTTACCTCTCTTGAGCTCGATCTACTAGAAGATAACCAACAATGTGTCATCCTACTTCCTAGCTCGAATCCATTAAGATATGCAGCATTCCTGTGAACTGTCACATGATGATCTTACTCTTGGTGGATGATCATGGCCTCCCTTTAGCAACCCTTACTCAACCCTCTAACTCAACCTACTTTAGGAAGACATCTCTCCTAGCCTCCTTGATCAAATGAGCTCCTTCTCACTTGATGTTCTTGCCTTCATACTAATTCCTCCCTAAATAGATTTTCCTAGCTAGGCCTCTTAGGAACCCTCTAGAACTTATGAGTTTTATCCACTTAGACTTTATGAAATATTAGTTTTCCTTTTTAATTTTCTTTTATTTTTTAAACCCCATCTTGGGTCCAAGACCCCTTTTCTTGGGTTCTTTTCCCACAAATCCTTTTGTGGCCAAAATAACGCAAACCCATCTCACTAGGCTTATGCAATACCTTCCATGCTACACAATTCAACAACATAGTCTATTTGTAGTAATCATAACTTGTTCAAGCTCTTGTAGTAAAGCGAGGACATGGTTGGCATCCCAAGTTGCAAAATAAGTAAGGGTAGTTATGAGGGCATGATAGATAGGGAGGGTCAAGGAATGACAAGGAATGAAAAAGTGTGCTAACACATGCCAAACAATATCAGTGTATGTTGAGGAGTGTTAAGGAGTTCCAAGGCATCACAAGGGAGAACTAGGTCAAAATGCATGGAAATGAAAAAATAAGAGTGTGTGCCAGGGAGTGTTAGTGAATTCACGTGTGCCAAGGAGGAAGTGTGTTAGGAGAGGTTCAAAATAGGATTTACAAGAGGCAGACCTACGGTTGCGATAAGGGGCTCGATAGAGTAGTTTTAGACAAAGGGAGAATTTGTGATAGGCACAACACTATTTTTCCTTTAGCTATTATTTTTATATGACATGTAACACATTTTGGCCAAATTCTCATGTTTTAAACTATTATAGACAATTGCATATTGTACATTGTTGTGTATAAGTTTTTGGGCACTCGGCTTGTGCCGGCTTATATCATGTGTGTCTTGTGCATATTGTGGTTCTTGTAAACTCTTAGTTAATTCTCTATTGTTTATATGAACTGGACATACATGTAAAATATTGTTGATGTAAGTTATGTGGCTTAGTTGTTTTATGGCCATGGCTAGATGTGATCCTCGTATTGGTATGTTCTTAAGTGGGACAAGTTGATCTTGGACATGAGTGTCCTAATATGATTTATAGGCATCTCTTAGGTGAACAAGGCATAATCTACTTGTAATAGGTGCAATTGGTCAAGTTATTAAGGATGAAGCAGGGCAATGACACATGAACTACAATAGCTAAGGTCTTGATTGAGTTCCCAAGTCATGAAAACAATGTAAGGCTAGTTGTGAGGGTGTGAGTAAGAAGGCGTGCTAGGGAATGCTAACATGTGATAGGTAGTGTGAAGGAATTTCAAATATTCTAAGATGTGCCAAGTGATAATGCATGCCAAGATGTGAAAAGATGTCACAATACGTGTCAGGGGTTGTCAAGGAAACGAAAAGGAGAAACAACTTAATTTAAAATGAATTGAACATATAAGAGGGTTAATAAGTCATCAATTTACCTTCTCCATCAGGGTCATGCTAGTCACGCCAACAATAGGTGTCACGTGCCAAGTGTTAGTGCATTCTAAGTGCAAAATATTCCTCTGTTACTTCTCATGTACATTCCAATAGTTGATTTCAAATAACTTTTAATATTAAACCATGCCAAAGCTTACCAAGGAATCTCAACGAATGCTACACATGCTAAAACTTACCAAGTGCCAACATGTGCTAAGTGCCAATGTGGGTTAGGGAGTGATACACATGTTATGAAGTGGAAGGGCATGTTGAAGAGTGCTAAGGTGTGCTTGAGAGTGCTAATGCATACTAAGTGCTGGGGAGCACTAGGTCAAAATGAATGGAAGTGAATGAATCTAAGGGTGTGTCATGAAGTGTCAACGAGTGCTTGACATGCTAAGGAGGGAGTGAAAAGGTATGATAAGCACTGGTAAGGCATATTATGGAACATCAGGGCATGTCAGGAAGTGCCAATGTGTTCTACAGAGTTCCATTGTGTGTTAACATGTGCTAAATAGTGCTAAGGCATGCCAAGACAAGACATACGCTAATGTATGCTAGGATGTGTAGGGTGCCAGGGTATGCCAAAATGTGTCAAGGAGTATCAAGGAAACATAAGGAATAACCAAGTTAAAACACAAGGAAATGAACACATAAGAGGGTTAATAAGTCAGGACTTTGTATTTTTTAAAATGGGCATGCTAGGCACACTAATACTAGGTTCCAATACATGCCAAGTGCCAATGTGTGCCAAGTTCTAATGTATGTTAATGCATGCCAAAATGTTCTAGGGTATGCTACGGACTACAGGGCATGCCAATGCATGTTAGGAGAGTGATATGTTATGCTATGGCCTACCAACATGTGATTGGGTGTCCTATTCATGGTAAGATGTTCTAGGTGCAAAGGTGTTCCAATACATTCAAGGTGCCGAGGAATGTTAGTGTGTGCCAAAACATGTTAAGATTTGCAAAGAGTGTTGAGGAGTGCTAGGTCTCTCTCATTAATAGAATTGACAAAGGCTAATTATGTATTAAATAATATAGTTCCTACACACACTAGTGGAAATTTATTTAAAGGGAATTTGTTAGATAATAAACCTAATAGAGATGAATCATGCGTTGACTCATAGGAAAATTATATTCTCATTACTTGAGGGAAATGATACACACTAATTACTTCTTAACAAATTGGCTGAGTCTAACCACTACGACCTTAAACACATAATGAAAAAGACTCTAGAAAAATGGTTTGAAATCATTATCTTTTGACAAAAAATATAGTATCATGCACATCGTGTCATAAAAAATTCATTGGAATAATCAATGATGATGAACATTTTTTGACCATCACCAAAAGTAACCAAAAAGAGCATTGGTGAGGGTCAATAAAGGATCGTTACTAGAAGTGTCACCAAAGAGAGAATTAGTGGCGGACCTTTAACAAGCCTCACCAAAAGTGTCACTAAAAATGGCTTTGATGACAAACCTTAAAGGACCATCCCTATATGCATTTACAACAACACATTTTTAAGGACTATCACCATATGCGACATTGGTGACAGACCTTAAAGTCCTATCACAGGCATGCCTCTCACCAATGACCTTTTTTCTTGTAGTGTTCAACCATTTATCTACAACATATACATCTACTTGACATTAAAATATAGGGATATCAAAGTTCACTTGTACCTTAAAGGGGCGACGCCTCTGAAGTGATTGCTAGATGAAGATGTGTCACCGATGGGCATCTATTGAAGGATATATGAAAAATTTTCCATCATCTCATTCCTTTTCCACTCTAGGGTTTTTCGATAAATAATTTGATATGATATCATGCTCCCTTGTCTTTATTTTCTTCCACCATGAGATGTTATTGTTGTTGGTGGGGACGGTCTTGCATAGGCTCTACTAGTTTAAAAAAAAAAATGTCATTTAGGGCCTCAAAACATCTCTAGAAGTTTAGGACCTCAAAAACTGCCAAAAATAGTAAATTTTGTTACAATTAAAGAAAATGAAAGAAAAAATGGTGGGGTTCCAAGTGGAATAGGTGGGTGGCCCCCAATATCCACCTGGATCAAGAGCACTATAGGGAATATAAATCTACAGTATGCAACTGAATTTTTTCATCAGGACTAAGAGAAAGTGAAGATCAAAGGACGATTTTGGAAGGTGAAATTTTTGAAAATGGAAGTGAAGAAAACCTGAATGCAATAAGTAGTTGGAAAGATCCAAGAGTTTAAGGGAAAAAATTTGTTATGTAACATGTGTGGAGTTGTTTTCATGTTTATATTTAGAGCAAGGGGATTATTTATTTTGAAGGTGAAGAATTTAGTCCAATGGAGAGATGGACAATGAGAATGGTAGAAGAACAATGTGTTGTGACTTTTGCAGTTAAACAAATTAGGGAGCTGGAGATTGGTGCATAAGACCATCTGAAGTAAAGAAAATATCATAATAAATAATGGAGGCACAAGTTAGAACAAATAAAAAAGGCCTAGAGCAAGACTGTAATTGTCTTAATATTTTTAATGCACCTTGGTATAAGTTTAAGTTGCCTTGTGGAGGAGCAGTATTGTGCCTAATTCAAACAGGCAAAGTCAACAAAAAACTAATTACATGAATGGATCACAACATGGTAAGGTTTGGGACCCTGGTGAAGCAATAAACATTTGAAAAAATCCCAAGACCATAGGCAACATGAATTGTGCGACCTTCGAAAATTGGATGCAATACCAAAACCACAATGGAACCAAGCATGGCGAAAACAAAAACACTTCGTGTGGGATCCAAAAGGAGAAATAAATTGGAAACTTATGACTAGGATGTCATACATTTTTTTCTTTCCTAGGGAGTATCATTTAGGAGCATCACCCAGTTTGAAATTTATCTTTTTAGAACTGGAAAAGAATCCTAAAATTTTCCTCAATTTGTAATTGTAATATTTAGAAGTAGTGAATTTCATGTAAAAACAAGTGTCCTACTTCTAGAAGAAGCCATGACCTATGTTTTTAGTTTATTGGATGATTTGGGCAAATGAAGCCTTTTCCAAATGTGATCAATCATAGTAAAAGCATTGGGAGTTAGTAGAGGGATAAGTGCATATTCTTTAATGTGTTTAGGTGTCCCTCTTTGTTGGGACAAATTTTAGAATAGGCTAGGTGTGAGACCTCACTGGAAGAACCCCTCTCACAGAATGATGGGAATATTCTCATGTAAATATGTTCTTATAAATTATTTCTTGTAGGAAACATAATAAAATGTAGGTAGAGGCAGAGATCTAGAGAGGCCCTGAGAGCTGAGCTTGATGAATTTTGGGGTAGTGAATCCCACTCAAATCGTCTATGTATATATATTTCTTCTGAAGTAATAGAAGGAAAAAAACTCATTCTCACCAATTTGACTTCCCCTATGAATGTGGGTTGAAATTTTTATTTATGGTTGTTGTAATTCTTCAAGGCTCCACTAGTGATTAAATTAATCTCTCTAAAAAAGGATCGAGATCAAAGGCATGAGAAAAAAGGAATGAATTATTAGATGCACCTTGAATTTATTACCTTATATTCTATTGCTACCTGAATTTATGGCTTTAATATAGTTCCTATGTTTTGTTTAAATGAGTTACAAACCTCCGAACCCAATTAAATTTGTGGTGAACTAATAAGGATCGTATTCAAGTCCTTGACCAATCATAGAGTGTGGTAAGCTTCCGCGAAGGAATAATTTTGATTTTGATTTGAAAGGCAACAAAAAAATGTTATTAAAGAGCCTTGATAATCTTGCAAAACTTGGAGGAATACCTATTGTTGAGGGAGTGTTATTTATACAAAACACTGTAGTTGGAGGTCGACCCTCTGAATATTTTCATTCCTTGAAGTTAAGCCTTGGACTAACCGCAACCTCGCATTGTTGGTACGTCAATTGATCGAGTTAGTTGGGCGTAAGTCCCAAAAAACTAAGGAGAGGGTGACCTTGAGCTTAGGTTGCGTCCGAAAAACCTGCGAGAAATTGGTATAGTCAGGCATTGCACTCAGGAATAAGTTGATTGAATGCCCATCTCAGAAATTGTGTTAGATTTGGAGGTTGTGTGTGGATTGTTCCTATGAAGGTTGGGTTTAATTTTTTTTCAAAGAGATAAGAGAATGAGACCATAAAAGAGCTTGTTAACCATGGAAATTGTGTAACCAGGGTGCTTGGATATATATATCTATATATCTATATATATATATATATATATATATATATATATATATATATATATATATATATATATATATATATATATATATATATATATATATATATATATATATATATATATATATATATATATATATATTGTGGGTTGGAATAAAATGGAAAGCGAATTTGGTCGAATATCATTGTGTCATATTTCCATATTTTTTTTAGAAAATAAAAAATACTTTCCATGGGAGAATATTGAAAGGAACAATGAATTTATATAGATATATATTCATGTTAAAATTCTCCATTAAATTATTCTATTATGATTTTTAGTCCTTGCATTGCGAGGGTATTGCATTCACCTCACAGTTAAAGTGCATTTCAATCTCCATTATTTGGATGTGTTGCTTCAATTTTAACAAAAGTTTTGGGAAAATGCTTAATATTTATAATTTCCCATAAACTCAAAATTGATTTTCTAATTTTCTGCAAATCTTATATCTAACTTTCGATTGGCTGAGGGTGCTCTAATGGTACATAATTCCCCTAGTGGAGGGAATTTTATTTTTAGTGTTTGTTAGTGCCTCACAATTCATTAAAAAAAAAAAACTAGTTTTGTGAGTGGTCATTCCATCAATGAGTGCTGTGATACTCACACTTATGTTATTTCTCTGCCAAATGATGTTAGAATTTATGCAATTGCACATCCTTTGCAGAGTCAAGGGTGGGGGGCTAAGAAAATATCCAATTAATATTATTATGTTTCGTTGTGTGAAGATTTTACTATGTAGAGAATGGAGTATTTGTAGGAGAACTGAGGTGTAGTGGGAACTTTAATCTGCAGGGATGAAATTAATTTTATAATCCTTTTCATTTAAAACTTTTATAATTTTAGCTATGGAGGAGAGAGGTTGGATAGAGATATGAATCTTTACATAATGAAGGATGTGTAGAGGATGGGGTATGTGTGGGAGAATCATGTGTAGTGGGGACTTTATTCTACCAACCCATAATTAATTTAAGTATGACGAAATCTTGAATTAATATTATTATGTTTCATTGTGTGGAGCTTTCTTTTTCAAAGATTTTTTTGTGTGGAGCTTTTACTGTACTAAGGATGGGGTATGTGTGGGAGAAGAGGGGTGCATAGGGAGCTTTATTGTGCGAGGACGAAATTAATTTTAGGCTATTTTCCATTTAAAACTTTTATAGATTTAGCTATGCGGGAGAGTAGTTGTATAGAGCTATGAATTTGTGTGGAATGAAGGATGTGCAGAGGACGAGGTACATTAGAGAAATTTTGAGGTCTAAAATGGGCCTAAAAGAAAATGTACAACCAAAATCAACTTTATAATAGCCATTAGGATTCAATACGATGATGTCAAGCATAGGGGTTGATTCACCATTTTTGGAGTAAAAGAGTACAAAAAAAAAAAAAAAATTCTTTTTCAACTTGTAACTTACCTCTCTACGATTTTACTCAAATTTCAAGAAATATGTGGAATTTAATTCCTCGTCCAAGGAGTACCCATGTTGCATACTTTCAATGAACCTTGCTACACGAAAAATTAGAAATACATGAAAAACATGATTTCAATCACATTTTTTCATGTATTTCTCATTTTTCATGTAGCAGGGTCCATCAAAAGTATGAAACATGGGTACTCTTTCGATGAGGAATTAAATTATGCATTCAAAGAGTACTCCCGCTTGAAATATGAGTAAAATTGTAAGGAGATAAGCTGGAAATAGGAGTTGAAAAGGTAGTTTTTTCTTTTTTTCCCTCTAAAATTTGATGGTGTAATTTTTTCTTATATTATTATTTCCACTATTATCTTATAACCTCAGGAGGCCCATTTTAGACCTCAAAATTTTGGTAATGTGTGTTGGAGAATGGGGGTGCAGAGGGAACTTTATTCTATGGACGTGTAATTAATTTAACTACGAATAAACTTTAATTCGTAATGTAACAATATTTCAAATTTTCCTATTATATATGTTCAAATTTGCATAAAATAAAGATTGATTAATGTAGGGTTGTTTTGGTTTGTGTTTTGTATAATAAAAGTTTTCATTCTTCTTTCATACTCTGCATAATGAAATTGTTCACTACCTGAAGGATATGAGAAGAATGAGGTATGTGCGAGTGAACGAAAGTGTAAAGGGAACTTTATTTCATGGATGCATAATTAATTAACCATGAAAAAATATCAAATTAAAATTATTTTTTTTCATTGTGTGGAGCATCCTTGTGTGGAGCTTTCCTTAGCCGAGATTTTACTGTGCAGAGTACAGGGAATATGTGGGAGAACTGGGGTGCAGAGGGAAATTTATTTCACAAGGATGAAATTAATTTTAAAATATTTTCCATTTAATTTTTTCTTTTATAGTTTTAGCCATGCGGGACAGCAGTTGCATAGAGTTATAAATATCTTCAGAATTAAGGATGTGTGGATGATAGGGTATGTGAGGTAGAATGAGGGTGTAAGGGGAAATTTATTCCGTGGACACATACTTAATTTAACTATGAACAAAAACTTTAATTAATAATGTAATAATATTTCACATGCAATAAAGGTTTCAATTCCACTTTTGTACTCTGCACAATGAAAACATTTGTATATGTAGGAAGTTCCACATATTCACATATTTGGGTCAATCTTTCAAAACCTCCATCCGGGTCCATATTTATGAAAATATTCACTGTTATTTGGAACTGTATACAATTAAATATTTTATACTTAATGAAGTAAAAATATTAATTATTGAACATGTATGGCAACAAATTTCGATTTGTAGCATTTAGTGCAATGAACTAAGTCATTTGCCGAGTGCACTGAATGTGATATACAAGGAAATTATATCTTAATACTTAAACTATACTATTATCTACCTATATATATATATATATATATATATATATATATATATATATATATATATATATATATATATATATATATATATATATATATATATATATATATATATATATATATATATATATATATATATATATATATATATATATATATATATATATATATATATAGCAGAAACATTATACTATTATAGATGTAAAACTCTACTGTAGACAATTTCTCCACACATATTTTCTGCTGCAGATCATTTCACCTTCTTGTGCATATTAAAAAAATAGTCTCTATTATGTAGAAATACCAAACATTGCGAATCCATAATGATATGTGGAGGACGGGCTATGTTCAGGAGAACATGTGCAGACACAAAATTGATTTTAAACTTTTTTTCTTTTAAAACTTTTACAGATTTAGCTATGCGAGAGAGTAGTTGCATCAATCTATGAATATGTGCATAATGGAGGATGTGTGGAGGACAGAGTATGAATCTATGTGCAATGAAAGATGTGTAGAGGACATGGTATGTGCACAATAACTGTGGTGCAGAGGGAACTTATTTGCGGAGGAAGGAAATTAATTTTATACACATTCACATTTAAAACTTTTACAAATTTAGCTGTGTGGGAGAGTTATTTAGTTTAAATAGGAACAAAAACATTAATTTGTAATGTAATAGGTAAAATTAGAAGGAGCATTTTGTAAAAAAGAAATAACGAAGATTTCAAATTTACCTTGCTAGTGACTATAACATTTGCATTAACATTAATGTGCGTTGAATATGTGTTGTTTGACTATAACAAAAAATTTCATCCACGACGTTGTGGCTTTTTAGATAAATTTTGATTTGGGAATTTTCTTGGCTAAATCAACACACTGAAAAATCGTTAGCTAAACAATCTTTGAAATATTTGTTGTGTCCAAAATTGAGTTTGTGAATGCTTTCAGATGGAAAAGTTTATCCATTATTTACATAATCGATCTTGCTGATGAGCCCCTTGTTGAAGGTGACTATCAAAATAGAGGAAATAGCAAAGAGACATAAATCTCAATCCATTCCCAAGTAAAACCCCTTGCTCTTTGTCATGTTTTATCGGTATTATGAATTTTATCTTTTGTAGTAACCACTATCATGCTGATACTATCAAAATTCAATAGAAGTCACTAACATAATTCATATTGAAGTACAATGAAATTGATGACATTCTAAGATTCTAAATAAAAATTAGTAACTAGAACTCTCGTGGATCACACTATGATTAAACCAAATGTTAATGCAATTGCCTAAGTTTTAGCATAATTTGGAAGAGAGACGGGGCGTTTCTTCGGCTAGCCCTCTAACACTTAGAGCAAGACAAGAGTTTCTAGTACGTTTATCTTTTATTATTTCATTTTAAGCTCCATTCCATTGAAATATTTTACATATTTAATCATGTGGGACAATAGTCTTATAGAGCTATGAATGTGTGAGGAGTGAAGAATGTGTAGAGAACAATGTATGTGTGGGAGAATGGGGGTGCAGTGGAAATTTATTTTGCAAGCATGAAATTAATTCTACTAGGAATATTTTTTTTAATAAACATTAAATAAGAAACATTAGTAGTTCCTTTGAAATAAGAAACATTGATTTACACCAACAACTTTACTAGAAACTATTAATCATTAATATGAAAAAATGTCATTTTTGGTATTCTTCAAAGCTTTTGATTAACTAATATTAAAGTTTCAATTTCATAAAACTTAAATTCATTCAATCAACATGATTAAATATCTAAAAAGAAAACACGTTAAAGGGTTTTTTCCTTCAAATGAAAGTTTTGTATAGAATAAAAATTTTAAAAAATTTCTGTCTCCAACAGGTCCCGAAGAAAAAAATATAGCTCGTTCCGAGCCACTAAGTCCTTTTGTTATCACCATAGGTTTGGGAACATTTGAGAATTTCCTGCATCCAAAAGAGAATTTTTCACAGCATTAACAATAAATAGACAAAGTCTTGGATCATTGACCAAAGACTTCATCTCCTCGTCCAACAAGATTTCTGATGCTTTGACAACACACCATATGAAACATTATAATCAAATGGATTTTTAGCAAAAGTTATGTCCATTCATTTTCAATGAGGCCCTTGAGCATTTAATAATTTAGAGGTGATTGAGTCTTGTTTCTATCACTAACCTTTTCGTACTTCGTGTTGATTTTCCTTCTCATTTCCTTCGAAAGAATTGGCATGCACTTGACCTCTTTACCTTATTTGTGACACCTAGAAGGTTGGTGTAAAGAAAAATCTTGTTTACCCACTAATGCATGGGTTCTTGATCAGATATCCTCATGCCACCCCTATATTCATGAGTATTAAACTTTGATTCATGGTTATAGTCCCCATTGCAGGGACTGCCTGGGATCGTAGGGAACTCCCATAATCACATGGTTTTCCCATAATCCTTGTCAGTTTAACTTAACTGGTTCAACTATGGCCTACCACGTAAACCATCCTCCTCAATGGAAGGGGCCATCTCCTTTCCAAGCCACCTGGAGTAATTGGGCTACCACTGATAAAAAAAATCCCTTATTTTCTTATGTCATCTTTGGCTCTCACAACTTTTTCTCTTCTTCCATAACCATATCATACTAGATCGGTAAACAATATAGACTCTTCCTAGTTGCATGCTCTCTATTTTTGTTATTCCTTTAACTTCTCTTAGTATTAATAATGTGGATTTATCTATCCCTCGTGCCATTCTTGTACTACTCTTCTTGTCATAATCATGGACTATTCTACTTTTCCAAACTCTCATAGACTTTGAAATTTCCTCTATCAGTTCTTTTGTTATATTCCCTCCGTTAGTTGGTGTTTTATAACTCTTGTCAGCTTGCAACACTTTCTTTTTCCCATAAACAATAATTACTTTAGCTTCACCATTATTACTTGAATAATAGATCGCTACGCTTCTTTGTGGAACATGTGTGAAATATTTTTCAATTCAGTTCAAAAGGATGACATACACATGCCACCTCTCAAATTGATACCAATTCCTACTAGAATTATCCTCCTTCGATCATATCATCCAATTACCCAATGGGTCGAAATGGTCATTTGCATAATCTTTTCTTCTACCAGAATGTGATTAGGGGATACTGTCAACTACTTTCTTTCAATTCAATTTTCATTACCATAAAAATGATGATAATTCCTTCATCTTCACATGTGTTTCCCGTTACATTTTTTACTGTCACCTTGACTCTTATCTAAGACTTTAGCTTAAGAAAATTGTTCTACATCATCATTATTGCATCCAAGGCATTGGGATGATAAAAAATGTGGATGGAAATTTGTTTGTCTGTGATAGATGATCTATTTAGGGATGTGCCATAAATCGATCATTGTGCTACCTTGCCCATGAATGCAACAACTTCAAAGTTCTCACAATTATAATTATAGTGAGCGAAAGAGTGGTGGTTATGGCTGCACAATATTAGAGTTACCAGATTACAAGTTTGTGAAGGAAGCACAATGAAAGCTTCATTCCCGTTTATCACACCTTCGCAAAAATATGTCATTTTGTTTTAACTGCATCAAACTTTAGTTTTTGTTATAATATTTGTCTTGACAAATTCATGCAGGGAAGTTAGCCACCCTAGTTATGCCCACTACAATTCTATACTCGTAACAAAATAAAATGATATTATCTAAGAAAGAGTGAAACAAATACTATATTATAAATAAATGAGTGATACATAATATAATACATATAGTATAGTAATTCATACTATAATACACAAGTGATTAATAAACCTAGTAAACTCTCCTTTTAATGCATAACTATTAACTATATCCAGTACACTCTATGAATCCATGCATCCGCATTTCATACAATGCATTAACAAATATTCACATTCCACTACAATCCTAAGACACATAGTTGGGCAGCCACATGTGTGAAGTGCGGTGGTCCAAACAAAATCTATGTGTAGAGGTAAGTTAACGAAGAGAAGTGTTTCATACAACAATTTTTTTTATTCCACTATCGCATTCCATCAACTACAAATACTAGCTCAAAGAACTAAGTCATTTGTCGATTGCATTGAAAGTGATTTAGAAGGAGATGGGTTTTTGTAAACAATGACTTACGTGCTTCTATATAGAGGCTTGATTTGTTTTCTAATCTAGAGGAAAAAAAAGGTGGGAACTAGGGAGTTATAATATGACGAAGAAAATCAAAACTGTATGGACTTACAGAATCAAAAGACTGGTGAGCATTATTTATGGCTGCGAAACCATATGGAATTGAAGAGATGATGTACTCCACATAACTTCTTCCATTGATACAATATGATGGGTGATTAATATTAAGTGGCTTCGACAATTTAAAAGTCATTATTATGTAGAAGGAAGGTGTGCAGGAGAACTGTGCCTAAGGAGAGTGCATGCAGAGGTGCGAAAATTTGCAACATAAATATTGTGTTTGTTATTGTACACACTTGTTCTCTAGCACAAGTCACAAATCAAAAGGTCTAAGCTGTATAAAGCTTTTATAACGTAATTTTAATAAGTAACGTGCTCGTAGTTGCATTGGCCAAGTGTTCATCATGCATTTTTATGACATGCATGTTGCTAATTCATATTCAATTAGTTCTCGAGCGTCCTCCTTATGAATGCTTTTTTCCAATGTTATCAGAATCGATAGTTAAGATTGTTGTTCTTAGTATTGCCAGTTTTTCTCATTAGCATAAGAATCATGCACATAAGCTATTTTTTAAAATAAGGATAGATTTTACGATATCTGTATCATGTATGTTGTGGATGATTTGTTTTGTGATTCTAAATCACATTCATGTAGAAGAGTTCTACATGAATCGACGTGGATATTCATACGCCATTAATTTGTGTATTTTTTGTTATCTTATGGCTTTATTGTGTGTAACTATATCATGTTGTTCATTTTTTTATACATTGTTTACGTTGTGGTTATCATGGAGCAATAAATCATAGTGGATTTACAAAATGTTTGAAGCGTGATTGCTAAAGCATCAATGGAGAAGCATTTGTTTACTATAAGAAGAGATTGTATAGATGCAATTTTAAGGAAACACCATCTATTTTGTTTAAACAATTTTGCATATGCTGTAGGTGATTTTCTATTCAATACTATGTGAACTCTATTGAATTTTAGATACACACCAACAAAGTTACATGAAGGAATGATATAAAATTTCAGGAATTGTTTACATGAATGGAATGTTAAAATGATATTATCTTATGAACATGAATTGAATATAGATTCATCAATACAAGTGCATGGTATAAATAACCTGAATGTTTACCTGGAAAGGATGACAAAAACAACTTCAAAAATGGTTGCAGATCAATAAGGAATTTTGGGGGACATATTTTGTAAACATTATTTTTCAAATTAGCTAAAAATTTCAATAAGGCTTTGGTCAAAGACAACAATGAAAAGATATTTTTATTTTAATTCAAATTTGTGCAAAGAAAGTTAGAACATATTGTTCCTTGACAAAAATCCAATTTCCGAACATTTCGAATCACTTATGTGCAAGAACAAATGTTCAATAAGAACTGATCATGAACACATTATAAATATAACAACGTATTAAAGAATAGAACATAAATAGATGTAGATAGAGGAAACCATGAGTAGGCATATGTTTAATATATTTTTTGGCTTCAATAATATTTACGGTGAAAGTTGTTTTTAAATAATATGCCAATTGGAAGATAAAAAAATATGATGTTCCCTGTTTATGACACATAAATGCACAAAATTTTTACAATGAAATCATGCATAATGATTCATTTGCAATAAATTGCATAGAAAAAATACGTGAACAAAAATGCAATTATGCAGTTTCCTAGAACACTAGATTGTGATGGATACATTATACAATTGTCAATGCCATATGAAAAATGAAAGATATATGGTGACATTTTTTTATGATTGGATATGGTATATTTTGAATATAACTATATACATATGGTCTATTGATACATTAGTTGTTGTAGCTAAATTTTGTGTTCTTGAGAAAGACGTAACAATATTTTTTGTTATACAAATTAGAACGAGTGTAGGTCATTTATATTATGAACATATGAAAGAGGTAGTAAAAGAGGAAAAAATTTCACATCGCATTAAGGAGTTAATAAAGATCAATATATAGAAAAAAATTAATAAAAAACATAGTGAGGTTAATGCAACTGAGTTTGGAAACATGAACATAGATGAAAATGTTATAGAACTTGACAGAGAGATGATTAATGAAAACAAGAGATCACGACTATCATTGCATCAACTCAAAAAATATATAAGAAACAAGAGTGTTTTCGAAACAAGTGTTCTTCGAGAACTATGTGATCCATTAAATTATAGCTTTAAAAATGTCAACATAGATGAAGATACTATGGAGCTTAATACAAATCTTGTCAATGTAAACCAGAGACCAAATTTCTCCTTGCATCAACTCAACAAATATGTAATACGCAATAATGTTATCAAAACAAGTCCAATTAGAAGACAATTGAAGCGTCCAAATTCAACAAGGAATTCCATATTTCTAAATAAACATAAAGAATCATTACAAATGTTCGGTTATACATGTAAAAAAGTGGTCCAACAACAATATTTTAAGGAAATACAAGATGTTCTTCTTTATGATTGAGAAATATGAAATCAAAATTGGTTTAAAAAGGTTATCATAGAAAAACAATCCAACAATGTGTCCATAGTTTAGTGTATATGCAAAAAATGGTAAAAATCATTAGATAATGACAAAATTATCAAATTTATAGTTCTAGACTAAATTAGGCATAATAGGCAAATTTCCAAAGTGAAAAAACTTTATGAATTGGAGGAAAGACAAATATCATTAAGATTACCATTTTTACAAATATGGGAATTTGGATAACGTTTTAGAAAACCACACTTGGCATTGATTGTTGGACTAATCAATGTACCTGCTGACACATCTTGAGTTCAAATTGAAGTTCCTCATGGAATAAATGAATCTAAAGTAGTGGTTGTGGAAATTAAAAGACATTTAGTATTTAAAATCATGTAACCTTGGTTTAATTTCCATGTAAAAAAATATAAGACCAAGGTCATGGGACACGTATTCCAAGTTGAATTGTGGGAAAAACATCCTAGTCGGTGTCACTTTTAGTTTATTAATGGCCATTGGAAAATGCATTGGAAAAGGAAAGAGGCATTGTTTGGCATTTTATTTATGAAAATAATGGAAAATAAGAGAAAGGGAAGGTGAAAGGTCATAGATTTTCATGAGAGGGAAATTGAAGGAAAATGAAGAAATTAGTAGCCTCAATGATAAAAAGGCTTATGAGGATGAATTCATGGCTCTTGTTAGTGTTCGACTTTTAAGAGTTTTGAGTTGAGCACACTGTCATTCTCTCTATCTCATACTCTTGCACCCTTAGAGTATTATTGGAGCATGCTTGGAGCACTCTAGCATTCACTTGGATTGGAAAAGAAGGCAAAGGAAAGCAGGAAAGCATGAGGGAACAATTGGATTAACAACTAAAATGGGATTGGTTTATAGGTATCGAGTTGCATGCATGGTTTCCTTCCTAGTTTTCGCGTGCATGTGGTCTCTTGGTTATGAGCTGTCATTGGCATGGAGGATTGTCTGGATTAACAATGGTTTTGCTTGGCCTTGCCATTTCCTCAATAGCCATGGTGTTGCAGGTTTCCCCATTTGTTTGATGATTGGTGCTCATGTTTGTCATGGTTGTGGGTTGAGTTACTAGTTCCTTGAGCCTTGTTTGGACAAACACTATGGAAGCCTTAGAAAAACTTGGACTGAGTTAATACTCCTAGAGCCTTTATTGGGAAAACGCTATAGAGCCCTTGTTGGGTTGAGTTACTATTCCTGGAGCCTTGGTTGGTGTTGTAGCAGCTACAATCACCCTCTAAAATTTTGCCTTAAACTATTTTAGAGCCTCCCTACCAACCTTCACAGTAGCTTGCCTTGCTTCGTCATGTCCTCAAGCTTAAGTGTCTTTCTTTCTCAAAGGCAGCTTGTCGATCACAGTTTGATATCTTCCCTTCACGGGCTGCTCACCCAGACTTGGTCTAGCTGCAGGCTGAGCAACTTCCCCTTGAAAATTGTGCATTTCTGGAGGGAAACTAGCCTTCCCTCCAAAAATTGTGCAATCCTCCCTGACAGCCTGTTGGGCTCCAGGATTGCACAATCCTGCTAGCCAACCCTTCCAGTAGGATTTGTGCAAATTTTCCCAGTAGCAGGTTGTTCAGCCCAGGATTTGCACAAATCTGGGCAGCAGTCAGCTTCTCTGCCCAAAAATTGCACAAATATCTTGGGCAGCTAGCCCAGCTCCCAAACAGAAAAGCTTATTTTTCTCCAACAGTCGAGCAGTCGCTTACATGCGTAGCTGAGTTGATCGGTTCCCTCCGGGACCAAAAAAAACATACTTGCATGCATAGGCTGCTTCTCCCAAGGTAGCATGCAAAGGCATCCCTTGTCTAGGGATCTATATTTAGCAGTTGGAGGTTACATGCAAGGAGAAATTGAGAAACCTCCAACCAAGTGGCATTTCCCCTATATTTGTGGCATGTGCATTGTTGAGCTCCAAAACTGCCCTTTCCTTAGCAACTTTTCTCATCCATTCTTCTTTGCTTTTCCATGAAAAATGCATCCTTATCATCAAAAACCATTACACATTGCCTCAAGGAGTATATTTCAGTGATTTACAGGCTATACTTTTATGTTTGCTATTTGAATAAGTTTTTGTCTTTTAGCTATGGAACACAGCTACATTCTGCAGCTAATCAGCTGTTCCGTAGCTATTTCCATGCTTTTGTAGGTTCCAAGTGTCAAGAGTGGAAAAGGACTACATGGGTAGCTTCGAAAACATCAGGGTGTGGATCGTATCCTATTCATCTTGCCTAGATCGATGAGGAAGACTCCGGTAAAAGGGGAGTCAAACATAAAAACCTATGGCAAACAGGACTCTGTTTTGCACACGTTTCTCAGTGATGGGATTCGAAGAAATTTCCTGATATCACAAACTTCATCTGCCACCTGCAAAAACAGAATCCAACAGCCATTACAATAAGATTTATGTTTCCAAGCAACCAAGGACAAGAATTCCACATACTTTCCTACCTACGTGTTTTGTTGTAGCTTTTTTCTCTCTTTAAAATAGTTGTATAATTTCTCTATAAATACCTGTGTGAAGAACGCAGAAGAAGTTCAGTTTTTGCTTATGTGTTAAGTTTAGATTTCCGCTATGTAGTTTGAAGAACTCATTCTCTATTTTTAATATAAAGATTGTGTTTCATGGATACCTGAAGCATTGTTGGAGCATTGACTAAGTTCTTATAATCCGAGACCTTTGCAGAGGGCCCCTGCATTGGTCAAGGTTACATTTTATTTCTGTTTTGTCTTTCATAGTTAACTGTAAATTCACTGTTTTTTTCCATGATGTTTATAACCTTTTTCTAACTCTATTCATAATGCAGCTTGTGTCATCTTCTTATTATCACAAAATAGCTCTTTTGTTTCACTACTTTCTAGTTTCTTATCAGTAGCTTGAAGTTGATGTCAGTGGCATGGAGTAATTTAGATTTGCTGATGATTAGTCTAGTTTCTTTCATTTGCTGTTCATTAGTCTTTAGATTTTGAATTTAATTGATCAATGCCATTTTCTTGTTAGTTTAATAACTCATGCTGTAAATGAATGTTTCCGAAAGCCCTTTCAGTTGATGGTTCATCTTGAAACTAAGTGGTGAAATATTTCATTTATGAATGAGTCTTTCTCTGCATTCTTATGTTTACTTTTTCTTAGAACAATGAAGTATGGAGTCCCTCAAGATGCTATCACAAGGAGGTTGTTCTCCCAAAATTGTGTAGCAGAGTGATAAAGCACTTCATTTAGCTGTTATAGTAGATTAGTTACAATTTCACTTTCAGCCTTAGTCTTTCATTTTGTTGCAATTTCATTTTCAATTTTAGAACAATGAAGTATTGAATCCCTCAAAATGCTATCACAAGGAGGTCATTCTCCCAAAATTGTGTAGCAGAGTGACAAAACACTTCATTTAGTTTTTATGATAGATTAGTTGCAATTTCATTTTCAATCATAGTTTTTCATTTAGTTGCAATTCCATTTTCAGTTGTTCATTAAGTTTTGATTCGGCAATTAGACAATAGTTGTAATCTTATTTTTAGTATTTCATTTTTGGTTCATCGTAGATAGCTGCAATCTCATTTTCAGTTTTAATATCTCATTTATCTTTGGTTTTGTAATTGATTAGATAGTAGTTACAATTTCACTCTTAAGTCCTTTTAGTTCATTTTTTGGAAACAATCATAATAGCAAGAAGAGAATCTCTATTTTCATTTTCTTGGTTAAAAATTTACTTCCAAATTTGGCTTAAAGCACTTTTAGCTCTCATTTCATTTTCTCTAGATTCTTAGTAGCAGTAGATTTAAGATTTTGTTAGGAATTAAAAGATCAAAACCCCAAAACAACTTAAAACTCAAAAACACTGAAGTAGGAAGGGCCATCTAGCACATATAGTGCACTACACTTCATCAGTTTACGATACCTGGATTGATAATTTATGTAGAGCAATTTAGGACACTAAATTGACCAAACATTTTGGCACCGTTGTCAGGGAAGTGTAACTAGGTAGCCTTATCTCTTACATTCATTAAAAAAAAAAAAAAAAAAAAAAAAAAAAAAAAAAAAAAAAAAAAAACACTTTGAGAATGAGACTCTAGGGGTAGATTTATAGCTAGGGGCAAAAGTTCGATTACTACAACTCCACCTACACCACCAAGAGTTAGAAAAGACACACCTCCATCCCAGACTCATACTCCCAGCCATGGGATTCTTGGAATTCAAGGGGCAGAAATTCAATCAGAAGATTCTCCTACATCATCCACCAAATCAGACCTAAGGGAGAAGACCTTTTTCACCTCTACAGGGGAGCCTATTGTAGTTGAAGAATTAGGAATACCTGGTGAGGAAGAAAAAGTAGAAACTCTCTCTCATAGTCCATTAATAGAAGAACCAGAGGAAGAGGGAATAACCTTGCATATTGAGCCCTATACTGACTCTGAAGAAACTATAATGGTAGAAGACGAACAAGATTGAGAATTCACACTATTTGGAGGAGGGGGTGGAGGGAGAGATAAGGAAACAATGGAGGAGGTAGAGGTAATAATGGAGGAGGCAGAGGAAATAGGGAAGTAGATAACTCATTTGGATTCCCTATAGTAGATGAGGAAACACATACCACAATGAAAAACATTTCACCGTCTATCCTCCCAAACGTTTACGGGTTGAGAAGTGAGGATCCTGAAACATTTTTGTTTGAGTTTGAACTCTTGTGTAGAACCTATGACTATCTAGAAGACTCTCAAAAACTCAAATTTTTCCCTTCAACACTAAAAGGGACTGCTTTGAAATGGTTTACGGGGTTAGTCACTCAATCCATTAGAACTTGGAATGACATGAAACAGGAATTTTTGGATAGATATTTGGATTATTGTATGCCTACCAATCATAAAGATGAGGTGTTCAAAATGATGCAAAAAGAAGATGAAAACTTAGAGGATTTTCTTGAGAGATTAAACTATAATTTGAAAAGAGCAAAGATGAACAATTTAGATGAAGAAACTTTGAAAGATCTTTTGTTAAAGGCCATTAGAGATGAATGGATAGATATCATTAAAATGATGAGGAAGGGAGATATCTCTCAACTTCCATTGAGTGACATAGCAGAACTATATGTTCATCTCTCAAGAGGGAAATCTAAAACCGGGAAAGGGCCAAGAGATCCTTCTCTTGTTAGAGAAAACAAATCTGCAACAAGATCTGTAAGTAGGGCAGAAATTGCCAATATGCTTGATGAGTTTAAAACTAACATTTTAGGGAGCCTTAGTGAACAACTAGACACCCTTAAAATTCAAAACAAGCAGAAAACAGAGGCTAGTGCTTTAGCCATCTTTTGTCCAAAATGAAAAAAGAAACATGCTCTAAGGGAATGCCCTTTATATGAAAAAATTGTAGAAACTTGTATGATTTGTTCAGAAAGTCATGAGACCAGGGATTGTCCTTCAATCCCAGGTCTTAAGGTTGTCTTTCAAGACGAAATAGTCCCAAATCCTGTAGAATATCTTTGTTTTGTTGCAAGAAGACCTTGGCAGGGACCACAAAATCAAGGATTCAACAATCCAATGTATCTTCAACCCCCACCAAACTGGAATTCTTGGCAGCAACCTTGGCCTCAAACTCAATTTCAGTATCAATCTTAACTGTGGGCAAAAGGGGTACAAAAGTCTTATGGGAGATTTTCCCAATATTACCAATATCCTCCATCTTATTAGAATTATCCTCCAAAATCAGCGAAAAAATCAGCAACAACTTCCAAATCAAAACCCTCAACTTTCATTGCCATTTCCACAACAAGGTCAAAATCCTCAACTCTTACTTCCATTTCAACAAAAACCAAATCAGCTACCTGCCAAACCATTACCAAACTCCAATAATAAAAACCCTCAGAATGCTTAAATGGTAGAAGGACAACAATTTCCAACTTACATGATTACTCCTCTAGATCTTAATGATGTTCAACGTAGATCTGGTAGGATATTAGAAAAGGAAAAACCTTCTATTGTTATTCAAGAGCAAGAAACTTCTGAGGAGGATTCTCTGAAAGTCAATAAAAGTTTTGAGGGAACATCCCTCCAAAACCAAAACATTGAAAGAGAAAAACAAAAATAATCAATAAACAAAACTCCTATAATTGAGCAACCAACATCTACTTCTACACCTCCTTTTCTTGAGAGATTAAAAATTGATAGAGGGGTAGAAAAACAGATCTTGTTGCCCAATTATGATTTTTTAGATGAATTGAAGAATGTTTGCATCAAAATTCCTATGCTGCAAGCCATTAGAGAAATTCCTATTCTAGCCAAGACATTAAAGGAGTTGAGCATCAAAAGACTAGAAAGAAAACCAAGAGAAACAAAAAGAATTCACCTGGTAGGAAAGATAGAAGACATCATGATGGAAAAGATTGCCATGCAAAAATATGTGGATCCAGGAAGTCCAATTGTCAAGATACATATAAATGGGATTGAAATTTCAAATAAATTGATTGAGTCATGGGCAACAATAAACATTATGAGTGGAAAAACTATGGAGACTTCCTAACCTTCTTTACACACCTACCCTACTGCGACTTGTAGATAGATCAGTAATTAAACTAGATGGTGTGCTAGAAGATATTTCAGTCTCCTTAGATTCTTGGGAATATCCTATTGATTTCATGATTTTAACTCCCAAGAATAATTTAGGAGGACACCCACTCATATTAGGAAGACCTTGGCTGGCCACAACTGATGCTTTTATTAGTTGTAGATATGGTGACATGTATATTTCTGATGGTAATTCAACAAAGAAATTTACTTTGTATCCTCCAGCAAAAGCAATAATAGATATAGATGAAAAGGAATGGATTAGTGATGAAGATGATGTTTAGCCTCTCTTTACTATATCTGAAATTAGTGAAGATAGTCAAATTTTGAACACATTGGAAAATTTTGAAACAACTTCAGAATATGATCATGCACAATTTCAAGAAATATCTAATATTGAATACTTGTCATCTAAGCAGATGTCTCTCTATTCTATGGAAGAGTTTGGTAGCTCTACAATTGAAATTTTTCTAGGTAGGACATTGAACATAAATAAAAACTTGGAGAAACTACAACAAGAAGAGCTAACCAAAATATTACAAAAACATTCTGCTGCATTTGCATGGGAGTATACCGACATGAAAGGTATTGATCTTAAGACTTGTATCCATCATATCTATATTGAGGAAAACAGTAGACCAATCAGACGACCTCAAAGAAGAATGAATCCAAATCTTAGGGAAATTGTGAAAGAAGAGCTCCAAAAGTTACTCAATGTAAACTTCATTTACCCAATTTCAGATAGCCAATGGGTTTCTCCATTGGTAATTGTGCCTAAAAAGAATGGTAAATGGAGGGTGTGCATTGATTACCAAGAATTGAATAAAGCAACCTTGAAAGATCACTTTCCTTTGCCCTTTATAGATCAAGTGTTAGATACATTAGCAGGTAAAAGGTATTTCTCATTCTTGGATGGTTTTAGTGGTTATAATCAAATTCAGGTAGCACTTGAGGATTAGGATAAAACCACATTTACTTGTCCATGGGGAACTTTTTCCTACTGAGTGCTTCCTTTTGGGTTATGTAATGCACCTGCAACATTCCAAAGAGAAGTACTAGGAGTTTTTTTTTCTGATCTAATACATGATTGTGTAGAGGTATATATGGATGATTTTACAGTTTATGGTAACACATTTGAAGAAGCTTTGGAGAATTTGGAAAAATTCCTTAAAAGATGTAAAGAAACAAACCTTTCACTAAGCCATGAAAAATTATTTATGATGTTTACAGAAGGTATTGTTTTAGGACATCACATTTCGGGAGAAGGGATTAAAGTTGACAAGTCTAAAGTTGAAGTTATCTCTAAGTTGTCAATTCCAAATTTCCAAAAGGATGTTAGAAGTTTTCTAGGATTTACTGGATATTATAGAAGATTTATAGAAAACTTCACTAAAATAGCATCTCCACTCTTCAAATTTCTTACAAAAGATTGTGAATTCAAGTGGAATCCTGATTGCCAACTAGCATTTGAAACCTTGAAAGCAAAAATATCTAAAGAACCTATCTTAAGAGGACCAAATTGGAAACTTCCTTTCCATATTTCTATAGATGCTTCAGATATAGCTTTGGGAGCTGTATTGGGACAAAAATATTTGATTCCTTATGCCATGTACTATACAAGTAAAAATTTGACTCCCATTGAGTTGAATTATACTGTAACTAAAAAAGAATTCTTACCTGTTGTTCATGCAATTAACAAGTTTAGACACTATATAACAGGCTATGAAACCTTTGTTCATATAGATCACTCTGCAGTTAGATGTTTGATGAATAAACCTATTACTAATGGAAGAGTTACAAGATGACTTTTACTTTTTCAAGAATTCAACATTACTGTGCTAGATAGACTTGTAAAAGAAAACACAGTTGCTAATTTCTTGTCTAGGATTCAGAATATCAAAGAGGACTCTTCGGTTGAAGATAAGTTTCCTGATGAATATCTCTTTGCAGTAACTACTCAAACTCCTTGGTTTGCAGATGTTCCTAATTACTTGGTTACAGGGAAGTTACCTTCACATTTATTTCCTAGAGAGAAAAGAAAGATTATTGAAGATAGTACAAGATATTCATGGATCACTAACGAATTGTATAAAACAGGTCTAGATCTTATGATCAGAAGGTGTGTTAGGGAAGATGAGATGCCTGATATTCTCAAAGCATGTCATGATCAACCATGTGGTGGACACTTTGTTGACAAGAGGATAGCCTATAAAATCGATATTATTGGCCATCCATCTTCAAAGATGCTAAATAATATGTCAGAAGGTGTGACAGCTGCTAAAGGGTAGGGAAACCTGCTCCCTAAAATAAAATGCCATTACAACCTCAGGTACGTATGGAACCCTTTGAAAAATGGGCTTTAGACTTTATTGGACCTATTAATCCTCCATCCAAGCAGAAAAATTATATATTGGTATGCACTGATTATGTCACCAAATGGGTAGAAGCCAAAGCATTAATTTTTGCTAACAAAAAATCTGTAGTTAGTTTTCTTTTTGAGGACATTTTTACTCGCTTTGGTGTTTCAAGAGAAATTGTGACAGATTATTGACCTCAATTCACATCCAACATGATGGAGAAGCTTATGGAGGAGTACAAAATCAAACATAGGAAATCCACTCCCTATCATCCATATGAAAATGGTCAAGTGGAGTCTACAAATAAAGTGATAGAAAGAATCCTCACCAATACTGTGCATCTACGTAGAAGAGATTGGGCAGAAAGGCTTACTGAAGCCTTATGGGCCTATAGAACTACATGGAGGAATACAATGGGACACACACCCTATGAACTTGTTTATGGGAAGCAAGTCTTGTTCCCTATAGAGTTCCAAGTCAAAACTTTAAAGATGGCAGTCCAGTTGGGGATGGATTTATTAGAAGCTCAAAAGCATAGACTAGAGCAATTAAATGAACTTGATGAAATTAGACAAGAAGCCATTCAAAGGACTGGTCTAGTTCAACAAAAGAGGGCCAAATGGCATGACAAATACATCAAGGACAACAAGTTTCAAGAGGGAGATTAGGCACTGTTATTTGATTCAAAGTTTAAAAATTTTCAAGGGAAGTTTCAAACTCATTGGCTTGGGCCATATGAGATTGAAAAAGTTTTCAGTAATGGAGCAGTGAGGATTAGAAAAATAGATGAAAGTCAAACTCCTCTCCTTGTGAATGGTCATAGATTGAAAATTTATCAAAAACCAATTTCAAAGGAGGAGTTCATCAATATCTTTCAGAACAATTGTGAAATGAAGTTGGTGAAGAAGAATTCTTCTTCTCCACCAACTTAGTCTTTGTTTTTCCTATCTAAAAATAAATAAAATAAATAAATAAGTTGTATAAGGTTGAAAATCAATCACTAATTAGCATGCTTATACATAAAATACAGGGTGAAAATCAGAAGCTTCTGACACCGTATATTTTCCATTTCCTTTTTTGAAAAAAAAAATGGTGACTCACTTTGCATTATGCAAAATTCATTGTTTTATCTCATTTTCACTCTGTTTTACTTTTGCAAGTTTCACTTCACTCCACTACCATATTCCACCAATAAATTTTTCCTCTCCAGCATTTCTTCCATCTCCATTTTTCATTTATCATCTTGTCATATTTTCACTCACACAGCCATCTCCATTTCATTCATTCATAAAGTCATATTTTACTCTTTGTTTTACATTCTGCAGTTGTTTCCACGTTCTGCAGTTGTTCCTGTTCCGTAGCTAATCCTATTCTACAGCCAATCTGATTTTGCATGAACAGTTTGATCATTAGTCCAAGCATAAAGAGGCCAGTTCATAATAAAATTTCATATGCAGGTAATTGAGGAGAGAACAACTTTTGAAGACCAATCACATCTAAGCAATTCTGGAAGCAAACAATAAGAGATTAGCAAGCAGAAGGTAAGGTTCTAAAGGTAAAAACAAAAACTTATTTCAAAAAGCAATGCAAAAACATAAGTTTGTATAACTTGTATAATCACATGACTCCTTAATTTATCATTATGAGATTTGACTGCCATGATGATTCTGCCACACCTTCCGTCTTTAATACCTAATGGTCTGATGATGCAATCTCCATTTTAAACTCAATGACTCGTACTTAACCGGACTTCTCCAGCACACCTGTTAAATGGTTAGATTCATGATGTAACCTATTTGAATACGACTCCTAAAAACCCTGATTGTTCATTTATTACACCAAGTTTTTATCTTATACTTCTGCAACCTTTTCGTGCATACAAACACTCTATTTTCATATTCTCTGTGTATAACAGTCACTCTGTTTTTCACATAGTTTACGTGTACATCCATTCCATTTCATATACCTTGAGCACACTTTGTTTCCACACATTTTATGCATACAGCTACTCTGTTTTCGTATACCCTGTGTCATAGATCTAACCCAAGAAATATATGATAATGGAAATAAACCCAGAAACAATAAGATAGAAATAGATATCAATGCTTCTTTATTGATCAAACCCTTAAGGTAGGGCAACACCATACATTCACTCCTTAAGGAATGAGAGCACTCCACAAGCCATATGCCTGTTCATACAATAATCCTTCACCATCTCTCATGTGGAGTCTCTAGCCTCTATATAGGCCTCATACATACAATACCATGGGTCATTACCATGGTTCCCTCATACCATCAACTAATACCATGGGCCCATTACATTATTATTAATTACTTGTGGTCCCTTACATGACATGGGTTAACCACCTTATTTATTACTATGACCCATCCCATTATTACATTATTACATTATTACCTTGGGTACCTCCCTTGGTACCCCATATTATCCCTCCTAGGTATATAACATTCCACCCCCCTAAGCATGTTTCATCCCCGAAACATGGGAAGAACATAAATAATAAGATCTACTCAAAAGAGTAGTCCACTGGTACCATGCACGTGAATCTAGCCATCCAAGAGAAAGGTGAACCCTCGATCTCGCTGGTGCCTCGCTCGCTTGAGATGGAAGTTTACCGTGGCAGCTCTTCTATGTTGATGTGTAGTGGGTGGATCTTCTCTCCTCGCTATCCGTCATGTGACTACTTGGTTTCCATCTTGATGGTTGTCTTGCGGGGTGATGTGGGTGATGATATGTTGAAGTTTTAACCCACGATGTCTTTTTCTTTTATTCACCCTGCTGTGGTGCCTGTTGTGGTGTCTTCTTTTCCAATATGACTTCAACCACTGAACCCTCATAAGATGTGTCAGCACCTGTTACCTTTTCGGCTTCAGCCTTTGTTTGTGTTTAGTTGTCGACCATCAACTGCTCATCATCTGATATGTCAGTCCCTGGAACATCTTCTGCGTCAACCTCCGTGGACTCTACCTGTTTATTGATGGAAATATCCTGTAATGTAATTTTCTTCTTTTTATACCAGAGCTTCAGGAATTTCTTCTGCACATTAATATTGATAGTACCCACAGATTCCATCCAAGGATATCCCAAAACAACATCCATATTATCCATATCTGAAGCATAAAAATCACCATGAAACACATACTTATCCATAGAAAGTTTCAAATCCTTATAAATTTGAACATCCTTATCATCAACCTGTGTATTTTCAATATGTTTTGCTGGGACTTGCAATTTTTTTGCCAAATTAACATTGATAAAATTATGTTTACCACTAGGATTGATAGAAACAATGATCTTCTCTTTCTGAATGAATCCATGAACCTGCAATAAGGAAACATCAATAGAATATAACCCCTGAAGTGTCTTATTCTTTTTTCTAGCACCAGACCATTTTTCCATAAAGAGTTTTTCAAATTCTTTATCTGACAAGTCGTCCAACTGTTTGATGCCAAGTGAGTTCCACCATCTGTCAGCCTCTTCTGTCAAATTAAGCCGTACTGTAGCTTTCCAACATATCCCATATTTGGACTTTATTCTTTGTATGAATTCTTCAATAGTAGGACCATTATCTTTTCTTGTAAAACATAGAGTCGCCATGAAGAGGGTTTTGAAAAAATTCACTTACTTGGAGAAAATTTGAAATTGTCACAGTTCCGTTAATATTGCTCAGAATCCCTATTATGACCCTATTTTTGGAAATGAAACAACCATTCTACATCTGCCCATGTGATAGAAATCTTGATTCAGACACTAGAATTTCAGATCTGTGCTGCAACTCTCCCGCCGTCACCAAAATTTCTGCAAAAAAAAAACTGATTTTAAATCAGCGATATCTCCCTCATCCGGACTCCGATTCGACTGATTGTTTTTTTGAATTTGGGTATTTTGTCACAAATAATCCAGATCTACAATTAGATTTTGCAGATCATGCACCAGGACGTCCAGATCTGCGCCGTAAACTCGCTGCCTTGAAAAATTGTCTGCAACCCCACTGATTTTAAATCAGCGACATCTCCTTCATCCAGACTCCGATTCGACCGATTTTTTTTTTGAAATCGGGTATTTTTTCACATAGAATCTAGATCTGCAATTAGAGTTTACAGATCTTTCACCAAAACTTACATATCGGATCTGCAAACTCGTCGCCCCCGAAACCTTGCAAAAAATAGAATAAAAAAAATTTCTCCACGGTTTGCCCAAGAAAGTGCTCCGATACCGCTTGTTATATATCTAACCCAAGAAATATATGATAATGGAAATAAACTCAGAAACAATAAGATAGAAATAGATAGAAATGCTTCTTTATTGATCAAACCCTTAAGGTAGGGCAACACCATACATTCACTCCTTAAGGAAGGAGAGCACTCCACAAACCATATGCCTGTTCATACAATAATCCTTCACCATCTCTCATGTGGAGTCTCTAGCCTCTATATAGGCCTCATCCATACAATACCATGGGTCATTACCATGGTTCCCTCATATCATCAACTAATACCATGGGCCCATTACATTATTATTAACTACTTGTGGTCCCTTACATGACGTGGGTTAACCACCTTATTTATTACTATGGCCCATCCCATTATTACATTATTACCTTGGGTACCTCCCTTGGTACCCCATATTATCCCCCCTAGGTATATAACGCCCTGTATGTACAATGGTTTTATCCCATATTCATAGTCATTTTACTTCCATATATTTTGTCATTTCATCCCCATATCCATAGTTATTTTTATATACCAGTTGTTCCACTGCCATATGCATATTCCTATTTACGCAGTCACTCCATTTCTCAAACAGTGAAGGGAATTTTGAAGAATAGCAGAGAATAGAGGTGATGGGGCTCATCGTCAAAACTGAACCCATAGTGGTGAAGTACATGGAAGGTTATCCTTAGTTGAAAGGAATGTTGCAGAAGGCTGTTTGGTTGAGTTTCATTGAAAAATTCAATGGTTACCATAAAGAAATCACTAAATCTTTTGCCAGATCGTTTGATGGAATGGACGTGGAAATAGGTGACATAAAATTTGCAGTGACCGAGTCTTTTATTTTTGAAGCAAATAAGCTACCAAGGCTAGGAGAGCGGTGGTTCAAGAACAAAGAATTTCATGATGAAACCTGGAAGGTCATTCTCAAAAATCCAGGTATGGACACTTCAGCTTTTAGGGAAGGGATTCCAATCTCTGCACTTAAGGGAAAATGGAGTAGCATGTTATTAATTTTGCAAAAGTTTATTACATGTGAGGGAAGGTTTGGTTCCATGTATGTATATCGCATAAGACTGTTAATGAATTTTCTTGAAGATGGAACCCTCAATCTCCCATTTTTCCCGTTGAATAGTTTGAGAAGAATGGCCACTAATGTTTAGAAGAAAATTGAAGCAATAGAAACCACTCTTTATCATCATGGACTAGTAAAAATTTTAGTTGAACATCACTTAAAGAGTGTAGGGGACACATGGGAGGACTTTTTGGTCAAAAACTTCTTCCAAGATGCTCCAGAATTGCCTGAGGGAAGTCCTGTAAAAAGAAGTAGGAGAAGGAAGACCAGTCTCACCATTCAAAACACTCCTAAAACTTCAGCACAGAAAAACAATGAAGAAGAGCCCATCTCTGAAACATTAACAGAGATCAGAAAGCAGACAAAGCAGAGAAGAAAAATGAAAGAAAATGTTGAGGAAATCCACAAGAATATTCTTGAACCTTCATCATCTAAGGAGGATGAACAACTGTTTTCAAAGAGATTAATCAAAATTAGAGATCAACTCAAGAAAGAGAAGGAGAAGGGAAAAGGGAAATAGGTTATAGAGGAAGAAATCATAGGCTCCCAAAGTTTGAGGAGAAGTTCTAGACTCAGGGGAAAAGTGAAGAAAGAAAAATCAAAAGAGACCCAGTTCATAGATTTGGGGGAAGAAACTCCAACTCAGTCCCATGACAATATTCCATATGAGCAAAGCCCACAGAACTCTCCCCAACAAAACTTTGAAAGTAGCCCAAGAAGAGCCTCTCTAGACATTCATCCAATCCAACAGTAGATTTATGACTACATAGATTCATTGGAGAAAAAGAGTACATCAGTGGACCTAGGGACTTCATCTAATCCTGAGCAACCTGCCACATCACAAGCGACTTTAACTAGCTCACTTAAAGAGGAAATCTATGAGCCAGAAGTTCTAAATAGGCACATCCAAATAGAAAATGAAGCTTTAAAAGAGTAGAACAAGTTGGATAAGATTATCCATGATGGCACTATGCTTCACTTGGTTTTATGGCACAATAAGAATAGAAAACTATAAAGGAAGAATAAGAAGCTAAACAGGGCACTTATTAACCTCAAGTACAGATTTCTCATGAGGAAGGCTAGGATGGCAGTTGGTGCAAAAAAAGCAAGAAGAGGCTGGATGTTTTGGTTGAAGTCTAAGAACAAATGCAGTAGGAGGATGGAGTTCACAATTTTTATTGCATGGGGACATGCAATAGTCTAGAAGTGGGGGTATGTTGAGCTCCAAAACTACCCTTTCCTTAGCAACTTTTCTCATCCATTCTTCTTTGCTTTTCCATGAAAAATGCATCCTTATCATCAAAAACCATTACACATTGCCTCAAGGAGTATATTTCAGTGATTTACAAGCTATACCTTTATGTTTGCTATTTGAATAATTTTTTGTCTTTTAGCTATGGAACGCAGCCACATTCTGTAGCTAATTGGCTGTTTCGCAGCTACTTCCACACTTTTGCAGGTTCCAGGTGTCAAGAGGGGAAAAGGACTACATGGGTAGCTTGGAAAACATTAGGGAATGGATCGTATCCTATTCATTTGGCCTAGATCGACGAGGAAGGCTCCGGTCAAAGGGAAGTCAAACATAGAAACCTATGGCAAACATGACTTTGTTTTGAACACGTTTCTCAGTGATGGGATCCGAAGCAGTTTCCTGAGGTGACAGACTTCATCTGCCACCTGCGCAAATGAAAGCCAACAACCATTACCATAAGATTTATGTTTCCAAGAAACCAAGGACAAGAATTCCGCATACTTGCTTGCCTATGTGTTTTGCTATAGCTTATTTCTCTCTTTAAAACAGTTGTATAATTTCTCTATAAATCCCTGTGTGAGGAATGTAGAAGAGGTTCAGTTTTTGCTTATGTGTTAAGTTCAGATTTCCATTCTGTAGTTTGAAGAACTTATTCTCTATGTTTAATATAAAGACTATGTTTCATGGATACCTGAAGTGTTGTTGGAGTGTTGATTAAGTGCTTATAATCCGAGACCTTTGTAGAGGGCCCCTGCGTTGGTCAAGGTTACATTTTATTTCTGTTTTGTCTTTCATAGTTAACTGTAAATTCACTATGTTTTTTTCCATGATGTTTATAACCATTTTCTAACTTTGTTCATATTGCATCTTGTGTCATCTTCTTATTAGCACAGAATAGCTCTTTTGTTTCACTACTTTCTAGTTTCTTATCAGTAGCTTGAAGTTGATGTCAGTGGCATAGAGTAATTTAGATTTGCTGATCATTAGTCTAGTTTCTTTCATTTGTTGTTCATTAGTCTTTAGATTTTGAATTTAATTGATCAATGCCATTTTGTTGTTAGTTTAATAACTCATGCTGTAAATGAATGTTTCCGAAATCCCTTTCAGTCGATGGTTCATCTTGAAACTAAGTGGTGAAATACTTCATTTATGAATAAGTCTTTCTCTGCATTTTTATGTTTACTTTTTCTTAAAACAATGAAGTATGGAGTCCCTCAAAATGCTATCACAAGGAGGTTGTTCTCCCAAAATTGTGTAGCAGAGTGATAAAGCACTTCATTTAGTTGTTATAGTAGATTAGTTGCAATTTCACTTTCAGTCTTAGTCTTTCATTTTGTTGCAATTTCATTTTCAGTTTTAGAACAATGAAGTATTGAATCGCTCAAAATGCTATCACAAGGAGGTTGTTCTCCCAAAATTGTGTAGAAGAGTGACAAAACAGTTCATTTAGTTTTTATAGTAGATTAGTTGCAATTTCACTTTCAGTCTTAGTCTTTCATTTTGTTGCAATTTCATTTTCAGATTTAGAACAATGAAGTTTTGAATCCCTCAAAATGATATCACAAGGAGGTCGTTCTCCCAAAATTGTGTAGTAGAGTGACGAAACACTTCATTTAGATTAGTTTCAATTTCATTTTCACTCATAGTTTTTCATTTAGTTGCAATTCCATTTTTAGTTTTTCATTAACTTTTGATTCGGCAATTAGACAATAGTTGTAATCTTATTTTCAGTATTTCATTTTTCGTTCATCATAGATAGCTGCAATCTCATTTTCAGTTTTAATATCTCATTTAAGCTTTGGTTTTGTAATTGATTAGATAGTATTTGCAATTTCACTCTTAAGTCCTTTTAGTTCATGTTTTGGAAACAATCATAATAGCAAGAAGAGAAACTCTGTTTTCATTTTCTTGGTTAAAACTTTACTTCCAAATCTAGCTTAAAGCACTTTTAGCTCTCATTTCATTTTCTCTAGATTCTTAGCAGTAGTAGATTTAAGATTTTGTTAGGAATTAAAATATCAAAACCCCAAAACAACTTAAAACTCAAAAACACTGAAGTAGGAAGGACCATATAGCACATATAGTGCACTACACTTCATCAGTTTATTATACCCGGATTGATAATTTATGTAGAGCAATTTAGGAGACTAAATTGACCAAACACGCATCACAACCTCGATGTTATCAAAACTCATCAACCAGACGTTGTAGAGCTCATTCCTCACATCAAGCTTGCAGCTCTGACATCCTACATCACATCTAGGAGCAGTCAGCACATTCAACTCAGCTGTTTTGGGGTAAGCCCGCCTCCCTTGTCTTGTGTTGCATTTCTGTCATTTTTTTGGTTTTCACTTGTATGAGTACTATTTGCTTGATTTCTTTGAACACTTGCTGTCATTTACATGAATACTAGCTTGTTCTAGCTTTGTTTCAGTTCTCGTTGCTATCTCACTGCTGTCACATGCATGAAACTGTTTTGTATAAACGTTCGCCAAATCGGCGAATTGCCTCACCCACATGCATGTTGATCTATTTGCCGAATCTTTCATTCATGTTGTGCATGCAGTATTAATCACTTCTTCTATCACCTAGTGTCGCCATGCATTCATTGATGTACTTGCTTTCAGTTGCCTGTCAGCGAGTCGGGCCAACTTTGGCCCAGGCTCTGCCTTCACTAAGGCTGCATTACGTAATATGGGAAAGGAAGACTCACCTTTCTCTCTAGATTTATGCATTCCTACCCAGCACTGGAATCCGAGACTGTTTTATGAATTTCTGGAGGATAGCGGCTACTTGGCCCAAGAAATTACGCAAATCTGTCCCTGGGCCAGCAGTCCTTCCCAGTTGGAATTACGCAATCCCAGCAGTCAGTAGCCAAACTGGACTGTGCCTTGAGCAGTTCCAATAGTTAGTCAATCTCCCAGTAGCCTGGAGTGTGCCTTTTGTAGTCTTGGCAATTAGTCTCCCGACCTCTCGGCCGAAATTATGTAGCCTTCGTGATCATTCACCCAAGTATGTTGCAAGTTAGTTCTCATTTTCATTTTGAAAACAATTTCTTGCTATGAGTGTTGCCATGTCTCCAAGTATCACAGGTGTTCATTTACCTCTCAGTAGTACAGGTACAATGGTTTCCAAGAGAGCAGAGATGAAGACACCATTTAGAGCATGCTTGGGGATGCAATTGATCAAGTGTCTGTGGGCTTACCTACTCACCAAGACATCAAGAAACAACATCACAGTGAGCAACGTCATGAACAACAGCTAAAGGTAGCATACTGAATGCAGTGAATGCAACAAACATAGAAAACACAATGAATGCAAGAGGAAGGTTGTTGATAACATAGAGGCAGAGAAAAGTTGCAAGATCAAGAAAATCCACTAATAGTTAAAGAAACTTTGGAGACTCAGGCTATGAAGTGACGATGTGACTTAAAGATCACAAGAAGTAAAAAGATGGACCAAAGAAGGAGTTGCATGTGCTGAAGCAACAATTCAGGAAGAACATGAAGCTGCACATACAATCCAATGAGTTGCAGTAGGAATCGAAACAATAGTGGGCGCAACATGCACTCGTGGATTAAACTGCACCAATACAAGTTATGGATCCATCCCAGCAGCCAACACAGAGTAGACATGGTGAGCAGTGTTGTTGATCGCATGTAAGGGATTCAGTAACATGCATTCCATTGTGGGCATGCATGCAATCCAACCCATTCAACACACTCACAAGGCGAAGACAAGAAGCAATTCCAACTGGAGATGAACGGGTACTTCGGCAAGTTGATGTGCATGACCACCAGCACACACTTGAAGATCAACGCGGACACTATGCATCAATGTGTTGTCGATTCAGTCGCACCCAAGAAGACCATGCACATGTTACCAGATGAGTTGGATGAAGGGGCCGAACCAATGCAACGATTGCAATGAAAGAAAGAGTTTGCTTCAACAAGATGTCACTATGAGGTGCATGCACACCATCACGAATTACCAACATTGGCATCATCTCACCATCTTCACCATCACAAGCATGTCGAAGTGTTGGTCTCACCATAGTGGACCGAGTGTCAGTGATGTCTTGCAAGGCTTGCTCAAGCCATGCTGTCTCACACGAGTACATGTGCATTGTAATTTTGAGTCATGTCAAGTGTAAGTGAAGTGTTAACAATTGGATGTAATAGTCATAGAGTAGGTGAAGAGTCATGAGGGTAGTTGAACCGTCACAAAGGGGAATGTCAAGGGTCACCCCACCCTTTGCTATAAATGGTCCCTTATAACTCACTGTATGGACTTTTGGTTAGCCAAGCTTCTACTAAGACTATTTTGAAGAAGGCTTGGATAGTATTGTAACGTGCCTTAGCTTCTCCACTACACGGAGCTAGTACATCTCTTTGGAGGAGTAGGCGGATGGGCTGTAATGTTCCACTGTTGGGGCTAGTAGGATTACATGGATGTATTGTATGATTGTGACTTACACTTCTTTATATAATAAGAGCCAACACATTTTCATTCATATGTTGTTATTGTAGTTGGACTGCTCTAGTTTCTCTAATGAAATGTGTTTTTTAACTTACGTACTTGTGTATGAACTAATTCACATGCAGTTATATGAATCTTGTTGTTAATGTGTTGCATATGCTGTTAATGTTGTCACCGTCCGTGTCGATTGCTCTGCCAGACATCAAACAAACCTTTCACTTGAATCTTGCTATAACAACCGTCACACTCGTCTCAAATTGATTTTTGAGTGTTGTACGTCTTATCTTACCTTATATGATGTGACTGCCGCATCCAAGTGGACTGCTGCGCAAAAATTTGTGCATGTCCTTCATGTTGTGTGTTCCTAACTGAGTTGGGACTAATCCCTTTCAACCTAGAACTCACCTTCACTTTCTTCCCCTTTTGAAGTGTTGGAACCTCTCATACACCTTCGTTGACTCACGACATCAGTCACACCCTTGCTGCTGACAGAGTTATTCTACTTGCCTCTATGCGACACCGCGGTCAAGGAATTACCTTATGACCCACTGCTGGGACTCCTACACCAAACGGTTTGAGGTCTAATTAGGACTTCTTACAGGGGATATCCCCTTGACATGTTGGCGGGTCCAACACTGTCAACAATTGGAAAAATTCTCTAGAGCCTTGCAGAATCTATGGGTTGAGTTACTAGTCCTAGAGTCAGGTTGGAACAAATGCTCTTAATCCCTCAGAAACTTTGGTAGTGAGTGATTTGGTGATGGTTAGTGATATATGTCCATGAGGTGGAATCACTAGTTGATGGTTGAGGTGGTTTGGCCTCTAGAAGACTTGGTTTGGTTTTGGTTGGTTTATTCCATGAGGTCACACATTAATGCTTGGAATATGGCATGGGGGTGATTGGCTGAAAGAAATATTTTGTTCAACCCAATCTATGGTCGAGTGGTATGTGGAAGTCCCTGACTTGGTTGGGATTTTCATATTTTAACAAGAGCTATTTTCTATTATGGTCTATGGGCATATGTATTGATTATGATGGTGATATTATGGTTGAGTTTTCAGGGTTTATATGTTGTTATTTTTTGGCTTCTATTGTTTGGTTGAGGGCGCTCGAACCCAAGTTCAGAGTTAGCTGCTCTAACCAATGCAACCCTACACTACCGGCCCTTTCGGCGAAAACCAACATAGCACAGGTTGCGGTATCATCCAAGGAAGTATTGGGGGATGTTAAAACTAGGTTTCTGCATCGAAAGGACTATGTCATGTGTTTCTGTTAGATTTAGGGCTTTATCCCGACCTTCGCGAACCCTAACCCTTAAAACATGGAAGCTATAATAACTAACAATTAACATATCTAAACCCTTCATTGATTGCGCTAAACATTCATAAACTCATATAAAGAAGCATCTATTAGGTACATTTTCAGATTAATTACATTCAATCAGATCAACAATACAGTAAATTCAGAAATAAATAATAACACATAGATACATAGATAAGTCTTCAAAACAACCTTTATTATGCTTAGATCTTGAATTACAGACTCTTCTAACCCTACGCAAACAGCTGCAGGGGCATACACACTCAGCTGCAGACTTACCAAGGTCTCCTTGTACACAGCTGTAGGAGCCTTCCCCTTCACCCAAATATAGAAAACATACTTTTATCTCTTACTTAGATCATCGACTAACTGATTTCTTTAACTCTTCTATGACTCATTTTTATATCTTTATTTATTACAATACCATGGTCCATGAACCATGGGCGGGTCTCAAAACAACTTGACTCTTAAAAAACTAAGGGAATTTAACCTTCCTAAAGCTCCTTTAACTCCTATTGACCTGCGCTATTCGTTCTCTACTCCTCAAAATGTGGAGACTTTATAATATTAACAAAAATTTTACAAAATTTAACCTCAGGGGACTCTGTCCCAACATGCTCCCAACACAAAGTCGTGAGTCATCCCAAGTCACTTTGCTAGCATTGCCTCGATCTTTGCTTACAGACTGTTGAACTTTGTCTTTAGTTCTTGAAGATCTACTATGACCTGTGTAGCAGCCTGATGAACCTATTCAACCTGTTTCTCTATAGTTGGATCTTCGACTGCAAGCCCCAGTGTTCTCTGTGTCTTATGCATAGCCTTCAACTTGCTCTGAACTGTTTGTGTCAACGGGCTTGCCTATCAGCCCAGGGCTGCATCCTTGATGATATGATGGATGCCTTCTGATGCAACTAAAAATTCTGAGTCTGGATGAACTTTCCCTCTTGCATTCTAGAGAAGCTTTGCATGAGTGCTAAGGTCCACATTGTTTCCATCATCTCATCGAATTGCACATGTTTTTCTTAGATGTTTTCTTCAATTTTCTGCAAGTGTGGGTCCTCCTGCAACGAGGTCCACATCTCCATGGTATGCTCAAACAATTGATTGCGATCCTTGACTGCAGATCCCAGAGTAGTCATATCCTCTTTAATAGCAACCTCGCACTGCACTCTGACTTCCTGAGCAGTGGTTGGCTGTAGCTTAAGTTGAAGCTTAGATATTTGTAGCTGTAGCTCAAGGCGAACCTTGCTAATTTCCTCCTTTGACTCCTTCACTGTAGCAACTAATTTATTGATTTTCTCTGTGGAGGCCACTTTTACTGGAATTTCGAGCTCAGGAAGCTCACTGCGGACTTGTGCTATCATTGATTCCAGCTACAACTACACGCAACTACCTCTTCCCATTCTTTGAGTGCTTGTGCCTTTTTGTCGAACATTTGTTGGTTGTTAGTTTTTACTTTCTTGATAAGTAGTAATGGCCATTGTTCTCAGACCCTGAGCTCATCTGATACTCCTTGATGCATCTCATGCAGCGTCTGAATGGGGAGAGTCACAAGGTTAAAGCTCAAATTCTTCAGATGCAGTAGGCACACCCTATCCTCTGAAGTCTCAATGTGCAAGGATCCCTCTGGTAACTGCACTGCACAGAGGTTTGTGGTGATCTTTTTTGTTCAGGCTGTCACACTCACTTGCGTCAGGCTCGCTTGTCCTATGCTTGCTTGAATTACACCTATCCAGACCTGCAATTCCTTGAGGCCCTGTTGTACCTTGTCTAGTTCCTGATGGTACTACTCCTCAATGTGTCCCCGAATAGTTTCTATTTCATTGTGGACCACATCACTGATCTTATTAAAACCAGCTCACAAAAAGATAGAAAAGAGAGATCCACGCCTTAGAATTCAGCCTCTTCGAGGGGGCAACCTCCTTTACATTACATAAATGACCAATTCTTGGATGATATAAATAAAAAGACCTCCTTTCTATATATAGGAGTCTAAGGGGTCATAACATAATCAGAGCCGACATAACAATAATAATGTAAGGGCACAATAATAACAATAGTGGGCTTCTATGGGGCACAATAGTAACAATATGGGCACTACATGGGTACATCAATATAATAAATGGGTTGTACTAATAACAATAAGGGGTTACACTAGTAGTATAGGGGCCTAACAGGTCTGTGGTGATCTTTGTTGTTCAGGCTGTCATGCTCACTTGCGTCAGGCTCGCTTGTCCTATGCTTGCTTGAATTACACTTGTTTGGACCTGCAATTCCTTGAGGCCCTGTTGTACCTTGTCTAGTTCGTGATGGTACTACTCCTCAATGTGTCCCCGAATAGTTTCTAATTCATTGTGGACCACATCACCGATCTTATCAAGGTCCCCCTCCGTGAGTACCAATGATGTCGCGCTCTTAGACTTGTTGAAATTTTTCTTCTTGTGAGGTCCCATGGAACTTTGCTTTTGCCTCCTCTTGAGTATGAAGGGGGAATCCAAGTTTGCATCCCCTTCCTCTTCATCTGGAGTCTTGACCTCCACATCTGTGTGCTCTCTTTCTGGTTTTTCAAGGTCAATAGTGGCCTGTGAAGTTGTTGATTTTTCCTTTCGTGCATCCGTCTCTTTTGCAAAGACCTTTTCTTTCGGTGCTTCTTTCTCCTTTGTAGAGGCCTCTTTTGGTTGTGCGACCTTTTCTCTCTGCGCGGCCTTTTCTCTCACAGAAGCCTTCTATGTTTCTTTCTTCTTGTCTTTCTCTGTTGCTATCGTAGCTATGCCTTCTGCAACCTTACTTGTTGTTGTGCCTTCTTCTGATTGGATGAGCCATTCACTCAACCATTTTTCTAATGATCCCCATAATATCATCTTCTATGACCAAGTATGGAAACTTATGTCCTGTGCCTATGTCATCCTTGTTTGTGCGGATAGATAAATTATGAAAATGTGCCTTGAAATCAACAATATTAGCATATTGTGTGTGTAAAATTGCTGATAAATGCGACCATTGATTATCTCCATCCACAATTATGACTCAAATAGGACCCAAAAGATCTTTATTTCCATGATGCGATCTAGATCCTTCGTTGTCCATAACGAGGAAAATTTCATAGCCTCACATAAGTCTCAATCATGTTGCGGGAACTGGCTCTTCTCAAGTGTCCTCCATGCCACTAGTGTGATCAACAGAAGTAGCCACGCATAGTGGAATGCCTTGCTGTTGTCCCGGGGTTCGCGGAAATCCTACAACAACTCACGATGTGGATACTAAGCCCAATTATATTAGACACCTTTAGCGTATTGTGCAGCCAAAAATACTACTGGCTTTGACACTTCATCAATGTGACACTTCCTCATGATCGTTTCAGCCAATATTTGTGCAAAAAGCTGCACAACACCATTTGAAATGGAGCTAATCGCATAGCCACACAACTTCTTCACCAACCTAAAGTCACTCTTGATTTGGTCTACTAGCTTCTTCTCCTATGATATCGCAACAGAAGCATCTATGTGATTCACACCCTAATACAACAACAAGGTTATTCGGTGGATCAACAAATCAGTGATTGGAATGGGCCTTCCCAATGAAAGGAACCCATCGTGAACTAGCATCAATAAATGATGCACACATATAGTGTTAATGGTGCTGCGGCTAAAATGTGGAACCCACAACATGTTGAGCAACCCCTCGTGCTCAATTCTAGTCGCTCGCTTGATTAGTTCAAGCCGTGTAACATCAGACTCCTCACAGTAGACCTTCTTTAGATATTTTCTTAGTTCCAACTATAGAAACTTCATGTGATACACCAGGTCCCAGTCTTCCATCTTCAAATACGATATCCTGGCCAACAAATTTCCCTCGAAACGTACCTCCTCTGGCTGCAATAGTGTGGAGATATGGAACTTCGCCAAATCTGGGTCCTTATTTACTTTGGACATTGATTTCCTAGGGGGTACATAAGGTGGTAACCGAGTAATCGACACTGCTTCATCGACATCAATTGCTTCAACCCCCTTAGTTAACTCTTCCTGATCTAAGTCCAAGGGTTCCGTTGGCTACTTTCTCTTATCCATCTAACACTTCTATTTGATATTCATGGGATTCTTTCACGACGATTTCTACACCGACGCTTCTTGGGGCTTATTTTTCTTCTTCTCTCTTACTGCATAGGCCTTGGTAACCTAGGCGCTGTGGTAGGCATGGGTTATGCTACAATCATTCTCTCCCAAAATATTTCCTTCTTCCACTCAATTAAATTTGCCTCCCACCCAAGTCCTTGATGTGCAAACTTCTCTCGAGTCTCCATCTAATCCCCTCTAGACATGCAGTGATTGTCTTGGCACAAAATAAAGCGCAAAATCTCAAGGAAATTTCTCTGTAAGAAAAGTGTTCGAATGTGGAGTGGGATTCTGTATTTATAGCCCATTTTGAGTTAAAATCCATCCATTCCCTCCAAATCTCAGTCATTAATGTTCCTTTGGCAGTATATTTCGAAAGATATGCTCCTTAAATGCTCTCCCCCTTCTCCCTTTAACGAAAAAATAGCCATCCAATCATCTACAGTGCTTCCAATGATCACTTTTTGGCCAGGCTACGTGGAACCCACTATGATAATGCAACTCTTTCGTCACAGCTCTCTTCTGTGCCTTTCTCCCAATCGTCGTGCAACCCCTTTACTTCGCCAAACTGTCCTTTTGGTAGGGTAGTTTATAGTCTCATACTTCCTTGCAACTGCCTGAATTACTAAACTGTCCTGCATTCATATAGCCATTACGCGGGGGTGGGATCATCCCGGTACAATTTAAGCTGGCTCCCATTGATTATGCCTAGAAATAACTCCCCGTTTAGCTTCGCATGCTGAATTACACCTCCATGTATAATCTCCTTGATGATGTATGGCCCCAACCAATGCATATGAAAATTTCTTGGAAACTTCGTGAACTTGCTTTCATAAAACAATACTGAATCTCCACTTTTAAAGGCATGCTGCTTAATGTGGCGAGCAGGCCATGCCTTTTCGCGAAGCTTCTGCACCTGCTAATGAAAACCTACCAAGAAGCGCTCTTCTTCTAACTCAACTATTTTTGTGAGGCGTTCTTCCATGGTATCCTGATCTTCCATCCATGTGACTGCAACAATCATTAAGATGGGCATGATGTATTCCATTGGCATCACTTCCTCTTGTCCATAAACTAGCCTAAACAGTGTATGTCCAGTTAATTTCTTATAAGTAGTTCTATATGCCCAAAGAACAACTGGTATGCGCAAATCCCAATCATTCCTATTTGCATTAAAAATCTTCGTCAAAGAAGTTTCAAGGATTTTATTAAAGGCATCCACTGTAATGTTCACTTGAGGATGATACAGTATGCTTTTCTGATGATACATGTGAAATTATTCAAGCAGAGCAACAATGGTTTCATTCAGGAAATGTGAACCCCTATCGTGCATCAAGATCTTAGGATAGCCAAACAGAGACAAAATGTATTTAAATATGAACTTCGTAGGTGTAGCCATCATACAATCCTTCAAGACATGTGCCTCAGCAGACCTGGTCAAGTATTCAGTCTCCGTAATGATGTATCATGTTCCTGTCTTCTTTCCTGGTGGTTGAATCCATCCCACAAAATCTATTGCCCATTTATCGAATGCTTGAACAACACTTGCGAGTTCAGGGGAAATTCATCTCTTCACAACGACCTTCCCACCCTTTGACAGACATCACACACCCTACAATATTCCTTGGAATCCTTGTGCGCAGTTGGCCACCATAGCCCTGCTCATAGGATCTTCTGCACCGTCACCCTTCCTACATAATGTCCTCCAACAACTCCTCCATGCGCTTTAGCAAGGATACTTCGTCTTTCATAATCTGGTACATATCTGCGTAGAACTTTATCCGATCCCATTTTATATAAGTGCCCTATGTAGCCCTGACCACCAATTCTTTCCTCTGTTGTTTTGTATACCCTTCAGGAGTAGTACACATAGACAAAAATTGAATTATGTCTACAAAATATTCATTTGCAATGCGCACAACAAAGAGTTGTGCATCAGGCAATCCTTCATCAATACTTGTAGTTTCTTCACCATTCTCAATTGGGGAAAGGTGATCTAGTGCAACATTTAATCTCCCTCAATTCACAACTACTTCAAAGTCATATTCTTGAAATATTAGTAACCACCTACAAATCCCCTCCCCCCAACAAAGGATTGTTGATGAGGTACTTCAGAGCAGAATGATCTGTGTACATTTTGAAGTGAGCACCTAACAAATAATGCTTGATATTTTGGAGTGCATACACCATCGCCAATCCTTTGCACTCTATCGTCAAATAGTTCTTCTCTTCTTTAGACAACTTCTGGGTCACGAAGGTAATCAGATGGTCGATATCACCTGCGTTTGGTTGGTTTAACATTAATCCTAATGCTATGCAAGATGCATCTACATGTACATGGAATTATTTCTTCCAATCGAGGAACACCAAAATAGGTGTTGTAACAATATTTTCCTTTAATACATCTAAGCTTTTCTGGAAATCATCATCCCAGTAAAATGTAACATCCTTCTTCAATAATTTTTCCATGGGTAGAGTGATCTGTGCATATGCCTTGATGAATTTCCTATAGTGTCCTCTATGGCCCAATGTTGCACACAACTGTTTGACATTCCTTGTAGGCTCCAAATTGATCATCACAACAATTTTGGCAGGGTCCACCATCAACCCTTTCTTACAAACAATGCAGCCCAAGAGTATCTCATATGGTATGCAAAATATGCACTTCTTTAGATTAAGGGATATCTGATATTTCCTACAAGTATCCAACATTAGATGAAGACTGGCAACATGCTTCTTTACTAACCCAAACACCATCCAATAATCAAAATAAAGCTCCAAAAACTTTTGAATATATTCTTTAAAGGCTGCGACTACCACCATAGAAAATATTGCAAGGACATTCTTAAGTCCAAAGGGCATAACTGTATACTGAAAACAACCCCATTCTGTGGTGAAGATAGTCTTAATTTGATGTTCTAGCATGATCTTGATCTGGTGATACCCTGAGAACTCATCTGTGAATAAGTAGGCTTCTTGACCCCCAATGTTCTCCAATACCTCATCTATGAATGATGTAAGGAATAGGTCATGTACACAAGCATCGTTCAAATTCCTTAGATCTACACAGATTCATATTTCACCCTTCGTCTTCTTCTCCTGAACCACCGTAGGAATAACCCAGATTGATTTTTCTACAGGCTCGATAATCCCTGCTGCAAGCATCTTATCTAGTTCTTCACGCACTTTTCTTTGTACTTAGGATACAATTGGTATGGGCGCTGCTTTACCAACTTCACATCAAGCTTCAGAGTGATCTTCATAACACCCAAATCACCTACTATCCCCTTCAGATCAAAGAAATTTGTCAGAAACAAGTCTTTATATTCTCATAATAGCTCTGTGACTTTATAGAATATGTCCTCATCCCAGTAATTACCTATACTTTCAAGCTTTGGTTGTGCTTCCAACCCATTGTTCAATTGCTTGGTTTTCAATGGTTTTGAGATGTCGGGAACTTTTGCCTTAGGCCCTGTGACTTCATGCTGATCCTCTTACTCAGTGATATTGATATTACTAGGATATTCCTCACCTCCTTCTGTGGTAACATTATAACATTCCTGAGCATGGTGGAGCTGCGTACTCCAGTCTGGTTGTACCCATGTGACAGGTTCTTCCAGCGTCTTGAATATTACAACCTTGATTTCCCGTAATGTTTCATCAATACATTCGAATCCACCCTCAAAGCTGAATGTTAATAGAAAAATTTCCTTCAGAACCCACTCTGCGGTTCCATGTCACACTTCTATTTCTAAATACCAATTCATCTGGATAGTATCCAAAGTGTGGCAGAATATGTGTATCCATTAGGGTTGTGGTTCCTCTCCCCATGTTCTCGTTCAACAAGCCAGATGCTTGTGCGATTCATTCTTCCCTGTATATTTTCCAGTAATGTAGGTATTGGCATATATGAACTGTAGCTTCATCATCATACGATATTCTTTCCAGTCTACAATCCTACTCTTATATGTACCCCACCATCTGGAAGGCATAGATCTCAACGCGATGTCTAGTGCCTGGAATAGATGTTCCTCCAGTACATCCCTTTCAAATTTATCCAAAAGTAAATTTACATCATCTAAGCTGTCATAATATGATAAATTATGTACCTTACTAGATATACAATGAATGATTTAGTAAGATTGTTTCATCATAGCGTCGATACTTCATGTAGTCGATTTTGCCAATGCTAGAGCTTCTCATCTGAATCCAAGTTGCAGGAGCTATCCGTTTCCCAAGTATTCCACCCATCCACTGTAGGATTGATCTATTCGTCATCTCACGTAGTAAGATTATAGATCTTCTTAATATCATCCTCCTCATAGTAACCTCAGACTGGTTCAGCATACCATGCACCCTCGGCTGGATCCAATGGAATAATGACTCTCAGTTACTTCTTCTCAAACGTCATTATGCGCTTCTTCAAGTTGATGACCGCATTCATATCAAATTCCAAATCGATTCGAAGGAGTGCTAGGTAGGGATTACTTTCATCCACTATGTCAGTTACTTCAAAATCATCTATAATGCATGCCCCTTCAATATCTATGATTACTTCATGCAAGAACCCCATAGGAATATTCTTCTGCTGGTTCACCATTCATAGCTGAATTGGGGACCACTATAGTGCCGACTTTCCCATTATTTCCCAGGTTTTTTAAGGAAAAACATTCGTATCATATCTTAGATCAAGGATCACCTAGTCCATTTCAAATTCTCCAATCTATGCAGTCAATGTCATCTCTCGACCAGTCCATTTCTTACCCTTGTCCACTTTGTGCATTGCACACTATTGAGGTAGTAACTTACCCTTACCATCATAGATTTCTATCAACTCTTCAAGTCCCTCTACTACTTTCTAGTCCCTCATGGGCTTCATGCAAGTCTATAAGAATGATGTTAACAATGAGGGATCTATTTCCTATGAAACAATGACTTCTTCAGGCTTCTCCATTCGTGCACCTTGAGTTTTTGATGTGGAAGCTCCTGAATTCGCAAAGCTATTTTTTGCCTCCATAAAAGTCTCCTTTTCCTTATGTAAATCAAATCCAACATCTTTGTCAACATCCTTGTGCACCCATATACTTTCTTCTAGTAGTTTTTCTTTATCTCATTATCTGGATGTTCTAGGTAGGCTACTCATTCTTCTTCTCTTGCATATTTGCATTGAGAATGGGATAATCTTCTATAACATGGTCAAATTGTTGGAAATATTGACAAGAGGGGTGTGTCGGGTTCTGACAATCTCATGCAATGTGGCCTAGTTCTTGACAATTATAACAAATGATATGTCTACGACCTCTTCTAGCTCCTCCCCCTCATCCTCTTCCTCATCCCTGGAATCCTCCGCACGCTTCAAGTGTGCCTTGATCCTGTTGAGGATGTGTTTTAACCTACACTCTATATATTGGAGTTCTATCCATCATTAACTTGTAGCTTCACTAATTTTGCTCATCGTGGCCTCCAAACTTACAAAAATTGCAGAACAGTTGTTGGGGAGTCTGCACAAAGTTCTGTAATAAGTGGAAATTATTTTTCGTATTCTTTCCTATGATCTGGAAGATAGTGCATCATGGGACCACACCGGTACTCAATCCAACGATATTTTCTGGGTTCAGGGGGACAAGATCTCTCCCAATTAGATAGTTCTGAGACACCGGGTAATGATCCTTGTCGTGGTCATGGCCTTTGCACTTTAAGCAGCATACTTCAGTGCTAGTCTCCCTTTGAACCTCTTTCCACTTTTTGAGGTCGCGCAATTCCATATGCAGGGTAGCCAACTACGATTGAATCTACTACACTCCCATATTCGTATCGTGAATAGGCGAAGCCTCCAACTTCATAGCAATTTCCAGTGCTTGCGCCTACATTCCAAGCTTCTACTACACCAATGGTAATCTAAAGTAAGGTAATTGTGAAGAAAAATACCAATCCATATGCTGCTTATCCGAGATCTGTAGATTATCCTGTTGTAGAAGACATTTCAACATTTGATCAAAATATCATGCAGACTCATTTACCCTATGCATGATTTATTTGACCTCAGTTACAGACTGGGCTTGAGACTTCAACTTCTTGAATTCATTACTTAGTGCATATTTCGTATCTTTCAACGTCACAGCTGGGTGAGTCATACTGTACTTAATATACCTGGTTAGTTCCCTATCTTGCAATGTTGTGACCAGCTGTGCTTTCTTCTGATCATCATCTTTTATCTGTTGTGACTTCCACGCAACATCTACTACAAACTAGAATTTTTCAAGATTTTTAGTCCCTAAACCCTCAAATATAAGCATTTTCATAGTGTTCACCATATTGAATAGCGGAGGTGGAGGTGGAGGTGGAGGTGTAGGTGTGTGAGGTGGAGTGGATGGATGTGGTATTTCTGCAATACCCTGATTTATCATGTGTGGTGCACCTTGAGACATCTTCATAATACTACTTTCTTCATCACTATCAAATTCTTCCAACAAAGGACTATACTCTGCGCTTGAATCTATATCTCTTATGAATTCTTTCCCACTTTCCGTAGCTCCCATCAAGTCTTGTATAAACATTAATTTAATGGCATAACCTGTTTCTTACACAATAACATCTTAATCTAAGTTTTCAGAAACTTCAAATACTGACCTCTTCGTCCTTTGAAAAACTGGCACTCAGCTTCGCTATAACTGACAAACGTGTCAATCACGAACTCAGTAATGAATCCACCCAAAATACTATCGATCCAATAATCAACAGCCTTCATGATCTTGTTTTCTGATCCTTCTAGACTCCTTACTAACTCTGGAGTCCACACAATAGGATTATCCATCTTCCAAGTACCTTGACCATCTGCCAATTTAGACAACCATTCATATAACTTGCACGGAAAAAAGCAGAAGAAAAGTTTGTGTTCTTTTTTATACAAGTATCTATTCATCCACTCTTCTTTCGACAAGCATGGATTCCTAGTTTCTTGGGCTGCAAACTCATGCAACTTCCTATCTATCCACTTTTCAATTTACTTTTTAGTCAGTATCCACTTATGCCACATCACACATTACTCAAATAGATCTCCATCTCAGAAATGAAACCATTTGCTGGCTTGAGGGGGCTCCAACCCAGGTTAAGAGTTAGCTACGCTAACCAACAAAACCCTATGCTACTAGCCCTTTCAGAAACAAATCGGGTAGTGTAGGACGCAGTCTCACCCGAGGCAGTATTGGGGGATGCTAGAACTAGGTTTCTGCATCCAAAGGACTATGTCATGTGTTTCTGTTAGATTAAGGGATTTATCCTGACCTTCGCGAACCATAACCCTTAAAACCCAGAAGTTATAGTAACTAACAGTTAACATATCTAAACCCTTCGCCAATTGCACTAAACATACATAACATCATATAAAGAAGCAGATCTACTTCCTCGTGCATCTATTAAGTACGTTTTCAGATTAATTGCACTCAATCAGATCAACAATATAGTAAATTCATAAATAAATAATAACACATAGATATATAGATAAGTCTTCAAAACAATGTTTACTATGCTTATATCTTCAATTACAGACTCTTCCAACCTTGCGCACATAGCTATAGGGGCTTGCGAACTCAGCTAAGGACTTACCAAGGTCTTCGCCCACATAGTTACTGGAGCCTTCCCATTTGCCCAAATACAAAAAATATACTTTTATCTCTTACTTAGATCATTGACTGACTGATTTCTATAACTCTTCTATGACTCCTTTTTATATCTTTCTTTATTACAATACCATGGTCCGTGAACCATGGGCGGGTCTCAAAACAACTTGAATCCTAACAAACTAAGTGGATTTGACCTTCCTAAAGCCCCTCTGACTCCTATCGACCTGCACTACTCATGCTCTATTCCTCAAAATGTGGAGAATTTACAATATTAATAAAAATTTTACAAAATTTAACCCTAGGGGACCCCATCCCAACATCTATGCTCATTATTTGTTGGTTATATGTTGGTTAGATGATGTATAATGTCTATGGATCTTGACGTGTTTGATGAATATATGAATAGTTTATGAATGCATGGACTAAAAAGTGACACTGAAACTATTATGAGAGGGAGTTAGACCTTCTTGGTGAATCTCAGATAAGTTTCAGACCCCTATGTTCAGATATGCATTCATGACCTGTATATTACATGTTTTCCATATGTTTGACAAAATGTATGTCATGGTTAGGATTGGTTAGGTCAAGTACTTGATAAAGTTTTCTGTTAGAGGCATTGTCTTTGTGTCATTTATTGTTTTGGAATGTTTCAACAAGTTCTAGGCAGTGCTAAGGAGTCTAGCATTGAAAAGGTGGCACAAATTTTGTGGTTGCAGGAACAAAACTGGGAAATTGGGACAACAGTCCATGGCTTGCAGGCTTATGCATATTACTGGAGGCCTACATTCACATGGATGTAGTAATATTCCTATGACTGGAAGCCTAGGTTAGTGAATAATAAGTCTAAAGCAGGGTCTGGGCACTTGGGGTGGTTGTTTGATCCTTGGGGGTCCTGTAGCTCCTAAAGAAAGTCTGTAAGTTTTTAGTTGTCAAACCCACTTTCTTAATTGTATCTAGGAGCTCGGGTCATATCATAGTAGCCCTTCATCACATGTTTACTCTAGGATATCGGTGAGCTTGGGTGAATGTGGGAGGAGGGTGGTTACAAAGTGGTATTAGAGCTCCTAGGTTCAACGGTTGGACTATATGGGTAGAATGTATTTGTCATGCATGCATGTTAGTTGTCCATTTCATTGTTATGCATGCATTTTGATAGTCATTGTTGTAGTTTATGGCATTTAAGATGATGTTTTTATGTTATGATTCTAAATTTTTGGCTGAAATAGAGTAGGAGATGTAGATTATTAGAGCAAGGTTGCAACATTGGACCTTGGGGTAAGAGAAAATCGTCATATAATTTTGTATGTTGGGCATGCAGGTATGTTGGTTAATGGTTTTTATATGCATTATGGTTATATACATGCATGTCATTCTATTGTTTTTATGGTTACATGAATGATAGATGTTAGTTAATCAGTGTGGTCATATGCACATGGGTCAGATAGTTATGTATGATAGTAACTAGCTATTATATGAATTGTGGTTGAATGCATGATGATTATTGTTATTGCGTTTAATATTTCGATGCTATTGTGTATCATGCTACTTTGGATTGGTTTATGTAGATATTTATGGTTATGATATTCAAGTATGAGTTGATATATTTATGATATTCTATTGTACTAATATGGACTGACTTGTACATATGTGATAGCCTCCCCTAAGATACATCGAAGTATGAGTTTGATTATGTCATCTATCTAATTTATCTGACATGATATGTTTACATGTTGTTTGAATGTTTGATTAATTGCATGATATGAGTACGTGTAGATAAGATTACATGAAGGAATGATATTGTTTTAGGACGGTTGTACTAACATACTATGTGATGAGAAAACTAATATGTTCTTGAGTGCAAGTGGGTGCTAGTTGTAGTATTATGAGTAATGACTGTGAGTTGATTATAGCATGAGCGTTAGTCTTGGCAAAGGTTGATTACAAATTAATGCACATGATTTCTTTATTTTTGGAATGTGTGACTAATACAGTTGTAGGGAAACATGCTTGGTAATAGCATGACAAGGTAACAATTGATTTGTTTATATAACTAACAAATGGGTGATGCGATAGCTCCTAATAAGATTGAACTGCAACAAAGTAAAAGTTTAAAGAAAGGAATTGGGATATAATTCTTTTGGTTATGTTTGGAAACCACAATTCCAAATGAATGAGTGCTTTACATACATGAAGTCCTCTTGACCTTGATTTTGTCTGACATTATGTGGACATGTGCTATAATTCCTGAAATTGTATTTGACATGTATAATAGCTAGTTTCCAGTTATGATTGGATTTGAAAAGGAATTGGAGTTCCTTTAGAGATGATATATGTATGTGTTCAGTTACAAGGCAACGTGCTTAGAAAGATAAGGTAATTTTACTGATATATCCTTATATTTATTTATACACATAAGATGCCTGATCTTCTTTTTGGCCCAAAAAAACTCCAAGGGCGATGTCTAAAGCCTTTGTAAGGATATGAAATTGGAGGGACCAATTTTTCTCTCTAAGTACTAGTGTTGTGGGAAACGTTTCCTTCAGAGTTTCAAAAGCATACTGGCATTATGAGTCCCAAGGAAATTTGATATCTTTTTCAAGTAATATAAACATAGTTGTAAAAATTTTAGTAATTTTTGGAATGGATTGTCTATAGTAACCATCACGTCCAAGGAAACTTAACTCTCATTGCATTTGTGGTGCAGTAAATACTGTGATAATTTGAATTTTTTCTAGGTCCACATTGATACTTGCATGAGAATTATGGTTGCCAAAATAGTTTGATCCATCAATAACATTCTACATTTTGTATTACCTAGGGTGAGATTGGATTCTCTGCAGTGAATTAGTACTTCATCAAGGTTTTCGATTTCTTCCTTCAATTTTTTACCATAAACTGAAAAATCATTAATCAATATCTCTACATATTTGTGAATTAAGTTGAAAATATACCAAGTACTGCATGTTGAAAAGTATTCAGGGCATTAACAGTCCAAATGATAAAACTCTATATATGAATATCCCCCATGTGCATGTAAAAGTGGTTGCGTCTTGGTCTTCTGGTCAACTTTGAATTTGATTATATTTACTAAAGACATCTGGGGAGAAAAAATATTGTTTGCCTACCAAAGTGTCTAGTACCAGGTAAATAAAGGGAAATAGAAAATATCTTTCAAGACAGCCCTATTCAATTCTCAGTAGTTGACACAAATTCTCCATTTATCATTTTTCTTAGTGTTGTCTTTGTGACAAACACCCTCCAAAATTTTTCCCAAACTTGAATTTTGAAGTGTACATGTGATCCTAGGATTTGTCATTCCTTGATTGTTCATAATTTATTCTTGGTCAGTCGATGTTTATTTATATTTTAAGTTTCAAAGTAATTTTATCACATATGTTTAGTCTTTGATGAATTCACAAATGCACATATTGTTATGTAACCTTAGATAGTCATTGCGCAACTCCTGAAGGCAAAGCTTGTGCAATCACTAGTGACAGTGATTGTGCAATCCATAAGCACAGTGTATTGCACAACACATGATGAAACTCTATGATAACTCTCCATTGATAACCTTCCTCACTTCTATTGCAATTGTACTTCTATTTCAATGGGTTTTCTCAAATGTTGCTTTTTCACACCTTTGTTTTCGCAAGTGTCACTTTCACTATTTTGACTATCATTTTTGCTTGCTTTCACTTTTACAAGTGTCGTTTCATGCTATATTTTTTTTTTCCATGTGTCACTTTCACTTTATTTAGATTATGAAAGTGTTCTTTTCACTTTTTCTTGTTGTCACAAAATGTCTTCTTTTGGTAAAGAAAATGTCACATCTTGTCAAAGGGAGTCATTCGTACATTCGTAAAGGGACATTTTGATGCATTATTTTACACTATTTTGTTCTATCTAACATAAATATATGCATTAGACACATTCCCCATAACTTGAGCATTGTTTCACTAGTGTCGTCACTTACGTCACAAAGTGTATATTAAGTGTCGCACTTGGAGGTAAGTATTGTATTGCAATCGTTTCAACAAGAGCATTCTAATTGTGGATGGAAAATTCCTCATTTTTGAGTGGTTGGTCATGAGGTTGTGATCATATTTGAGTCATGTTCTGGTCCCACATTTTTTCTTCCGTATCCCACACTTGATCATTTTCTACAATTGATCCTTCTTCAGTTGGCCTCCTCCCAAATTTCTTCTATAAACTATTCATTGCGCAATCTTAGGCCATAAGAAGTGTGTCCTGCCTCATGCAACTATGAAATGCATAGTCACTTCTTCTAAGGACTATGTATTTCTCATTTAAAGTGCTCAATATTATCCTCCTAATCCCTAGAACAATACAATTAAGCCTTCCAGTCAACCTCTTTTTGCACATTGTGTAGTTGCAGCCAGTAGTATCTCTCCCTGGTTCCTTGAATTGCATAACTGGATAATCCAGTTGCCCAGTCTCCCTCCAGAACAACACATTATGCAGTTACCATGGGAAATCTTACCTCACTGTGACCCTCAACTACACAATCCTTCTCTCCAAACCTCCAGTTGCTACGCATTACAAAGTCAAGCCTTAGTCACTCACTCCTATCCTATGGAACTACACATTGCGTAGTCCTTGAGCCTTCCTACAGGCCCCGTACTAAGTTCCATATCAATCAGTGATTTTCGTGAAGAGAATTAGACTAGGATATTTATGGATAGATGTCATATTGTCATGAATGAATTTCACTTGTAGGTACTATGTCTTGACATGACAAGATGATGTTTATAAAGGAGGACAAGGAAACTATGCTAGAAGACACTTGCAGAGCTATGAATACAAGTGATCATTAAACAAGAGGATGAAGGGCAACTAGATTGTGACAAATAATCAAATACCAATATCATTGGGGAGATACCCTATCTTAAAGCCTTTGGAGGAAGAAGTTTAAGAACATGCAACACCTTTCATGAAGACACAAAGATAGTTGTAATAAGGGAAATATTGACAATGACACATCATTATCAAGTCCATGTTATCAATTTCATGTCATTTCATGTCAAAGATCCATCCCAAGAGTCATTGAGTCATCATGTGCTGCATCATTTGTGGATGTAATTATGTAATTTTCAATGAAATGAGAAATGTGAAGCAATTGTAAGTCCAAGGGTCATGTGTTGGGGCCTTCGTTTAATTTTGAAAGGTTTTGACCAGTTTTGACTAACTGAAGGGTAGGAAAGAAACAGATGACAACAACGGTTGGGTGGTGAAATGATAAGTTATGGAGGAGTGGTGGCAACGAAAAACAAAGGTAGCCGCAGAGGCGGGAAGGCGTATAAGTAGCCAAGGGAGAAAACAACCAAGCAAGAACTGCGAGTCTAGGAAGAAAAGAAGGACATAAAGGGGAGGCCCAGAGAGGAAAAAGGTTGTTGTTGGACCAACAAGTGGAAGGAGCCGGTTGAGGCCGAGAGCAGGTGAAGGGATGCTCAGTTGCAGAGGCTGAATGACAGAGTGTTGGGATCTGAGGGAATTGGTCATGGAACCAATATGGACCCGATGGACTGAGTCGGGTACTTTATGTAATGTTTATGGCGAATGCTAGATCATAATGTAATCTTTCATGTTAAGTTTAATATAAGACATAGCCAATTCTGGTTGCGAATTCCGATGTATTTTGGCCTCGTGCCTAGTGTGTCTATTAAAATTTTGAATAGCATATCAGTTGCATGTAGACGTTAATTCATAGATTGATTCAAGGATGTTGTTATCTCTGTTTTCTGTGTAATGGATATGTTAGGTTCCTATACCAATAGGAGTCATAACTTTGAATGACTAAGGTTAAGCCTTGTAATATTGTACATACATTTTCTTTCTGCAAATGTTTTCCATATTAAAAAATTAAAAAATATAAAGAGGGTATGTCCTAAAAAAAAAATCAAAGGACAAAAAGAATAATAAAAGGTCAAAAAATGAAAATATATGAACCCCCAAAAAAAACAAAAGAGACCATGAAAGTGTGCAAGTCTAAATGCCACTACTATTTAATTTTTATGCATAATAATGATTGTGTGCATCTTGTTATTCATGCCACAATCCATGGTAATCAAACTTTTTAATATTCATTATATCCTGCTTTGAATTTTATGTTTATAGTTAGAGAATAAAATCTGACCAAACAGCTTAATCTTGGCAGATCATTAGATAGCCAGAGAAAATAAAAGGAGCTCATTAGTTTTACCTAAGCCCTTGGATGATATAAGGTTAGAAGTAGATGGTTTGTTTTATAAAAGAAAAGGTAGAATAAGGGTTTTCTAGCCTAAATGCACCCAAATAAATGAATAAAAAATGTTAGGGTAAGCATAAGAAAGGTTGCTGAAGTATAGAGTTGATTGGATCAAAACACATGCATCATGCTGCGACATATTTTTCAATATGTATGTTGAATTATGGAAGCAAAAACAAAGGTTTGTAAGTTAATGTGATTAACTCCTCCTCATTCACTTTTCCCTTTACTTACTAATTTCCTTTCCACAAGTGTGTTCTAGTACTTTAAATCCTTCAAGTCAAAGAGGCTCAAAGCATTTCTCTGACTTTTCGTGGGACCAGAACCTCGGCTTAATGACTTATGGACATCAAGTGTTAGAATCCCCTTCATAAAATTCATCCCCCTTCACTACCCTAATAAAACCCCTTTTCCTAAGGCTAAACTTCATTTACCTAGGAAAAGTAAAGCAACTCCATGATTAAATCCCTTTTCATTCAAAAAATCCACAAAAGTGTTTTATCCTAAGTATCAAATGTATGTGAGAAAAACGTGCATATTTTACATTATGCTAAGGGTATGCTCACTCCGTTCATTCCATATTAATTTTTAACTTAATTATATAAACCTCCTTATACCGTTTCCTGTATCTTAATTAAATCCCCTATATAAATATCCCTACCCTTAGTTTCATTATAAATTATAGTTGACCCCCTACTTCATAACCTTGAAAACATTTGCTTAGCTTACCAGTTTTCAGTAATGTTGGGTTAATCTCGTCATTAAACCCCACCCGATCAATTAATCCCCTATTAACTTTGGGTAAATCCCAAACTGCCAAGGATTAAAAACTCTGGGCTCCCTCGACACCTCAGTTGATTTCATCCGTGCACCTCCCTCGCCCGATTGCCGTCCGATCACCATCCCCCTCATCCGATAGCCCACAACCATATTGGCCAAGCCCAATGGCCGATCGTTACCCGCCTGATAAAGCGGTTTTCCCTGGCCCCCAACTGCTATGTGGCAAGCACTGGAGTAGATCGGGTGACCCCTCCTCCATACCGTCTTCTCCAAAAAAGCGATGCGATGGCCTGGGAAACCACCTCCCCGCTCAACCTGATAAACCACCTACTATTCATTAATAAAATTCCCCACCAAAAAGTGACCGTTTTTTAATAAAAGGCCGAGAAGCCCTCTTTTCATTTTTTTTCGCTCAAGCTCTTTGAAAACCTCTCTAAACCAGCGCGACACCTGCAAACCTAAAAATTACCAATTAATCCCATTTCAGTCCTCAAAGAAGCTACGGAGACCACCTTCAAAGCTCTCAGAGACCTTTCAACCTTCTGTTGTCATCCAAAACACCAGTTTGAAGTAAATTCACCTAAACTCCAGGTATTTGTGAACAAATTACCAGACGCCCTTTGAAAATTTGAAAACGTTCACTCGTGAAGTATTTTAATTAAGTAAAATTAATTGAAAATTACATTGAATTTAAAATTCTATGACCAAACCCTTCTGAAAGCTTCCAGTTTTCATTAAAACCTCTAAATATACCTGTAATGTAAAATTCAAATCCACAAGAACTTAATTATGGCTGCCCTTGTTGCCATGGATGTCAGACCTATCACAACTCCCCATTTGGACCTCGACCACCTTCCCATGGCTGACAGGGATTTCTAAATCAAAGATACAACTACCCATACCCTCCTACTTAAAATCCATTGTTTAAGTAGGGATAAATACCTCAACCATGCTGATGATATTGGCCTTTGGGAGTCAAATCTACCCAAATACCAGTTTCCAAAGGTAGATATCTTCCCAGAAATTGTCCACCAATGCCATGCCTGTTACATTCCCAGCTGGAGAGCCAAAATGTCCCCTCACCAAAAGGATTTGTTCACAATAACAACTGATTAAATTAATGAAATGTTGCAAATCCAACCAATCCCAAACCTGACCCCACTCTCCATTGGGGATTTACTAGAACGGTACTCCAAATTGAGTCTGTCTAGGTTAGCCCAAATATTCCAGACATTCATTGTAGAAGAGCAACATATTCCCAAAGATCCCCCTCCATATGTTTCTGCCTTTTTCTCTGATAGGGGGAAACAATTTGTGACTATGATATCATGTATTCTGGGCTATACCATTGATGAATTTGTTGATGAACTTGTCCTGGCCTTCATGCCCATTTACACCCCAAGACAGCCTCCTGCTGTTTTGTATGATTATGCCCAATTCATAGCTGAAAGAATGCATGAATAGTTCACTAGAATTCACAATGAGAGAGTATTTAAATACTAATTTGTTCTATACCATATGTTTTTATACTATCAACTAGACAGATTTCCTTTCACTCTCTAGATACTAAAGGCCAGCCTAGGTCTGTCATATTTTGGACCCCACTTTTCCACAAGTTTCAATCATCATATACCTATATAGATTTCATTGATTCTTTTGTTCATCCAGTCATGACCATGCTGACAGGAAGCCCTCCACCCAGAATAAGTCAAGAGATCAAAAGGGTGCTTCAGTTGTCTAAACAAAGTAAAGTGGGAGATTGGTACCTTTACCAAAACCACACAGAGATAGGAATCTATGGTTGCCAGCTTGCACCATATAAACTTCCCAAATACCTCCCCATGAGGTTATTTTCTCTAGAGTACTATAGACAAATAATGAACTCTGATGAGATCAATTTTGTCTCGGCCAAGAAAAGACCACAATTCAATGTAAAAAACCAGTTAGGCCCCTTGATTTTCAATTCTAGAGAGGTGGGGGAGGAGGCATACCAAATTTTGCAGCAAATGAAGTTCCAAAAGAGTTTCATGTGGATATATGACCCCCACGAGTTTATGACCAGATTGAGAAAGAAGTTCAAGTTGGGACCTTATATTCATCACCCCATACCAGAGATAGAAAGATATGCTAATCGATCTGAGTGGGTGGAAAAAACTCTTGTAGACAGGGATAGTACAAAGGTAGATGTTGATAATGCCTTGATTGACTTAGAAAGATAGCTTGATGAGAGATCGTTTCTGCAGGTACCTAAACAACAAGAATGAACCATGAGCACCCCTCCTATCATGCAGACTCCTCAAAATGAGGAAAAGAATCCCAAGAGTAATAGAGAGGGAGCCTCCACTTCAGGCATGGACACATCAAATATACAATATGAGATTAGTCAGAGTGGAAGGCCTAGGCTAAATCCTTTTTCATAACAGGAAGAGACAGAAGGCTCAGTAGAAATAATTGATACTAAGCTAGACAGAAGTAAAGGCACAACTCCATCTGGGGAAACACAAGAACCATCCACATCACAGACCCAGATTTTGGAAAGGCAGCTAAGTGTAGAAGTGTCCTCATTCAGTAGGCCTATTGATAAGGATAAGGATATAAAAGACAGGTTTAAAGAGATTAAGATGAGAAATGAGAAACTGAAGGCCCAAACTTATGCTTAGTATCTCAAACTCACACCTACCAATCAGACCAGGTTGATGTCAGATTTTGACATCAAAGAGGGAAAACTACAGATGTCCTTCATAAAACCAACTGCACAACAGCCAAGGACATCAGCAGACTATAAAAAGATTTATTTTGAGGTATTGGCAAGGGATATTCATCCCATCGACCAATTTGAATGCCACAAACAGGCTGGAGAGATGATTTACTCCACCCTCACAGGTAAAGCCATAGTTGCTCATCAGTTTCAGAATTCATTGAGCAATATCTCAGCCCAATATCAGTTAGAGAAGGCCTCCTCACAGGCCAAGGATACTAGAATCAAGTCTTTGGAAGACTTAGTCATTGAATTGGGACATGATCCCAAGGACATTAAAGCCACTGAACAACTGATAAAGAAAAAGAATGATGACATTGTTGCACTCAAAAAGAAATTGAAGATACCTCAGCTGCAACATCCCCAGACACAGGAAGTCTTGGAGAACCAAACCAGACATGAAGAATTGATGGACTTAGTCCTAAAATTAAATGATCAGTTAAGGGAGACAGAGAAGGAATTGGACACTTTAATCAAATTAAAACAAAGTGATATTGCCACTACATTTGCAAATGTCATCCCAACAGTCTCAACAACTATTCCTTCTACACTGGCAGCCTCATTGGCTCCCACAACTCCTATGCCTACATCACAACCAATTTCAACAGAGTCTACATCAGCAGCAGGTGCATCAGGTGAAGAAGTAGCAAAGTTGGTTAGAGCTATGGAGGAAATGTCCATACAGGTTACAAAGATGAACAAGCTGAAAAAAGATGGCAAGCTTGGAAACTGATTACAAGCTTGTTAAAATCATGCACAAGGAAGAAGTGCAGAAAGCTGCGAGAATGAATGAAAGATTAAAGGCCATGGAGAAAGATATGACACTAAAGGAACCCCTTGGGCAAGCCAAGGAACTACTATGGGCCAATATCATTGACTCTGTCAATGATATTTGGCCATCCATTCTGGTGATATTTAAATAGATAGATTTAATAAAGATAGCTACAGAGGCCATCCAAAGAGTCAAGGAAGAATTAGGAGACATGCCTGAAGTTGTTACCATACTTATCCATTTCCTCAACAGTAAAAACAAGTATGAAATTCAGGAATTAGAAATAGAGGACAGAACATAAACCACTTTGGAGGTGAGAAAGGTCCTTTCCAAGAGAAACTTGATGTTAAACTTGGAGGACAAGTTTCAAAATATGCATTTAGCAGTTGATAGATTTATGGCTAAGTTTCAAATTTTGAGAGAGAAAGGGTTACCAACAGGAAAGGTTCTCTACTAGACGTTTGAAAACTTGTTTCACCTCCAGCATGAGGTAAAACACTTGTTCATCACCAGGCCTACCTTTTCTAAGTACATAGAGGCAGATGAAATATATAGGAGGATGTTGAAAATAAAATTACCTCATGCTGAATTGTGGGGAAAATTCACTGATTTATTATAGTAAAATGTAGTGAAAAGGTTAATGTTAACTAAAAATAAATTAGCCAGGTAGAAAGATAAATACAAGTTAGCATGTTTAAAGTGTATTAGTGTCAAAGTATATCAGATGAAAGCCAAAAGTGAATGAAACTTCCAGCGTGAAAGATCAAACAGCAAGGCAACATAAAGGGCTATAAATCAAACCATAAAAGCCAGCAGTACCAAAATATAATGGATAGCATGAAACCATTCAATAACCGTCTCTATCTTCTTTCTAGAAGATATTTTCATTTCCTAGATTAGATCTCAAGTTAGTTTGAGATATTTTGTAATAAATTTTTTGTATAAATACTTCACAATTCGAAATATGTAGGGTCGATTCTTTGACATTTCTATAGAATTTTGATCAAAAAGACTATAAAGCTATTGTATCATTGACTGAGCCAACAAGCTGGATTAATGAATAAAGACAAGATATTTCACAGGATTCATGTGTTGAGCGAAGTGTAGACAAGTATTTTCTCATGTTATCGTTATCTTTCTTAAAGTTTTTCCACAATCTTTAATGTATTTCTGAATCTGAATGCTATAAATGGAACAATATCTCAAAATTTGTTTAATTACATTTTGTTTTAAGAGTTAGGCATATAAATGTTTTCAACTGATATCTAAGTTAAGGAATTTTTAATTGCTCCTTAGTTTAGGTCATTTCCTGCTAATATAGATCAAATGATTCTTAATTTCCCTTTGCTTTCAATTACCCTCTATTCCTCATTCATATCCCGGTCTGAAAACCCTTAATTGCTCTCTCACCCTGATTTAAACCATTTCACCCCCCTGTTCCAAAGACTTACACTTTACTCTGCTAGCTTGCTCTTTGAACATTCCCTTTAGTGAGTTGATCCAGTTCCTCTGCTCTTCTTTTCACTCCATAGCTCAATGGTCTAAAGACATCATACTATCCATCTATTTCAAGGATTCCACCATCCAATCTTCAATACAAATAAAAAACCCCCAGAACATTCATAACTAGCCTGAAATCCAACAAAACAAAGCTAAATCATATAAAGAGAGCCCTCTCTGAGCCTAGGTTGGCTAGAGCCTATGCTCCAAAGTTTGTTTGTGGTTACCTCGGTCATTTTCTTTCTTCTAATAACTTCTAGAGAAATTTTTTAGCCTAACATAGTGGTGACCATACTGGGGACCAACGAATCCTCAGTCATAATAAGGCTTTAAGAAAATTCTAAATCTACATTCTGAGCCTCTTAAAGTCATTTGTTAGAAGTTATTTTGAAAAAATCTCACAAAAACAATTAAAAATTTTGAAATTCTGGCTTCTAGGAAAACTCATTTTACTAGGGCTAATCCAGATCCAAACCCTACCCTAGTAGTTGATAATCCCAACCTAATTTCAAGAAAATCTAAAAAAGAAGAAAGTTCAGTTAGTCAAATACCATTAATTAAAGCTAATTCATGTCCTGATGAGTGGTTATTTTTAAAACAACTTCCCTTTGATGTGCTATTTGATCTTTCATTATTTAGAACAAAATCTGAAAGTGCAATTGACGAAACTATTCTAGATCCTAATTTTATTGCAGACCTTAAGTTCAATAGGCCAACAAATCAATTGGTGAATACATTTTGAAATCTCCACAATCATCCACTAATACTACCACGACCCCTAATCTTTCTAAACAATTGTCCATTACTTTGAGTTCACCATTGTTCCCTTCAACTTCAACAATAATACCTTCTGAAGTCCATTCTTCACCACCATTTATACCTACACTCCCTCACCAACCTATCATTACTCATTCATCATCTAATAGTTCTGGTTCGCCATCCACTATTGCATTATCTCCAAGTACCTCAACCCCACATCTTAGCCTCTCCCAACTTACAGCAATGGCAAACAAATATGATCCTCTTGTTTTACCTACCCAACTTCATGTTATGCCTACAGATTATTAGAGTAATATTTTCCTGTTTGATTCTACTGGTCATTACACTGCCCAGCAACATGTAAACAAGATGTCTAAATTTTTTGAATTGCACAAAATAGATGAAGAAGATGTCCAGATGAGACTCTTTGCCCAAACTTTGACTGGTGATGTCAAGAAGTGATTTAAAGCCTTTCCTGCCAACCACATTGCACACCTAGAAAATTTCCAAAGATTGTTTATTGATAGGTGGGAAAAGAAAAAGAATCCCCTACAAATCCTTTCAGAATATGAGAATATTAAAAGGGGACCTAATGAAATTGTTCAAGATTACTGCACTAGATTCAATAATATATATAACGCAATCCCAGTTAACCTTAGGCCTCCACCTAACTTAGCATTAATAAAGTTCCCTAATGGTTTGGACACAGATATGGCATACAAACTTAGGGAAAGAAACCCCCCAACATTAGAAGAAATTCAAAGTGTAGCAGTTAGTGTAGAAGCTAATTTGTTAGCTAAAAGGGCTAGAGTTAGAAATGAAAGGAGAGGAACTGCAAAGGATGAAGCTTCACCATCTGACATCAAAATAGATAGTTTATCCAAAAGTATGGAAATATTAATGGATAGAATAGAGAACATAGAAAGGAAACCCTAATGGGATAACTAACAAGCACCTCCAGTTAGAAACCCAAATTTTAGAAAAAACCAAAACACTATGAAAAATCAACCAGATCAAAACATTAGACCTCCAGCTCCTTTTCAAGAAAATTATGCAAACACATCCCATCTAGAATATCTAGAACAAGATACAAAAATTAACCTAATGGGAATAAATGATGAGGACCCTATTTTTCTAACACAAGATGAGCAGGAACTGTATATGCTGCAACAATTACAATTATAGTCTAGGGAATCATTTGATTACAAACAGGGATATGACTCTGCCATCTTTGAAGTTCATAAACAGTACAACCTAAGAAGAAAAAAATGCTATTGTCCCTGACCAAACTAAGAAAACAGTACAAATTCAACCCAAGAAAATAAAAGAAGCCCTTGTTTCAAAAATCCTCCAAATTCTCCCTAGGGAGAACCCAAAACCTTCTGGCCCCAAAATTGTAGACATAACCTTTGATCAACCTTCTTCTGATCAACCATCCACTTTGATTCCACCTATGGAACCAGTGGACAAATCTCAAAACATCATATTTGAAAATCCACATAAGGAGGTCCGCAATAAAGGAAAAGAAGACAAGCCTACTCAAATCCTTGCTGCAAAAATTTGAAACCTTCAAATAGAAAAGGTCTCTCTACCATTCAAGTTGGGAGCAAAGATAGCAAAGCTAAAGATTTCAGTTCCTTTAACAAAACTAATCAAGAGTGAAACTTATAAATCACAGATAACCTAGACCTTAAATATTGCTGAAAATGAGGATTCAGTCAACTTATTTGATGACCAACCAGAACTTATATTTAGTCCAGATGTTAATGGAAAGCCATTAGAAGGAGGAGTTCCACCTCTCTACATTAGCCTTAGTATCCATGACAAAATTCTACACAATGCAATGTTGGATTCTGGGGCTTCTCACAGCATAATGACCAGATCAGTGATGGAGAAATTAAACCTAGACAATACAAGGCCTTACAAAGACTTATTCTCATTTGACTCCAATCAAGTAAAGTGTCTAGGATTGATTAAAGACTTGTGTGTCACTTTAGTCCAATATCCTTCCAAAAGCATCCTTATGCGTATTGTGGTTGCTGACATCGTGTTGGCATTATGGCACAGTTTTGGCACTATGGCACAAGTGTTGTCCTTGATGGCAACTCACTCAAAAAGGCAGATCACAGTTTAGGCTCTCAGAATGAAAGAAAATGAGGTATACGCAGGTTCATATTGACAAAGTCGCCTATACACGTGGGTTTACCGATCAGAAGGCGCGTATATGTATGCACGCACTTTCATGCAAAGAAAAGTGTGTACATGTGGGAAAACTTATGGTTGGTCCATGGTATTTAGTTTGACATATTCGAACCTATGGTTTTGATCCTTGGTATTACTTTCTAAGTATTTAACCCAGATATTGGGTCCCTAGTATTGGATCTCTATGGTTTTGGACCATGGTTTGAGTAAGGCCTAGACTATAAAAAGGGAAGCAGATCATTTGGCAAGGGTATCAACTGATGTATTGAATATCTGAAGAGAAGCAAGATCTGGAATACTAGTGATTGGTTGGTGAGACATAGCTGAACCTGAATCAAGGAGGAACCTGAGCATTACAAGATGGTTAAGTTCTATTGATGGGTCAAGATCTCAAGATTTGAATAGTAGTATCATTGTGTGATTTTGATCTATTATATTTGGCACAGGATTAGATCTATAAAACTGATAATCTGGGTATAACTGATGTCTGATTAAGTAAAAGGATAAATTATCTTTTATAGATCTGTACGCAGGTTCGGCACGGCAGAGGCACGTATACACGTAGGTTAAGCAAGTGAATACTACGTATACGCTGGTCTGTTTTGGCATAGTTGCATATGTACGCAGGGTTATATTGGTGAAGTAGCATACATCTCTTGAAATAAGCTTTAGCTGCTTCTGTTTATTGCTGCAGTGTTCTGGGTTCAGAATTGGTGTCTGTTTACTGGTACTATTTTCTGGTTACAGCATTCAGAGAAGTTATTGGTTGATTAAGTATTTGGACAAAGGAGATTGGTTGTTGTAGATCTACTTGATGTTTGTTTGATATTCATGGATCCAGTCTGAAAATTTATGAAACGTGGTCCCTGGAAGAAAAGAGAAGGTTGAAGCCTTTTTTGGGTCAGCACCTACGTACTAGTATCTCAGCTAGTACAAGAGCTAAGGGGGTTGTAGCTCCCTTCCAGGAGAAGCTAGAGAATGAGAGAAGGTTGTAGCCTTTTGCAGGTTAAAGCCTACATACTGGTATAAGTCTGCACCAGTACAGAAACATTGTAAAAAGAAGTTTCTAATTGAAAGAAGATAGAGACGAATTGCAGCAGGTGGTTTTCACCCACATTGGGTTTCCACCTTATATCTGGTGTTCTTATGTGTGATTGCATGTTCTGTTTTACTGTTCCTGGTTACTGTTCATATGTTTTGATGCACAGATTAATGATCAACATCTGAAGAATAATCTAACTTACAAGTTTGCTCATATACGCTTGTTTCCTTAATTGAAGTTGCGTACATACGCGGTATTTTCTAACTGAAGTAGCATATACAATTTGATTGTAAAATAAAGAATAATTGGCCTGATAATACTGATTCACCCCCCCTCTCAATATTATTTTCAACAATTGGTATCAAAGAAAGTTCTTCTGAAGAAGCTTGATCGCTTGAAGGAAGATCTATCATCATGAGCAACTACGAAAGAGAAGCATCAACCAGGCCACCGATTTTTGATGGAAGCAACTTCATCTATTGGAAGGTAAGAATCACTGCCTATCTTCAATCTCTTGGTACAGAAGATTGGGATATTGTGGAAATAGGATACACTTTTCCATCAGCAACTCCTACAGATACGGCTGGTAAGAAGTAGTATGAAACAAATGCAAAGGCTATCAATACTCTATTAGGGAGCCTATCTCAATCAAAATTTGTCAAGGTTATGCAGCTTAAAACTGCAAAAGAAATATGGGACAAGATCGTTCTGAGCTATGAAGGAGATGAACAGGTAAAACGAGCAAAACTACAAACTCTCAGAATTCAATATGAAAATCTCAAAATGTACAATGATGAAAGTGTGGCTAACTATTTCCTATGTATAGATGAGATTGTCAATTGTATGAAAATTTTGGGTGAAGAAATAAAAGAAGTTGTTTTGGTTGACAAAGTTCTAAGATATTTGTCTTCTAAGTTTGAATCAAAAGTTTCCGCCATAGACAAAAAATAGAATCTACAAAGCCTTACCATGTCACAGCTACATGGAATCCTAACCGCTTACGAAATGAGAAAAGGGGGACCATCAGACAAGAGAGAAGCCACATTGAAAGCCTCAGGGAAAGGTGATTACAATGATTCAAGACATATGTCGGAAGAAGAAGAAGAATCAAATTTTGTCAAGAACCTTCAACGGGGTTCTGGAAGATTCAGAGGTAAGCTACCTTTCAAATGTTTTTCTTTTAGAAGAGTCGGTCACTATGCTGCAAAGTGTCCTCATAAAGATAAGATTGACAAAGGTAAGGAACCAGTTAGATGGAACAAAAAACATAATGTAAGTAAGAAGAGCTATTATACACATGAAGACAGTGATGGACTTTCAAATAGTGATGAAGATGAACAAGGTAATGATTATAGAATTTTGATGGCTTTTGAAGATGATGATTTCTTGGATGCTATAGATGAAGAAATTCTTTATGAAGAAATTTCTAAACTCAAAATTTTCTTAGAGGAGAAGAACATGATTATTGATACTCTGACATCCCAACTTGCTGAGATGGAGAAACACAATGAAAAGTTAGAATGTGAAATTGTGGGACTTAGAAAGGACATTGAAAAATGAAAGCTCTTAATCTAAGATTTGCTAAAGGATCTGAAACTTTAGATGAAATTATCAAAGTACGGCAGATCCCCTAATCAAGACAAGTCTTGGGTATACCAAAGAAGCATCTCAAGCACAGAAGCCATCTACCTCCCAAAGTTATCTTGAAGCTGCAAGGAGAAGTGAGCAAGTTGATAATCGACATAAAAGGCCCAATGGAGATCACCAAGGAAATCAGGGACAATTTACCTCAAGAATGAACAAAGACTACCAGGTAAATCAGGGGCAATCTGCTTCAAGGATGAACAGAAGCTACAACCAACCACAGGTAAATCATTCTCAATTTACCTCAAGAATGGATGTCAATAGAAACTACAATCAATTGGTTGGTAGATTTGATAATCGCAAGAGTTTCTTCAATGGCCAATGTTTCTCTTGTCATAACTTTGGTCACAAAGAAGCTCAATGTGTGGCCTACAAGATAATCATGACTAGAGAAGCTCAAAAACAAAGGAGTATGACTGGGGTCATGAAAAGGACCTACAATAACTTTTCTGCTCTTGGGAATGAAATAGAATGTTCTATTTGTAACAACTTTGGTCATGAAGATTCTGAATGCAAGAGTAGGTTTTGACAAATAACTCAGAAGGAGAAAGCTTCATTAAGTCCCAAAACATGGAAAAAGAAAGAACCACTACCAGAAAGATGCGGGATAGCCTTATATGTGGAAGGACAGGAAAATCAATGGTACATCAACAGTGGATGCTCAAAACATATGATAGGTGAGAAAGATAAACTTCAGTCATATAGTGCCTTAGAAAAAGAAAAGAAGGTCTCATTTGGAAATGACACCCCTACACTCATAAAAGGTAAAGGTTCTATTCTTTTGAAAGAAAAGGTCAAGGCTCGAAATGTTATGTATGTTGATGGCTTAAAGCATAATTTATTAAGTGTCAGTCAAATGTGTGATCAAGGAAATGAAGTAATATTTCGATCAAATGGATGCATTGTTCATGAGCTTGATATAGGAGAAACAGTGATCAAAGGCATAAGAACTCCAAATAATTTATATATACTCAAGGGAGGACAACAATAATGCTATCTAAGCAGGAATGATGAACACTGGCTATGGCACAAAAGATTGGGGCATCTAAGCTTCTCACAGATAAGGAAAGCATGCAAATATCAGGCAGTTCGTGATTTACCTGACATCAGAATTCCAGACAATACAATATGCAAATGATGTCAATTTTGTAAGCAAACCAGAACTAGTTTCCCTGAGAAGGAAGGGTCAGCTAGCAGGCCACTTGAACTTGTCCATACTGATGTATGTGGTCCATCTAGGAAAAGGTCCCCTCGAGGAGAAGAATACTTTATATTGTTCATTGACGACTTTTCCAGGATGTGTTGGATAGGACTTATGAAGCATAAAGATGAAGCTTTCGAAAAGTTAAAATCATTCAAAGCCTTGGTGGAAAATGAATTAGATCATAGAATCAAATGCCTTAGGTCTGATCGAGGAGGGGAATTTACCTCGAATGAGTTTTTCGATTTTTGTGAAGAACATGGAATAAGAAGGGAATTCTCTACTACAAGGACTCCTCAACAAAATGGAGTAGTGGAAAGGATGAACAAAATGGTTCAACAAATGGCTCATGATATGCTTGATGAGTCTGGAACTCCCGCAACTTTCTAGGGTGAAGCTGCATTTGCTGCAGTTACTATTCTTAACAAGACAAACGTCCGGGTAAACAGCACTCAGACTCCTCACGAACTATGGTATGGTAAGACTCGCATGGTAAAATACTTCAAAATTTTTGGGAGCAAATGCTACATCAAGAATACTGACGAAAATCTTGGCAAGTTTGAACCTAGAGCAGATGAAGGCATTCTCCTTGGTTACTCTTGCCACAGCAAAGCATACAAGTGTTACAATAAAAGACTTGGAAAATTTGTTGAAAGTATTGACGTAGTGGTTGATGAAGAAGGAAATACTCCTAGGCAGGTAAAATCTGAAGATTTCGAAGATGATGAGGACTATCCATCAACATCAAATCAGATTCATGATGAAGAAGAAACCCATGAAGCACCAGAAGAACAGATAAGGATAGAAGAAAAGACTCCATCCAGGTATGTTCAAAAGAATCATCTAGAAACTCAAATTTTGGGGCAAAAGGAGGCAGGTGTACAAACTAGAAGAACCATTTCAGAAGCTTCAAGTTATCTAGCATTACTCTCCTCCACTAAACCACAAAATGTAAGAGAGGCATGCAAAGATGAATGCTGGGTTAAGGCCATGGAGGAAGAACTTGAGCATATTGAAAAGAATAGCACTTGGGAGTTGGTTCCTAGACCAAAAGATAAGAATGTCATAGGAACAAAATAGATATTCAAAAATAAGCTAAATGAAAATGGAGATGTGATTAGGAACAAGGCTAGACTTGTTTGCAAAGGGTATGCTCAACAAGAAGGGATAGACTTTGAAGAAACTTTTGCACCAGTTGCTAGACTTGAGGCGATAAGGATGTTCCTTGCTCTTTCTAGCTTTCAGAAGTTCAAAGTATTTCAAATGGATGTGAAGTCTGCTTTTCTAAATGGAGACTTGGATGAAGAAGTATATATTGAGCAACCAGATGGGTTTATCCTTGGAAATGATCCAAAGCTTGTATGCAGACTCAAAAAGGCTCTCTATGGCCTTAAACAGGCTCCAAGGGCTTGGTATTATCGCTTGGATAAGTACCTCCATCAACAAGGTTTTACAAAAGGATCCTCAGATAGCAATCTATATATAAAAGTTGACAATGATAAGTTGCTAATACTTGTTGTGTATGTTGATGATATCATCTTTGGTAGCAATGAAGAAGACATGAGTCAAAATTTTGCCTTGGTGATGCTAAAAGAGTTTGAAATGTCTATACTTGGTGAGCTCACATATTTTCTTGGTTTACAAGTCCAACAAAACAAAGACGACATTTTTCTATCACAAACCAAGTATCTCAAGCAAATCTTGAAGAAATATGGGATGGAGGATTCGAAACCAGTATGTACCCCTATGGTAACAGGATGCAACCTCAGCGTGAATGATGAATCAGTAGCAGTACATCAGCCAACCTATAGATCCATGATTGGTAGTCTGCTCTATCTAACAAGTACCTGACCAAATACTATGCATGCAGTGGGAATAGTTGGAAGGTTTCAGGCAAACCCAAAGGGAACTCATCTTCAGGCAGTAAAGAGAATTTTTAAGTATCTTCAAGGAACTCAAAACTATGGCTTATGGTGTCCCAGAGGTACATATCTCACACTTCATCCACATACAAATGCGGATTGGGCAAGAAGTGTGGATGACAGAAAAAGCACTAGTGGTGGTGCATTCTTCATGGGTCCTAGATTAGTATCTTGGTTCAACAAGAAACAAAGTTCTATTGCATTATCTACAGCTGAAGCAGAATATGTAGCTATTGCATCTTGCTGCACACAACTCATTTGGATGATGCAAACATTGCAAGACCTTCAAATCACTTGTACTCCACCTATCTCCATTTTTTGTGATAATACAAGTGCAATCAGTATCTCAAAGAATCCTGTCATGCATTCAAATACTAAGCACATACCGATCAAGTATCATTTTCTCTGGGAACAAGTGCTTGAACAAAAGGTCAAATTGGAGTATGTTCCCTCTAAGGAACAAGTTGCTGATATCCTCACCAAACCACTGCCCAGGGAGACATTTGAATACCTCAGACAGAAGCTGGGGGTAGTTGATGCATCATCTTGCTGTTGAATCTTGTCTATTTCAAAGAAAAGTAGTTGTATGTGAGTTGAATAAGGAGGATCCGTGTACATACGCTGGTTTATTAAGGTACAGTCGCATATATGTTGGTTTGAAGAAAAGCAGTGGGGCCAGGCTCAAGATGAAAAGAGTCTGATATGGGTCTGACAGAGACCATCTGGCATAGGTTCAAGGGGAGCATATATTCTTCTAATAAGGCATTGTTGGCATTATCTTGGTTCAATTTTAGTTGGTTTGATTTCAGATGGAACAGGTGTAGAAGGAGCACATGGGTGCTAGTCTGAATAATGATTGACAAATGCTACTGATGTTTGCTGTTGATATCTGTCAGAGTCTTGTTGTAGATATTTTTTCTCTATGTCTTATATTTCTTTTATCAAGGTCATGTAACGGCCTATGTTGGTTTCCCCACTATTCCTGGGATGAATGATGTAATGTACTTATTTGTCATGTGTAATCTTCTAGTGTATCCCCACTTGATTGGGTGGATGATTCAATTTTGGTATATCCCCATTTGGTTGGGAGATGGATGTATGTATGAGTCTTTGGTGATAGGAAGGTCAGTTATAATGTATAAAGTCATGTTTTTTTGTGTAGATCATCTTCTTGCAGACCTTGCCTACAGTCAGGGGGAGCTTGGACAGCACAACAGAGCAGAGGATTCAGCATGTATTCAGGGGGAGCACATCCCTTTGCCCTTGATGTCAAAGGGGGAGAATGTTTTTGAGTGACTTGGGGTTGCCATCAAGTCCAAAGGGGGAGATTGTTGGCATTATGGCACAGTTTTGGCACTATGGCACAGGTGTTGTCCTTGATGGCAACTCACTCAAAAAGGCAGATCACAGTTCAGGCTCTCAGAATGAAAGAAAATGAGGTATACGCAGGTTCATCTTGACAAAGTCACATATACACGTGGGTTTACCGATCAGAAGGAACGTATATGTATGCACACACTTTCATGCAAAGAAAAGCACGTACATGTGGGAAAACTTATGGTTGGTCCATGGTATTTAGTCCGACATATTTGAACCTATGGTTTTGATCCTTGGTATTTCTTTCTAAGTATTTAACCCAGGTATTGGGTCCCTAGTATTCGATCTCTATGGTTTTGGACCATGGTTTGAGTAAGGCCTCGACTATAAAAAGGGAAGGAGATAATTTAGCAAGGGTATCAACTGATGTATTGAATATCTGAAGAGGAGCAAGATCTGGAAGACTGGTGATTGGTTGGTGAGACATAGCTAAACCTGAATCAAGGAGGAACCTGAGCATTACAAGATGGTTAAGTTCTATTGATGGGTCAAGATCTCAAGATTTGAATAGTAGTATCATTGTGTGATTTTGATCTATTATATTTGGCGCATGATTAGATCTACAAAACTGATAATCTGGGTATAACTGACGTCTGATTAAGTAAAAGGATAAATTATCTTTTATAGATCTGTACGCAGGTTCGACATGGCAGAGGCGCGTATACACGTAGGTTAAGCAAGTGAATACTGCGTATATGCTGGTTTGTTTTGGCATAGCTGCGTATGTACACAGGCTTATATTGGTGAAGTAGCATACATCTCTTGAAATAAGCTTTAGCTGCTTCTGTTTATTGCTGCAGTGTTCTGGGTTCAGAATTGGTGTCTGTTTACTGGTACTATTTTCTGGTTACAACATTCAGAGAAGTTATTGGTTGATTCAATATTTGGACAAACGAGATTGGTTGTTATAGATCTACTTGATGATTGTTTGATATTCATGGATCCAGTCTAAAAATTTATGAAACATGGTCCCTGGAAGAAAAGAGAAGGTTGAAGCCTTCTGTAGGTCAACACCTACGTACTAGTATCTCAACTAGTACAAGAGCTAAGGGGGTTGTAGCTCCCTTCCAAGAGAAGCTAGAGAACGAGAGAAGGTTGTAGCCTTCTGCAGGTTGAAGCTTGTGTACTGGTATAAGTCTACACTAGTACAGAAACATTGTAGAAAGAAGTTTCTAATTGAAGGAAGATAGAGATGCATTGCAGCAGGTGGTTTTCACCCACATTGGGTTTCCACCTTATATCCGGTGTTCTTATGTGTGATTTCCTATTCTGTTTTATTGTTCTTAGTTACTGTTCATATGTTTTCATGCACAGATTAATGATCAACATCTGAAGAATAATCTAACTTACAAGTCTGCTCATATACGCTTGTTTCCTTAACTGAAGTTGTGTACATACGCGGTATTTTCTAACTAAAGTAGCGTATACAATTTGATTGTAAAATAAAGAATAATTGACCTGATAATACTGATTCACCCCCCCTCTCAGTATTATTTTCAACACATCCCACCAAAGTATGGCATGCTATTATCTAGATCACAGGGAGCCAAAATTCAAGGATCCTTACAACTAGATATGTCATATGCAACAATCTCTGTTTTTGAACAACCTAAGAAACTATACCAAGAAACCTTAATGAAATATATGGTAAGTAGCCAGGATCGGCCTCAAAACTTTCCCATCTACTCCATCCACTCAAATATCGATTCTTTTATCTTCTACATTGTTGATCAAACACAAGAAAAAATTTCAGAAAATACTAATACAGAACCAAAAGAAATTGTAGTTTCTACACAAAATGAAACATACTAGACTACAAAACTGTTTAATGAATTAGACAATCAAATTGCTATAAATGATGAAAATTTTGTTGCACCAGATAGTGTAAATATAGATCATGAGATGTTATGGCATTTAGATTTTGATGGATCAGTCAATAGGTTAGGATCAGGAGCAGGAGTGTGGATATATAATTTGGAAAATGATTACTAAGAAGTCCATGCATATAGATTGAATTTTAAATGTACCAATAATATGGCTGAGTATGAAGCATTAATTTTAGGACTTAAGTTAGTTAGGAATCTAGGAGATAAAAGAGTTTCTATCATGGGAGACTCTGAACTAATTGTGAAACAGATTGATGGTATATATATGACAAAGGATCCTTGATTAAGTTGTTATAGGGGAACTATCGTAGAAATACTTAACACTTTCCTAGAAACAAATCTTGTAGTAATTCCTAGAAAACATAATATGCAAGGCCATAGTTTAGCAATGTTTGCCAGCACTCGCAAATTACCCTTCCATCCCAACCATCAGTACACTGCTAAAGTTAGGCACAGACCTGCAATTCCAGACAATTTGAAGAATTGGAAAATATTTTCTGATGATAAACAGATAAATAGATTTTTAATTTCAAAAGAAGAGTTTACCAATAACAACATAGATACTGATACATCAATATATCCTAACACTAAGGATGAGATAGAAATGAATGAGATAGAAGGTGATGAAATAGAGAGACTCAACCCAACTAAATTTACCAAATTAGATGTAGATAACTTAGAGCAAATTGAGATTGATGAAATAATCAGTGAAGAAACCGAAGTAATTAATCTCAAAGATAATTTCTTACCAAAAGGATTAACCCCTCTGGAAGATTTATTTGATTCAAATGATGCTCCTAGGAAAACTGAAATGGAACCTTCAAGGTTTGATATAGAGGAATGTAATATACGAACCAATGAAAATCCTAAACTGATCAAACTTTCAAAATCATTACCCCTGACTTAAAAAGTGAAATACATTGAGTTGTTGAAAGAATTTTAGGATGTCTTTTCTTGGAGTTATGAGGACCTCAAATCCTATGACACCAACATCATCCAACACACAATTCCTATTAAAGAAAATTAAAAACCTTTCAAACAAAAACTTAGAAGGATTAATCCTATCTTATTACCTGCAATTGAAAAAGAAATTCAGAGGATGTATGATGCCAAAATAATTTCACCAATTAGATTTTCTGATTGGGTCTCAAACTTGGTGCCAACTAGAAAGAAAACTGGTGAGATCAGACTCTGTGTGGATCTCAGAAACCTCAACAAAGTGTCATTAAAATACAATGACCCTCTTCCCAAACTAGACCACAATTTACAGAGAGTAGTTGGATCAACCAATATCTCATTGTTGGATGGGTTTTCTGGTTACAATCAAATCTTGGTTCATCCAGATGACCAACCCAAAGCTACTTTTACTACTCCTTGGGGCACATTTATATATGTGAAAATGACTTTTGGGCTAATGAATGCAGGAGTCGCTTTCCAGATGGCTGTGGATATAGCCTTTGCAAAAGAAATTCATGATTTCCTTGTGATATATCTAGATGATATTACTGTATTTTCAAAATCTGACAATCAATATTTGGATCATCTAAGGCAAGTTTTTATTAAATGCAGGAAGTTTGGAATCTCCTTAAACCCCAAAAAGTCCTTGTTTGGGTTAGAAGAAGGAAAATTTTTAGGTCACATAATTTCAAAAGATGGTATAAGAATAGATCCTAGTAGAATAGAAGCCATCTTACAAATAAAACACCCTAGGAACATTAAAGAGTTACAAGATTTCTTAGGGAAAATTAATTTTCTTAGAAGATTTATATCTAATCTAGCGGAGTTAATTAGATCACTAAACAACATGCTGAAAAAGGAATTCCTCCATAAAATGGACTATTGAGGCTAAAAAATCCTTTTAAGACATTAAGCTAGCCTTAACTAGAACACTTGTGTTAATCAGTCCTAAATTTGACAGAGATTTCATCCTATTTTCCTTTGCTTCTGAGAACACAATTGTTGCAGTTCTATTGTAGAAAAATGACCAGGGCTATGAACAACCCATTGCTTTCTTCAGCAAAGCCTTGAGAGATGCCCCTTTGAAATATAATATAATGGAAAAATAGGCCTTGGATTTAGTCAAAGCCATTAAGGACTTTAGGTTATACATCTTATATTCTCATATTGTAGCCTAAATTCCTAAATTAGTAGTTAAAGACATCCTAACTCAGGATGGTCCTAATGGAAAAAGGGGAAAGTGGATTGATACTATTTTAGAGTATGATATAGAAATCAAACCTACTAAATTAATCAAGGGCGAAGGTTTAGCCAAGCTCATGGCTGAATCAAACTGTCAGGCCTTGGATATAAACTTTATTGCAATAATACATAATGAAGAGGAGATGGCAACTCCATTGATTAGCCAAGCCTTTCTATAATCACCTTCGTATGCTGATATTATTTATGTTTTACTGAATTTACAAGCTCCTCCTAAATTATCTAGGACTAAAAGTAGGTTTTTGAAGATGAAATCCTTAAAATTTTGTATATCAGGCAATGCTCTGTTTTGGAGAGATCATGAAGGTAGTCTTCTCAGTTGCTTATTAAAAGAAGAATCTGACAAAATTTTGGAAGAATTTCATGCAGGTGACTATGGAGGACACCTTTACTGGAAGTCTATTGCAGATAAAATCCTTAGAGATGGTTTCTACTGACCTACCTTGTTTGCTGATGTCAAAAAATATGTGACCTCCTGTCACAAATGCCAAATTTTTGAGGGGAAGAAAAATCTCTTACCTTTACCCCTCAAGCCAATATTTGCAGAAATACCTTTTCAACAATTGGGTTTAGACTTCATTGGTGAAATTCACCCACCCTCCTCTACCCAACACAAATGGATCCTCACATCCACAGACTACTTCACAAAATAGATAGAGGCGATACCTTCAAGGCAAGCCATAGATTCTGTTATCATAACCTTCCTTGAAACCAATATTCTATCAAGATTTGGATGTCCAACTAAGCTCATTATTGATAATGCAGTAGCTTTTAAATCCAAAAGAATGATAGATTTCTACAATAAATACCATATCACCCTTGGTCATTCCACAGCGTATTACCCTCAAGGTAATGGACTGGTAGAATCATCAAACAAAAGCCTAGTAAACATCATCAAGAAGTTACTAGAGGACAATAAGAAAACTTGGAATAAAAAGCTAGTCAATGCCTTATGGGCAGACATATTGACTACTAAGAAATCAGTTGGTACTTCTCCCTACCAACTAGTTTATGGGATGGAAGTTGTATTTCCATCTTCTTTGGGAGTACCAGTAATGAAGATACTTCAAGAGTTGCAGGTAGAACCAAATAGTATCCAAAGAAGAATCAACCAAACTATTCATCTACAACAAACCAGAGAAGAGGTCTATGCCAGGTCTCAAGTTGTGCGGGAAAAGATTAAAAAGACTTTTGATAAGAGAACCAAGGCTGAAGATTTCTACATTGGTGACAAAGAAAAACATGGGAAATTTGATTTCCTATGGAAAGGTCCCTATGTCATTTATGCTTACAGAGGAAATAATTCTTTCTTCTTGAGAGAAATTAATGGTACAGATGCAGAAGGTGGGCCAATGAATGGTCGGATGCTAAAACATTACTTTGAACCAAGTTACTAATTTTCATTTCCCATTTGTACATACCATATTTTCAAAGTCTAGTTTGGAGTGGATGGTGATATTTGAAGTTGAAGCCCAGAGAGAAGGCCTTAAGCTTTAAAATATTTACTATTATAAGTATTAATAATGCAGATTCACAGAAGGACACTTTGCAAGGTAACATCAGCAACAATTCAAAGGATACTGATCTTTAGAGTTGTTGACATTTCATTAGAAAATGCCATCCCCAAGTGGAGCCACTGTTAGGTTCCTATACCAATAGGAGTCATAATTTTGAATGACTAAGGTTAAGCCTTGTAATATTGTACATGCCTTTTCTTTCTGAAAATGTTTTCCATATTAAAATATTAAAAAATGTAAAGAGGGTATGTCCTAAAAGAAAAATCAAAGGACAAAAAGAATAAGAAAAGGTCAAAAAAAAAAAATATATAAACCCAGAAAAGAAACAAAAGAGACCATGAAAGTGTGCAAGTATAAATGCCACTACTATTTAATTTTTATGCATAATAATGATTATGTTCAGCTTGTTATTCATGTCACAATCCATGGTAATAAAACTATTTAATCTTGATTATATCCTGCTTTGAATTTTATGTTTATAGTTAGAGAATAAAATCTGACCAAAAATCTTAATCTTGGCTCATCATTAGATAGCTAGAGAAAATAAAATGAGCTCATCAGTTTAATATGAGCCCTTGGATGATATAAGGTTAGAAGTAGATAGTTTGTTTTATAAAAGAAAAGATAGAATAAGGGTTTTCTAGCCTAAATGCACCCAAATAAATGAAGAAAAAATGTTAGGGTAACTAAATGGGTAAGTAGAAGAAAGGTTGCTGAAGTATAAAGTTGATTGGATCAAAACACATGCATCATGATGGGACACATTTTTCAATATGTATGAATAGCTATGGAAGTAAAAACAAAGGTTTGCAAGTTAATGTGATTAACTCCCCGTAATTCACTTTTCCTTTGCTTATTAATTTCCTTTCCACAAGTATGTTCTAGTACTTTAAATCCTTCAAGTCAAAGAGGCTTAGAGCATTTCTCTGACTTTTGATGGGACAGACCCTTGGCTTAATGACTTATGGACATCAAGTGTTAGAATCCCCTTCATAAAAGTCACCCCCCTTCACTACCCTAATAAAACCCCTTTTCCTAAGGCTAAACTTCATTTGCCTAGGAAAAGTAAAGCAACTCCATGATTAAATCCCTTTTCATTCGAAAAATCCACAAAAGTGTTTTATCCTAAGTATCAAATGTATGTGAGTAAAATGCGCAAATTTTACATTATCCTAAGGGTATGCTCACTCCACTCATTCCATATTAATTTTTAACTTAATTATATAAACCCCCATATATTGTTTCTCGTATATTAATTAAATCCCATATATAAATATCCCCACCCTTAGTTTAATTATAAACTATAATTGACCCTGTACTTCATACCCCCGAAAAAATTTGCTTAACTTACTAGTTTTCGGTAATGTTGGGTTAATCTCGTCATTAAACCCCGCCTGATCAATTAATCACCTCATTAACTTTGGGTAAATCCAAAACTGTTGAGGATTAAAAAATTTGGGCCCCCCCGACACCTCAGTTCATTTCATCTACGCACCTCCCTCGCCAAACTGTGGTTCGATCACCATCCCCCTCATCTGACAACCAATAGCCATATCGGCCGAGCCCGATGGCTAATCGTTACCCGCTCGATAAAGCGGTTTTCCCCAGCCCCTCAACTGCTACGTGGTGAGCACTAGAGTAGATCGGGTGACCCCTCCTAAATACCGCCTTCCCCACAAAAGTGGTGCGATGGCCTGGGAAACCACCTTCCCGCTCAACCCGATAAACCACCTACTATTCATTCATAAAATTCCCTGCCAAAAATTTACCGTTGATTAATAAAAGGCCGACAAGCCATTTTTGCATTTTTTTTTCTCAAGCTCTTTGAAAACCTCTACAAACCAGTGCAACACCTGCAAACTTGAAAATTACCAATTAACCCCATTTCACTCATCAAAGAAGCTGAAAAGACCACCTTCGAAGCTCTCAGAGCCCTTTCAACCTTCCGTCATCATCCAGAATACCAGTTTGAAGTCAATTCACCTAAACTCCAGGTATCTATGAACAAATTACCAGTCGCCCTTTCAAAATTTGAAAACTTTCACTTGTTAAGTATTTTAATTAAGTAAAATTAATTGAAAATTACTTTGAATTTAAAACTCTGTGACCAAAACCTTATGAAAGATTCCAGTTTCCGTTAAATCCCCCAAATATACCTGTAAAGTCAAATTCAAATCCACAAGAATTGAATTATGGCTACTTTTGTTGCCATGGATGTTAGACCTATCACAACTCCCCATTTGGACCTCGACCACCTTCCCCTCGCTGACAGGGATTTCCAAATCAAAGATACAACTACCCATACCCTCCTACTTAAAATCCATTGTTTAAGTAGGGATAAATACCTCAACCATGCCTATGATATTGACCTTTGGGAGTCAGTTTTTCCAAAATACCAGTTTCCAGAGGTACATATCTTCCCAGAAATTGTCGACCAGTGCCATGCCTATTACTTTCCCAGCTAGAGAGCCAAAATGTCCCACGACCAAAAGGTTTTGTTCACAATAACAACTAATTCAATTAATGAAATGTTGCAAATCCAACCATTCCCAAACCTGACCCCACTCTCCATTGGGGATTTTCTAGACCAGTACTCCAAATTGAGTCTATCTAGGTTAGCCCAAATATACCAGACAATCATTGTAGAAGAGCAACATAGTCCCAAAGATCCCCCTCCATATGTTTCTGCCTTTTTCTCTGATAGGGGGAAACAAATTTCATGTCCATTTACACCCCAAGACAACCTCATGCTGTTTTGTATGATTATGCCTAGTTCATAGCTGAAAGAATGCATGAACAGTTCACCAGAATGAACAATGAGAGAGTATTTAAATACTCATCTGTTCTATACCATATGTTTTTATACTATCAGCCAGACATATTTCCTTTCACTCTCTAGAAGTTGGATACTAAAGGCTAGCCCAGGTCTGTTATATTTTGGACCCCACTTTTCCAAAAGATTCAATCACCATATATCTATACAAAATTCATTGATTCTTTTGTTCATCCTGTCATGACCATGCTGATAGGAAGCCCTCCACCCAGAATAAGTCAAGAGATCAAAAGGGTGCTTCAGTTGTCTAAATAGAGTAAAGTGTGAGATTGGTACCTTTACCAAAATCACACAGAGATAAGAATCTATGGTTGCCAGCTTGCACCATATAAACTGCCCAAATACCTCCCCATGAGGTTATTTTCTCTAGAGTACTATAGACAAATAATGAACTCTGATGAGATCAATTTTGTCTTGGCCAAGAAAATATCACAATTTGAAGTCAAAAACCAGTTAGGCCCCTTGATTTTCAATTCTAGAGAGGTAGGGGAGGAGGCAGACCAAATTTTGCAGCAAATGAAGTTCCAAAAGAGTTTCATGTGGAGATATGACCCCTAGGAGTTTATGACCAGATTGAGAAAGAAGGTCAAGTTGGGACCTTATATTCATCATACCATACCAGAGATAGAAAGATATGCCAATAAATATGAGTGGTTGGAAAACAATCCTGTAGACAGGGATAGTACAAAGGTAGATGTTGAGAATACCTTGATTGAGTTAGAAAGACAGCTTGATGAGAGCTCGTTTCTGCAGGTACCTAAACAGCAAGAAAGAACCATGAGCACCCCTCCTATCATGAAGACTCCTCAGAATGAGGAAAATAATCCCAAGAGGAACAGAGTGGGAGCCTCCACTTCAGGCATGGACACATCAAATATACAATATGAGACCAGTCAGAGCAAAATTCCTAGGCTAAATCCTATTTCAGAACAAGAAGACCCAAAAGGCTCAGTAGAAATAACTAATACTAAGCTAGATAGAATTAAAGGCACAACTCCATCTGGGGAAACACAGGAACCATCCACATCACATACCTAGATTTTGGAAAGGCAGCTAAGTGTAAAAGTGTCCTCATTCAATAGGCCTGTTGATAAGTATAAGGATATAAAAGACAAGTTTAAAGAGATTAAGATGAGAAATGAGAAATTGAAGGCCCAAACTTATGCTCAGTATCTCAAACTCACACCTACCAATTAGACCAGGTTGATGTCAGATTTTGACATCAAAGAGGGGAAAACTGTAGATGTCCTTCATAAAACCAACTGCACAACAACCAAGGACATCAACAGACTATAAAAAGATTGATTTTGAGGTACTGGCAAGGGATATTGATCCCATCGACCAAATTGAATTGCTCAAATAGGCTGGAGAGATGATTTACTCCACTCTCACAGGTAAAGCCATAATTGCTCATCAGTTGCAAAATTCATTGGGAAATATCTCAGCCCAAAATCAATTAGAGAAGGCCTCCTCACAGGCCAAGGATACTAGAATCAAGTCTTTGGAAGACTTAGACATTGAATTCGGACATGATCCCAACGACATTAAAGCCATTGAACAACTGATAAAGAAAAATAATTATGACATTGTTGCACTCAAAAAGCAATTGAAGATACCTCAGCTGCAGCATCCCCAGACACAGGAAGTCTTGGAGAACCAAACCAGACATGAAGAATTGATGGACTTAGTCCTAAAATTAAATGATCAGTTAAGGGAGACAAAGAAGGAATTGGACACTTTAATCAAATTGAAATAAAGTGATATTGCCACTACATCTGCAAATGTCATCCCAATAGTCTCAACAATTGTTCCTTCTACATTGGCAATCTCATTGGCTCGCACAGCTCCTATGCCTACATCACAACCAATTTCAATAGAGTCTACATCAGCAATAGGTGCATCAGGTGAAGAAGTAGCAAAGTTGGTCAGAGCTATGGAGGAAATGTCCATAGAGGCTACAAAGATGAATAATCTGAAAGAAAAGGTGGCAAGCTTAGAAACTGATTACAAGCTTGCTAAGATCATGCACAAGGAAGAAGTGTAGAAAGCTGCCAGAACGAATGAAAGATTAAAGGCCATGGAGAAAGATCTGACACTAAAGGAACCCCTCGGGCAAGCCAAGGAACTACTATGGGCTAATATCGTTGACTTTGTCAATGATATTTGGCCATCCATTCAAGTGATATTTAAACAGATAGATTTAATAAAGATAGCTACCGAGGCCATCCAAAGAGTCAAGGAAGAATTAGGAGACATGCTTGAAGATGCTACCAGACTTATCCATTTCCTCAACAGTAAAAACAACTATGAACTTCAGGAATTAGAAATAGAGGGTCCTTTCCAAGAGAAACTTTCTGTTAAACATGGAGGACAAGTGTTAAAATATGCAGTTAGTAGTTGATAGATTTATGGCTAAGTTTCAAATTTTGAGAGAGAAAGGGTTACCCATTCCCTTAGTCATAAATGACAAGCTCCTGACACAACAAGATTACGACAACAAAATCAGAGAGCTAGCTAAAGAACAGGTCAGTACATCATCAATAAAGGCATTGCCAATAGGCAAGGTTCTCTACCAGATGTTTGAAAACTTGTTTTACCTCCAACATGAGGTAAAACACTTGTTCATCACTAGGCCTACTTTTGCTAAGTACACAGAGGCAGATAAAATATATAGGAGGATGTTGAAAATAAAATTACCTGATGCTGAATTGTGGGAAAAATTAACTGATTTACTATAGTAAAATGTAGTGAAAAGGTTAATGTTCAGTAAAAATAAATCAGCCAAGTAGAAAGATAAAGACAGGTCAGCATGTTTAAAGTGTATCAGTGTCAAAGTGTATCAGATGAAAGCCAAAAGTGAATGAAGCTTCCATCTTGAAAGATCAAACAGAAAGGTAGCATAAAGGGCTAAAAATCAAACCATAAAAGCCAGCAATATCAAAATACAAGGGACACCATGAAACAATTCAATAGCTATATCTATCTTCTTTCAAGAAGATATTTTCATTTCCTAGATTAAATCTCAAGTTAGTTTGAGATATTTTGTAATAAAACTTTTGTATAAATACTTCACAATTAGAAGTATGTAGGGTGGATTGTTAGACATATCTATAGAAGTTTGATAAGAAATACTGTAAAGCTATTATATCATTGACTGAGCTAGCAAGTTGAATTGATGAATAAAGACAAGATATTTCACAGGATTCATGTGTTGAGCGAAGTGCAGACAAGTATTTTCTCATGTTATCGTTATATTTCTTAAAGCTTTTCCACAATCTTTAATGTATTTCTGAATCTGAATGCTATAACTGGAACAATATCTCAAAATTTGTTTAAATACACTCTGTTTTAACAGTTATGCATATAAATGTTTTCAACTGATATCTAAGTTAAGGAATTCTTAATTGATCCTTAGTTTAGGTTGTTTCTTTCTAATCTAGATCAAAGGATTCTTAATTGCCCTTTGCTTTCAATTACCCTCTATTCCTTGTTCATATCCCAGTATGAGAACCCTTAATTTCTCTCTCACCCTGATTTAAACCATTTCACCCCCCTGTTCCAAAGACTTGCACTTTACTCTACTAGCTTGCCCTTTGAACATTCTCTTTGGTGAGTTGATCCAGTTCTGCTGCCCTTCTTTTGACTCCATAGCCCAATGGTCTAAATACATCATTCTATCCGTCTGTTTCGAGGATCCCACCATCGAATCTTCAATACAAGTAAAAATCTCCTAGAACATTAATGACTAGCCTGAAGTCCAACCAAACAAAGCTAAATCATATAGAGAGAGCCCTCTCTAAGCCTAGGTTGGCTAGAGCCTATGCTCCAAAGTTGGTTTGTGGTTACCTCAGCCATTTTATTTCTTCTAATAACTTCTAGAGAAATTTTGAGCCTAACAAGATAGATGTGTATGATTAAAGGATGTTGTTATCTATGTTTTCCGTATAATGGATATATGTGTATGTGATCGAATGCACCCGATTGATACTCCTTCGACCCCATGCTGAAACCTTCTCCCTTTTGGTTGAGGCGCGCCTTGGGAGAGACTCCTTTCCCATTGGGGTAAGGTGAAAATGTCGGCACTGTCCTAGACTACAACGGACCACTGTTGGCCTCCTGTGCCCAAACCTAGGGTCTTCCCCCTGATGACTCTCCTGACTCAACAAATGGTTCTGTTTTTGGGACGCGAAGTTGTGAGAACTAGTTCAGAATATGGTGTTAAGGGTATTTAAAGGAGAAATCAAAGATTGGTGGAGTCATCAAGTAGATCAATTTGTGGTAGAGAAAGCTGTCTGTTGGGATCAACTGATCGGCAAGGTAAGCGAAGGGATTTTATACATCGATGGCATCAATGACCAGTATGAAATTTTTTGGTGCAAGTTCCTCGAGGTCCTATAAAATTGGTTGAGGGAGTTGAAGAGGTAGAGTTAGTCAAGTGTATCGACAACAATTCACCATAGTTTGACTCTGTATGATATTGCACTGCTATAACAGCTGGATAACGATCAGACTAGAGCAGTCAATTTCTGGGTGAAGACTATGGTGGAAGAGTACGTGGTCGAGTCTGCTACGGAGAGCTACCAGTCTTTCTCAAAAGAAAAAGCTATGATTGGCTCTAGGCTGAGAGGGGAGTTGATAAGATAAGTCCCAACATGGATTAAGATGTTTATGGTAGAGGAAGGACTGCTCTCTTTACCCACTATGAGGATGGAAGCATAAAACCCCAGTACCGGGGGAAGTAATTAGAGGGGGAGACGCTACCTACTGAGGGATAGGAATGTTGCTGAGGGGATGGATGTGGAAGGATTGAAAAGAGCTAGGGATGTTAGACAATAGAGGAGGGTGCTCCTAGCAGACAAGTGGTAGGAAAGAGAAGCTCAGGCTTTAGGGAAGAGGAGGGGGCCCCACCAAGTAGGAGAGGTGATGGGAAAAACTCGAGTTGAAGAGGAAGGAGAAGAGAGTGCTAGGCAACCCGAGTGCGGGAAAGAGGGATGTCAAAGCCAGGGAAACAAAGAAGGACGTTCCCTCTAGGTTGCGATAGGAGGATCGCAACAGGGAACTGAAGGAGTACCTTCCCAGAAGGTTGCGGGAGTAGAATCGTAACATGCAACTGATGGAGGACCTTCCCTGTAGGTTGCAGAAGGAGAATCACAAGGCCAGAAACCATATCAGCATGAGGAAAGAGATGAAGAAAATGTGGGTGATGGGATGAGGAGGTTGGTCGATGAGGAAGAAGCATCCGTCAAAATTCAGCAACACCAACCCCGAGACATAAGTGGCGTTTTCCCCAACCTTCCCCTGGTACCTTATCACAAATAAATTGAACTTTACCTCCTAAGTTCTAGGTCCAGCAGCAGAGCCAGCAACATCACCACAGGAATTTGTCATTAGCTTAGCCAAGGCAGCATGAGTATATAGTGCGCGGGAAAGATACATGGCCAGTTTCAATATTGGAAGTAACGCAAGAACCAATTGTAGCAATAACTTAGCACTAAAGGGATCCCAACAGCCAGGAAGCAAAGTTTTTATGTTGTTAGCCCATACTCAGAGCAGTATGGCAGGGTCGTTTACTAGATACTCGAAATTTGCAAGAAGAGGAAATGAGGATGTGGAGTAGCACTGGTACCTCTGCGAAGCCATCTGGAGAGCTCATCAGACTTCGAATAACGTCGAGTGGTGGAATTCCAGAACACGCTAAGAGAAAGAGATCTACACTAGTTCATAAAGTGGGAAGAGCAGAACCAAAATCCCACAATAGATGATATTAAGAGGGGATTCGTGCAAGAATTCAAGGTGCTGCAGACAAACCAGTAGGGGATATCAGAGCTATGGAAAATTAAGAAGAGGGAGGTTTAGACGGCTTGGGAGCTCATGCAAAGGTTTAAGGATTCCATCACCAAGTTGAGTTACACGCTAGACCCAAATCACCAATGGGACTAGTTTATTAAGGCACTCTTGCCTTTGACCAGAACACCGCAGACACAACAAAAGATAGGGAGCCTACGGGATGCGTTGGAGCAAGCATCCTGGATAAAATTTATGGTGGGATACCCCCATGAATACTAGGGAGGCACAAGTCTACAAGATCCGGCGATGACAGGCCTGCAGAGCCACATCGCGAACTTGACCGAGAAGCTGAGGGATCTCCAGCTTGTACGACTAGCCAGGCCTAATGTTTGTTGCACCCATTGCTCAGTGGAGGGGTACGTTGTGACGGAATGCCCACAGTTGCAAGGAGTTAATCACCTAGGGGGTGTGGCGGGGTCATCAGGGGCCCCTCCCACCACAGGGGTTGCGACAGTCGGAGCATAACGACCCTTCCCGAGAAGGAATAACCAGGAATTCTACGAGATCTGTAGGGCATATGGACACCTACCAAAGATGTGCCCAATTCTACAAAAATACCCTAATGTCCCCAATAACAACCATTGTGAGTTCCGCGCATCAAAAACTCATCACACTGATCAGTGCCAAGCACTGGACAATCTAGTAGAAAGACTGGACAGATCCACGTTCAGGGTCAATGAAGCAAGTCGAGGAGGGCGAGGAGGAAATGGATACAGAGGAATAATGGGAGGAAGAGGGCCCTTAAGGTGTTACAACTATGACCAGGAAGGACATGTCGCCAGAGAATGCCCACTCCCGAGGAGACCCTGGTGTTCACAGTGCAGAGTTAACACCCATGCGATGGAGGACTGCCCAGAGCTCATTGTGAAGTGGGAAGAGAGAACCCGACAGTGGGGGGCCAACTTGGTGAATGCCGAGCCTCTGACCGACGATGGCTTCCCCGCAAACAATATCAATATACTCACCTGAGGAGGGAAGAAGAAAGGGGAGAACTGCTACGTAGAGGACCCCCCCTTGATCGTTAAAGTGGCGTCACCACATAAGGCATATCAGCCCGAGATCCAAAGACAGTACTATCAAGAAGTAGCCAAATCGTTCGAGAGAATGACCAAAGATATGGACACCCAAACACCGCAAGTCCACGTGCCCGATCACGCCCATCCAATTGGGGAGTGGTTTAAATTGTTCTTGAATATTGTTGAGGATGAGGCCATGTTGAAGGAATTGTGGAAAATATTAAAGGCCATAGTATCCATGGATGGGGAGGGAGTGGGAAAACCATGTGAAAACTTGCTAGAGAAAGCCTCCAAGAGAGTGAAGAGGAATAAGAAAAGAAGTGGAAAGGAGTTTTGAATCAATGCACAAGTGGCAAGGTTCTGGATAAGGGACACCATGCTAGACATAGGGTCGAATGTGAACATCCTACCTAGGAAGACTTGGGAGGCAATGGGGAAGCTACATCTGAATTACTAAGCAATCCAATTAAGAATGGTGAATCAGTACAGCATACCACCCATTGGGAGATTGGAAAATGTAGAAGTTGATGTAGCAGGGGTGAAAACACACACCGAGTTCATAGTAATTGACATTATGGGGGATAAAAACCTGTATTCGGCACTCTTGGGGATTGAATCGGCATATGAAAACTACGTTGTCATAGATTTGAAGAAGGAGCTAATGATTTTTCAAGAAGATGGGCTAAGAGTGATCTAACTGGTAGATCCCTACTAGGGACCTAGGTTTATAGAGCTAGCAGATGACGGGGATGAACGGGGGGTGTTAGACCAGCTATATATGCTTACTGCAAGAAAAAGGGAGGACTAGATAAATCCTATGGCCGGAGGATCCATTAGCTGGAGAACCATTCAATGCTCGGAGATTGGTTCAGAAGCTGCATGGCATGCATGGAAGTAGGGTGGATATGAACTGACAACTCGATGATGTGCAATGACAATCCAAGTAAACTGGGGAGACATGGGAGTGGATGACTACCCGAAGTACTATGGCCTTGAGCCGGTGGATCATTTTTTGGACAAGGTGGACTAGGAAATATGAGAAGATCAAAGGATTCCCTTTTTAGACATCGGGCTGATGGCAATGCCAACAAGATGGTGGAAGGTGCACTGCAAGGTATTATACTAGAGGAACGCTATGCAAGCAATGAAGGAGATGTTTAGCATAGAGACAGGTCGACCACAGGATGAAGATAAATACATTGGGGATTCAAGTCCCGAGAACCACATCAGAGACTGCACGACCAGCTGGGATAACGAGGGACTGCTAAGGAATCGGTGGGTACATGCATTTATACATACCCTCGGCATTGTCCCCCAAGCTTGGTATATCCATGAGGAGCTACGGCTACAAACAACTAGTTGGGGTACCTTGGAGGAATAGTTCGTCAGCAATTTTTCATTTAGGAGTAATGAGCCACAAATGATAGGGGTAATCCAGGCAATAAAAGGGGTTCTATTCACCCTATAGTCATTAGTTGAAGGGGGGTACGAGCGAAACTTTCTACAATGCTTGTATGATATGGAATCGTCAGGATTTGTGGCCCGCCACAAAATAGATGCAGAACCAGAGGAGGAAGGATTGAAGGGGCTTAGACAACTAGCCTTTGGAGAAACGGAATGGGAAAGAGGTATTTGGGAGAGCCTGTTGACAGAAGGTACCCATCTCTTACCAGTGAAGCTGAGAAAACAGAATGTGGGGATGAAAGATAAGCCCAAAATAACATCGGCATGAGATTACTGGGACAACCAAATCACCAAAGAAACTTTTTATTTATTGCAAGAATACCAGGACCTGTTCCTAGCTTTAGTGGTAGAACTCAAGGGGATAAAAGGTAACTTGGGAGAAATGAAATTTTTTCTGAAACCATACACCTGGACAGTAAAGCATAGACCATACCGACTAAACCCAAAGGTAAAAGAGAAAGTTAAAAGAGAAGTTGACAAAATGTTGGATGTAGGAATCCTATTTTCGGTAGATGAAGCTGACTGGATAAGCCTCGTAGTTATTTAGAACAAGAAGGATGCAATTGAAATTAGGGTATGCATCGATTACATAAGCCTGAATAATGCATGTGTGCATGAACCGTTCCCCACGCCATTCAGCGACAAAGTCCTAGACAATCTTGTGGGGAATGAAGCATACTCATTGATGGATGGGTTCTTAGGTTACCACCAGGTCCAAATAGTTGAAGAGGACAAAAGGAAAATAACTTTCATGATTGAGTGGGGGTCGTATTCATACAATGTAATGCCATTTGGATTAAAGAATGCACTAGCAGTCTTCTCAAGGATTTTCATAGTTGCATTGCAGGATTATATTCATAAGTTCCTAGAAGTTTACATGGATGACTGGACAGTATACAACCTATTGAAGAGGCATACCAGCTTATTAAGAGTGATGTTCGAGAGGTGCAGACAGTTACAGATTTCCTTAAATCTAAAAATATGCATTTTTGCAGTCCCCTTTAGAACTCTACTGGGCCATATCGTTTGCAAATATGGAGTCTATGTAGACCCCACCAAGGTTGCAACAATTGTCCACATGGAAACACTACGCAATGTGAAACAACTAAGGGCAAATCTAGGTCACACGGGATACTATAGATGGTTCATCAAGAACTACACATCCATAATAGGCCCGATGGAAATGTTGCTAAAGAAGACGAAAGAATTCATTTAGACTATGGACTGTCAAGTAGCTCTGAATGAACTAAAGGAAATATTAGTAAGTGCCCCGATATTAGTGTACCCAGACTAGAATGAAATGTTCCATGTACATATTGACGCATCTGGGATAGTGCTGGGAGCAGTCTTAGTGCAACTAGGAGAGAAAAGGATGGACCATCCAATATACTACACTAGTAGAAATCTCTCTATGGTAGAAAGGAACTACACAACAACTGAATGAGAAGCTCTAGAAATGGTCAACTCTTTCCAAAAGTTTAGACACTACTTACTGGGTGCGTCGTTCAAATTCTATACATACAACTTCGCGCTGAAATACTTAGTAAACAAGCTAGTACTAGAAGGAAGAATATGAAAGTGGCTTTTACTGTTCAAGGAATTCACATTTGAAGTGGTTGTTAAGCCTGGCACATTGAATGTAGGACCAGATCACTTGTCGCGCCTGGATACAGGGGAGAATGAAGGAGCAATAGACGATCGGTTTCCTGATGCTGACTTATTCAGGATAGAGGTGATTCCCAACCACATAGAAGAGATCACTGCATTGCTAACAATAGGTCGTTTCCGAGAGGGATACATGGTAGCATAGAGATGACACTTGGTGGTCAGAGCAGTAGATTATTATCTCATCGCACGAAACCTCTACAAAATGGGCTTGGACCAAATACTCAGGCGTTGTGTCCTACAGCATGAAAGAAAGGACGTTTTATGGAAGTGCCACGCAGGAGTCGCAGGAGGCCATGTAGGAGGTAAGGCCACTGTAAGAAAGATACTACACGCAGGATTATGGTGGCCCACTATCCATAAGGATTCTAAAAAATTTGCTAAGGAGTGTGATTTCTATCAAAGGGTCGGTAAACATTTGTGGTGCGATGAGCTACCACTACACCCAGTTCATATGGTGTAGATA